>JAHHFK020001622.1:1200000-1687268 GCA_024533555.2 Aedes koreicus
CCATCGAGCCCTACCCTAGTAACATAGAAAAACCTCCTTCGTGTGACCTTTGTTGGGATGCACAGGTAAACACGGTCCCTAAACAGCAAATGTCACACTAACTTTCCTTCCCTTTTCCCACATGATTGCAAGGACGTGGCCGGCGCCGTTATTGATTATTAAAGAAATTGAGTCACTGAAACGTGTACAGTGGGAATGGCCGGTGACTCCCATCCCCATTCAATAGATTCATTGTGCAATTTCACTGATTCTCATCAATCACGGAGTAGCAACCATTGGTACGTGCAGTCAGTTAAGCTTAGCTAAATTCTAAATACTGCTGAAATTACATTAAACCAACCATGTTTTGCAAAACGTGTTCTTTTTTCTCATAAAGATGAATTTGTTGTACAAGATTGTGGTTTTACTTACCACGGAAAGCATATCATAGATAATCAGTGTTTACTTTTCAACAATCAGAATTGGCTTAGCAAGGAAGCTACAAACCTATCACGCCAAGGACTAATGTTGAAATCCCCCACGCTTGGCGTTGTAAAATTTGTGTATGGAAATGATTTTTTTTTTCATTTTATGTTCTATAAGGCTTTACTTTTTGTGCTTTTGACGTCATTTTAAAGTATGAAATAGAGTGTTATACACTTATATTGATCATTTGTATTAGACATTTAACAGTACTTTAAACTTGTTTATTACAAGCTGTATTGCTTGGGAAGATGAATTCATCAATGTTTGCCAGTAAAAAAAAAAACAAAAACACTAATTTCAGTTCATTTTAAGAAAAAAAAAAAAAAATGAAAAGAAATATTTGTTCGTCACTCTGGACTTTGCAGCTGACTTATCTTCTGCCTTGCGAGATACGAATTTCAGATTCCGTTCTAAAAACTCATCTTTTCTCTTCGAAACACCTGTAGGAAAAATTCAAGTGATTTCAGCAACATCCAGCAATTTGAAGAGCATGCCGAACAACAGCATGTCCACATTGAATTTCGGACACTTCTATTTCAGTGATGTTTTTGAATTATTTCACGGTTCACTGAAACTTTTCACTTTATTTCGTAGTACAACAATTCTTGTTGCATCTTCATAAGGTCTGGCGCAATAGTGAGGCCGACTTTTTTGTTGATACTTTTACTCACTATTTCATCATAGCCAACTTGTTCTCGATTACTTGAGGAGTTGTGCAAAGTTTGGCTTTCATGATGTCCCAAAACTTCTCAATCGGACCAAGTTCTAGAGAATTGGACGGGTTGAAGTATTTCGGTACAAAACAACATTGTTATCTCGGGATGCCAGATTCAGCCAAAATAGCGTCTCGCCTACATGAGACTGCAGGACTCTGGAGACACTCGTCTCGGTAGATTGGCTTATTCACGGAACCCGTCGTAATGTATAGCTGGCACACGTACAGATGGCCTGCCAAACAAAAAAATCGTGACAACGTAAAACTCCTTGCTTTGTGTCCGTCTTGATGTACGTCTCGGCGTCTATCACGATGCGCCTCGGTTCCATCAGCCACTCTCAGTACAGCTTTCTGGCGAGGGTTTTGGCTACCGTGTTTTGTTTGTCGTTCCCGGTTGGTACCATCCTGACCTTGTAGACGTGAGGTCCTTACATAGTTTTTTTCGCCAAACCTGATGGAAACCTTCGCCTTCTTCACCACATCGTGGATCGAAAGGCTCGGTCGATGCTTGAACAGATTCAACACCTTTCTTGCCTTCACCGGATCAACGGTCTTCGGTTCACAATTGAAAGCTACAATTAAACTAGTAAACCGAATAGTACACAGCTCGAAAAAGTTGTGTGCATTTCTGTTCAATATCATGCACATAAATGGAGCGTCACAAAACATAAAAATTTGCATTATACATCTGCGACATTCCATACATTGCCGATAATATTGTATGCAAAAGATCATCTTTGAAGGAACTATTTCATGCAAGTTGCTCCTTCGTGTGGTATGAAGTACAATTTTACATGCTCTGATATTTACATCACATTGAAAATTCAGATTTTTTCTGTGTAGTTGAACAATTTTATTAGGTGCTGAATATCTATGCATTCTGAATGATATTGTGAATAAGCATTGAATCCATTAAAATTTCAACTTTAATTGTACGATACGTTTTGACGTAGACTACGTCTTCCGACAAGGGTAGGGTGTCAATTGAAAATCTTAAAATAATCGACCGTCACGAAATATCGTTACAAATTAAACATTTATAACTTAATAAACGCTTGATAGATTTTCAAGAACAATCAATATCAAGATTGTCCCGCGTACCAAAAAAATAGTTGAAAGTTCAACTATCAAACATTATCCGTTATCTATTTGAAACTATTGAAAATAACGAAAATAAAAGGTAATGTCTACTTCCCGACCACAGATTTGAAATGTGAGCAAGGGAGGTCTCATATGCAGCAGTGAATGATATAAAACGGGTACACCTTCGCCAATTTCTCATTCGTGTTGCAGTACTGGAGCTGTGCGGGGCAACGAGCCAACATGGATTGACAGCTGGCGAAGGCAAGTACCCTGGAGGGTGCATCAGCTTCATTCGGCAGTGCGAAGCGGCAAGGCGCCAATGTGGATTTGGCTGACGGTGGAAAGTATCATAGAAGGCGCACCGGCGACCAAAGCTGTTGCTAGCAAGCCGTTGGCTGTGTGTATGTCTCTCTCTCTCTCTCTCTTCTCTCTCTCTCTCTCTCTCTCTCTCTCTCTCTCTCTCTCTCTCTCTCTCTCTCTCTCTCTCTCTCTCTCTCTCTCTCTCTCTCTCTCTCTCTCTCTCTCTCTCTCTCTCTCTCTCTCTCTCTCTCTCTCTCTCTCTCTCTCTCTCTCTCTCTCTCTCTCTCTCTCTCTCTCTCTCTCTCTCTCTCTCTCTCTCTCTCTCTCTCTCTCTCTCTCTCTGTGTGTGTGAGTGTGTGTGTGTGTGTGTGTGTGTGTGTGTGTGTGTGTGTGTGTGTGTGTGTGTCTGTGTGTGTGTGTGTGTGTGTGTGTGCGTGTGTGTGTGTGTGTTATGTGGCCATCTTTTGGTAAAGCGCAACGTGCAACGACTGAAATAACCTGCGTCTTCAAAACACCGAGAAGTTTTGAATTCCGATACAAACCATTCAAAATCCGTCCTTTTTCAGGACGACCAATTTAATTTTGAGAGTTTGTTTGATTTGAATTTATCTTAAGTTACTTTCCAAGTTCTTACCAATTGCCACACAGCGGTGGCTAAAACGAGTTTAGCTTTCTCTTCGTTGCATACCTTGAGCATTGTGTACAATTTACAAATGGCTGCCGTCACGAAAAATAGAAACACCGGACGCTAATAACTCGATCCTTTCTCGTTCCTTTCTTAATTTATTTTTGAGATTTTTGCTCGTATCAGAAGTTTATACGGTTGCCATTTTATTTACTCTAGTATTTAAATTTAACAAATAAAAGATGAATACATTTTGCGTACATATTCATCAATCGGTGTTGGACAATTTTATAGAATGTAGCATTCCGGCATGTATCAAAAAATTCCCTATCACGGACAACGTTTTGATTCTCAAACATGATATTCCGAAGTAACATTCTCTGCACATTCCAAATAGTACTGTTGTGAACATGAATTCTGTTGTGTTAACGGTTCGCGTTGTATAGAGTTTGACTTCTAGGAAGATATAAGTTTTGAGAAAATGTAATAGTGAAAATCGTGTTGATGCCAACCGTATGCGCAAATTTCGGCAGCGCGTTAAGATCAGACATATGGAAAATTCTCCGAAACAACCAAGTATCGATGCCGAGCGAGGTCATGTGTATATCGGGTGAAACTGGAAGCAGCCAGAGGTAATGTGTTGCCAACTAATGGTTGGGACGCTGGAAACGGGCCTTCAACTCGAGGCCGTATCGTCATTTAAACAAAACGGTTCTGTTTAGGCCCACCATATGCTTTCTAAAAAGTGTACATGCTTACTATCTGAAGCTGGTCTAACGATTTGTTAGGACTACTCCCACGCTATTTTGGTCAGACTTCACCTTACGGCAAGGGTAGGGGTAGAATAAAAATTGACGTGAAATGAAAACAACTGAAACAGTTTGAACGCTAATAGCTTTATCATTTCTCTAATCGATTTTTGAGATTTTTGCTTCAAACATGTGGAGTTTTTTCGCCGCTGTCATCTATCCAAAATATTATTAATTATTGATTTTGAATTCCCAAATAGACCCTCAACATACGCGATAAGGATAATGGCCTTCAGCTGATATCAACACAATCACTACAGCCAGCACAACCAACCAACATTGAAAACAATGTACCAATATTCAAAACAAACGTCCCTTTCCAGGCCTGTCAAATGATTTCTAAGAAGCGAATCATAGGATGTTCTAACATACTTACTCACTTAGTTATGCTAACCCTAGAACAGGACCTGATGCTGTTAGTGCAAAAACATCACCATTTACCTGAAAAAAAGACCGTCGCAATGACGTGTCACATCCAGGTCATAGGTCCCCGAGAGATCCAATCGTTCGCCGAGAGTGGGTTGCTTTGGGAACGCAAGCAGAATTTGCAGCGTAAGCATTAATGAAATTCAATGAAACCTCACAAATTAACGTTTAGTTTGATGCAGCTTCTTTTCCCGAACGGCAAAAGAAATACAAAAGAAAATTGGAATATTCCAATTGCCGTCACTCCACCGTGACAGGAAAGACCAAAAATAAGCTTAAGAAGATTCAAAAGTTTCGTGTATAATTTTTTTGAGTTTTTGATACCATCCTTTTTTCTTCCCTGCAATGCAGTTTTGTATTCTTAGGGCTTTAAACTCTTGGAATATTGAAAATTTCCAAACGTTTACTTTATTGAATATTACCAAGTATTAAAAATAACAACAAATTTTGTTTTTTTATTACTTTTAACGTATGACTACGTTTCTCTTTTCTATACCAGGTGTCAATTCAAAATTTTGAAAAATAAGAGCGTAACGCTAGAGTTAAAGGTTTTTGAACTTTAATAACTCTTGTTCAATTCAGACACGAACGACTTCATTCATACACCATTTGATTAGAAACACTTACAATTTTTTCGCATTTAAATTACAATTAAGTGCTATTAGTATAAGAAGTTCAATTTTTTACTTACTTTGCTCCCCCATACAAATCATATGAACAGGTTGAAAATATGGTTTTCCCTTCTCAGATCCTCCAAAAACGGGTAAGAGGTGTGAATGTAGTTCGCCTCCCCGCGGTGCACCTTGGAAACGTTAAGCTCCCCTTAACGGCTAAACGAACTACGGAGGGAGCGTCATACGACGCATTGGGGTGGATGCCAGTAAAACCCCAATTATGGCAACTGGCTGCGAAAAGATTCACGAGTGGTACCGTTGTATTCGGGCTGGCGCCTGTGTCGTCTCCCTCAGTACTGCCGGGTGACACCGAGCAGGAAATGGCGAGGTTCCCGCGGCACAGGTCGTCTCCGTCCCATTAAAACCCTGGCAGGCCTCCAGTACGTTCCATTCTCCACCGCCCGACCTCGCCAGTCGGGCGGGAGTAGGCTCAGATGACCTATACCTGTCTTGCGCTGATCCGGCTCTGAACACGGTTCCCCATGAAGGGCCGTGTCAACCCTCGCATGGCCTCCCTGCATGCATAGATAACCATGGGATCACAATAGCGACTACTCCACGTGGGCTTGGATAGCGGCTGGAGGGGGACCCAACAACATGGAGGAAACAAAAAAGACCCAAGAGAGAGCGAATCCGTTCGCTAAAGGCGGCCTAGCGAGGTCCCCACCGCGTAAAACGGTGGGATCGGGCGTGAGCGACACCTGCGGTAGTGCTACGGCATCGGAGGCAGGTGGCACCAAGCTAGGCGTGGCCATGGATGGGCCAGGACTCATCCGGGCCATGGATAGGATGCGGGAAACCCTTCCTAAGGTGATGGAGGTCTCGGAGCAGTTGGATGCGATCATCGACTTCACGTCGTCGCGCAACAACATTGCGAAAGACCTAAAGTTGAGCCTTCTTAGGCTACGCATGACAGTGCAGGCTGCATGCAAGGAGAGGGAAGAGCTGGAGGCCAAACTACTAGCCGAGCAAAGTGCCAAAGAGTTGGCACGGCTAGCGGCCACCGAAAGGGCGAGGGACATTGCCTCGAAGCAGACGCAGACGGAACCATCCGTCTCCGTCGGAGAGTCCACCCTATCCATGGGGGCGGGGACCTCCAAGCGGGCTAGGCAGTCCCCGGGCGAGACGGCACCCGGCGCTTCTAAGAAGCGCATCGTGTCGGAAGCCCCAAAGGGGAAACGAACCTATGCGAACGTGGCGGCGGGGTCAGAGGGTCCATCCTCGCGACCAGCTTCGGCTTCTCGCAAAGAGAGAGGCCCCGGCGCTAAGCCCAGCGCGAAAGGCGCGACGACCAGCTCACGTGTTGTCTCAAGCGCCGAAGGGGGCCCGAGCGGCAGGGCCCCAACGACAACAACAGCCATAACCAGCACGGAGGCAGATGCCAGTGCTAGGAGGGGGACAAGCGATGACCCCAGGCGGGGCAGGGAAGCCCCATGGAATAAAGTGAGAAAAAAGAGGAATAAAACAAGAAAAGAAAAAGATAAGCGACAGGTGGCCCGCAAGCGTAACCGCGGAGAGGCCCTCATCGTTAAGACCGAGGCGTCTAAGTACTCCGAGGTCTTGAAAGCGATGCGCGGGGACGCTAAACTGGCAGGCCTAGGCGCCGATGTGCGGAGTATACGCCGTACCCGCACCGGCGAAATGCTCCTGGAGCTTAAAAAAGCGACAACGCTTAAGGGCCCGGCGTATAGAGACCTGGCAAAACAGGCCTTAGGTGAGGGTGTGGAGGGTCCGGTCCTAGTCTCGCAGGTTACAATTCAGTGTAGAAACCTGGATGAGATCACCGAGGCAGACGAGATCTCCACTGCACTGAAGGAACAGTGCAAGGTCGAGGTTGCCGCCGCAGACATACGTCTGAGGAAGGGTCCACTTGGGACCCAGGTGGCAACCCTGAGGGTAGCGGCAGTCGACGCAGACGCGGCGTTGAAAGTGGCGAAGGTGAAGGTGGGATGGTCAATATGCCCACTAAGCCTGCACCAGCCGCCGAAGGCATGTTTCAGATGCCTAGAGAGCGGGCACATGTCCTGGGAATGCAAAGGCCCAGATAGGAGCAACATGTGCAGAAGGTGTGGCAGCACTAGCCACAAGGCGCGGGATTGCAAAGGTCCCCCCAAATGCTTGATGTGCGCCGGGAAACCGGACGATAAGCACGTCATGGGGGGGGGGGGGGGGGCAAGTGCCCGGCCGCTAAGGGTATACCAACGAGCCAACCGTAATGCAGGTAACCCAACTAAACCTGAACCATTGTGAGGCAGCCCAGCAACTGCTGTGTCAGACAGTTAGCGAGTCGGCATCGGATATCGCCATAATTTCTGACCCATACCGCATCCCATCCGGCAACGGGAACTGGTTTGCGGACAGGTCTAATATGGCGGCATTATGGACGACGGGCAAGTACCCGGTTCAGGAGGTTGTGTCCAACACAAACGAAGGCTTCGTGGTTGTAAAAGTGAATGGAGTGTTCTTCTGCAGCTGCTACGCACCGCCAAGGTGGTCGATCGAACAGTTTTCCAATATGCTCGATCGGATGACAACGGAGCTAACTGGCCTGAACCCGTTGGTAATAGCGGGGGACTTCAACGCTTGGGCGCTCGAGTGGGGGAGCCGCCTTACCAACCCTAGGGGCCAGATTCTTCTGGAGGCCTTGGCTAGGCTCAATGTGGACCTAGCCAACGTGGGTACCAAGAGTACCTACCATAGAAACGGAGCGGAATCGATTATCGATATAACATTTAGCAGTCCTGGGCTAATTAGCAATTGGAGGGTGGATGATGGCTACACCCATAGCGACCACTTGGCGGTACGTTATTGTATCGTCCACAATACAAGGCAGCGTGCGGAAGGAGGAGCATCCACTCCATTCGCCCGCAGATGGAGGACGTCCTACTTTGATGTAGAGATTTTTAAAGAGGCGCTTGAGAGGGAACGAAACTTACGCGAAACCCAGGAACCTTGCGGCGAAAGACTCGTTATGACACTTACACGAGCGTGCGATGCGACCATGCCGAGGGAAGTCAAACCGAGGAATGGAAGATCGCCGGTGTATTGGTGGACGGAGTCGATCGCCGACCTCCGAAGAACATGCCTCCACGCAAGACGGAGGGTGCAAAGAGCGCGGTCAGACGCCGATAGAATCGAGCGTAGAGGGGCGCTAGTCGCCGCGAAGGCCGCACTAAAGAGGGAGATAAAGGCCAGCAAGCGAGCCTGCTTCGAGGGTCTGTGTCAGAAGGCCAATACGAATCCGTGGGGTGACGCCTACCGAGTGAGGGTAGTAATGGCCAAAACCAGAGAGATCGGCGGCTCCAACCGAGCGTTCATCAGAGCTGCTGCAGGTGATCGTTGGGGGACTCTTTCCGAGCCAGGCCCCAAGTCCATGGCCCCCCGCCGCCGTAGATGTGTCCCATGACCAGCGTTCCAGTATCCCAGACCTTAACGCTGTCATAGCGACGGAAGGGTGGACGGCTCAGCCGAACACCCGTGACCACGTGGGCACTGACAACGGCACAACGGGGGTCGGCGAAATAGTTGTATGCATTTCTGTTCAATATCATACACATAAATAGAGCGTCACAAAATATAAAAATTTGCATTTTACATCGTGTAAAGTTCTGCGACATTCCATACATTGCCGATAATATTGTATGCAAAAGCTGATCTTGGATTGAACTATTTCGTGCAAGTTGCTCCTTAGTGTGGTATGAAGTACAATTTTACATGCTATGATATTTACATCACATTGAAATTCAGATTTTTTTTTCTGTTGTGGCTAAAACAATTTTAGTTTTCTCTTCGTTGTTTACCTTGAGCATTGTGTAAAATTTACAAATGGCTGCCATCTCGAAAAATAGAAACACCGGACGCTAATAACTCGATCGTTTCTCGATTAATTTATTTTTGAGATTTTTGCTCGTATTAACTATAGGTTTTTACGGTTGCCATTTTATTTACTCTAGTATTTAAAATTTAACAAATAAAAGATGAATATATTTCGCGTACATATTCATCAATCGGTGTTGGACAATATTAAGGAATGCTGCGTTCCGGCAAGTATCAAAAAATTCTCTAACACGGACAACGTTTTGATTCTCAAACATGATATTCCGAAGTAACATTCTCTGCACATTCCAAATAGTACTGTTGTGAACATGAATTCTGTTGTGTTACCGATTCGCGTTGAATAGAATTTTACTTCTAGGAAGAAATAAGTTTTGAGAAAATGTGATAGTGAAAATCGTGTTGATGCCAACCGTATTCGCAAATTTCGGCAGCCCGTTAAGATCAAACATACGGAAAATCCTCCGAAACGACCAAGTATAGATGCCGAGCGAGCTCGTGTTTATCGGGTAAAACTGAAAGCAGTCAGAGGTAATGTGTTGCCAACTAATGGTTGAGACGCTGGAAAAGGGCCTTCAACTCGAGGCCGTACCGTCATTTAAACCGAACGGCCCTTTTCAGGCCCATCAAATGCTTTCTAAAAAGTGCTCATACTTACTATCTGATGCTGGTCTAACGATTTTTTAGAACTACACCCACGCTATTTTGGTCAGACTTCACCTTACGGCAAGGGTAGGGGTCAAATGAAAATTGACGTGAAATGAAAATAGCTGAAACAGTTTAAATGCTAATAGCTTTATCATTTCTCTAATCGATTTTCTAGATTTTTGCTTCAACCAGGTGGAGTTTTTCGCCACTGTCAACCATCCAAAATATTATTAATTATTGATTTTGAATTCTAAAACTGACCCTCAACATACGCGATAAGGATAATGGCCGTCAGCTGATATCAACACAATCACTACAGCCAGCACACCAACCAACATTCAAAACAATGTACCAACATTCAAAGCAAACGTCCCTTTCCAGGGCTGTCAAATGATTTCTAAGAAGCGAATCATATGATGTTCTAACATACGTACTCACTTTGTTATGCTAACCCTAGAACAGGAGCTAACAGATGTTAGTGCAAAAACATCACCATTTACCTGTAAAAAAGACCGTTTTTGATTGGTCGCTGTGACAACCGCCCCTAAGGTCACCGTCGAGTTATGTTACAAGCAGGCAGTCTGTCGTTGGTTTGGCCGTGTTGCTAGTAGTCACTGCTTTTTCACTGTTTTCATTTGTGACAACTATAACAAATGCGGAAATAAAATTTCACTTATGCAGTGGTTTATTTTAAATCAGTTTGAAATGAAGTGCAAAGTGATAAATTGTGGTCGCAATGACGTGTCACATCCGGGTCATCGGTTCCCGAGGGATCCAATCGTTCGCCGAGAGTGGGTTGCATTGGGAACGCAAGCGAGGAATACATTCTCTTGCTCAAGCTTTTTCCCCACAGCAGAATTTGCACCGTAAGCATCAATGAAATTCAATGAAACCTCACAAATTAACGTTTAGTTTGATGCAGCTTCATTTCCCAAACGGCAAAAGAAATACCAAAGGAACTTGGAATATTCCAATTGCCGTCACTCCGCCGTGACGGGAAAGCTTAAGAAGATTCAAAAGTAACGTGTATAATTTTGTTGAGTTTTTTATACCATCCTTTTCTTCCCTGCAAGGCAGTTTAAACTCTTGGAATATTGAAAATTTCCAAACGTTTACTTTATTGAATATTACCAAGCATAAAAAAAAACGACATATTTTGTTTTTTTTATTACTTTTTAACGTATGACTACGTTTATCTTTTCTATACCAGGTGTCAATTCAAAATTTTGAAAAATAAGAGCGTTACGCTAGAGTTAAAGGTTTTCGAACTCTAATAACTCTTGTTCAACTGAACACAACAACTTCATTCATACACCATTTGATTTGAAACACTTACAATTTTTTCGCATTGAAATTACAATTAAGTGCTATTAGTATAAGAAGTTCAATTTTTTACTTACTTTGCTCCCATACAAATCATATGAACAGTTTGAAAATATGGTTTTCCCTTCTCGGGTCCTCAAAAACGGGTAACGCATGGTTCAAATTGTCTTCTTCTTTTTATTTCATTTATTTTTATTCATTGTTGAATACAGAAATAGCCATACCCCAGCTGCCAAATTATTTTGCTTTGTTGCCAGTATCTGATTTTATAACTGAGGCTGATCCCTCTTTAGAATTTTGTTCCGTACTGTATTTTCGTGCCTCTCTTCATTCAGGACTATATTATCAACGCTAGTATATAGCTCGCGAAATGAACCGAAATGATTTCAGTATAAATAGAACCGAGATAGAATCAAAACGGAACAGTAACGGAACTGAATTTGAATTGAAATGAAATTACCATGATTAAAATACACAGATAAAAAGAAACATTGAATTTTCTGCGTTATCTAATGCACATAAAGGGAATGCTAGATTTGGCAGAAAATAATGGGATATTTCATGGTAATTTAAGCCAGAAAACGCCTGAATCTAGCCTGTTGTGTGAAAGATTGCAATCATTGTTGTATGGCGCATGAAAGATTGCAAACAATTTCGTTGTTTACGCCTCCTTCGGCTTGAAATTACACGATGGAAAATTTTACGCGCTTGTTAAAATTAATTATTTTTTTCTGTGTACATCCCCTCCCTCCCTTTATATTTAGTAAGTTAAATATTAGTTTTTTATTAAGCGGACCCTCCGCGTCGATTTTTTCGATTACGAGTTTCTTGTCTTTGTCAATCTTAAGTGACACTTTTCTGTGCCTAAGTGCTCCAATTCAAAAGGTCGGGTCCCTAACTAATTTACATGTTATTAAGAATAAATCCTTTAATCATGACTATACAACACTTTCGACGAACTCTACTATGAAAATAAATAACCAAATACCACGGCATAGGTACTGTACAATCGGTTACTAATTACCCACACCCATGATATAAATATAACTGTTTTCGATAATGAAGCAATAAATAAGATTTTATATGATACCTCGACAAAAAAGGTATTTCTAGTTATTAAAGCACACAGAAAAAAATAATTAATTTTAACAAGCGTGTAAAATATACCCTCGTTTAATTTCAAGGCAAAAGAGGCGTAAACAACGAAATTGTTTGCAATCTTTCCTTATGCAACAATGTTTGCAATCTTTCATACAACAGGCTAGATTCAGGCGTTATCTGGCTTAAATTCACATGAAATATCCCATTATATTCAGCCAAATCTAGCATTCCGTTTATGTGCATTAGATAACGCAGAAAATTCAATGTTTCTTTTTATCTGTGCAGTTTAAACAGTGTCTAATAGTGAATTGTGAAAAAACCCGCCACTATCATACCTACTCTCAGTAGCAAAAAAAAAAACCGAGCAGAATTTTGCTTCCAAAAAACGCCATGTTCAACCTTCTGTTACTTTATCAATTATTAATATTTTTGACTGAAAATGTGACAACACTATTATCAATGAGTAGACCTTATGTGATCAAAATGTCATGTTGATAAGATTTATAAATTTGGGCATACCAATTTCAAAAATCTGTATTTCTATGAAAAATTTAGGTAGCATATTTAAAATGTCACCATAGCCTAAAAAAATATAGAAAATAATGTGGACAAAATTTGAACTGTTTCCATTGAATTGTTTGGACTACAGCGGACGTCAAAGTTGACGCACCAACATGAGTATTTCCCCTTTTCACCCGATGTTGACCATGCTGAAATATCGGTGCAAAAAATAACCGAGGCGAATTCATCTTATTAATACACATGTTTTGCTACGCGTGAAATATCCCAAATAACTATCGTAACCCGCATAAGGTATATACTATACATTGATTGTTGTCAAATTTTCAGTCAAAAATATTGATAATTGATAAAGTTACAAAATGTTGAACATGGCGTTTTTTGGAAGCAAATTTTTGCTCGATTGATTTTTTGCTACTGAGTGTACTTTCAGTGCCTTCAAATTAACGTACTACGACGTAGCAATATAAAAAGATCAGAGTGTGATATAAATTACTTTCACTGCGGATCATGTTCTTGGTTTCCCATTCCGGCTGTAAGGTTTTTTTAAAGTCAGTTCTTAAATTTGATTGCGGAATTAAATTTAGGGTAACCCAACAAATAATCAAATAAAGACACATTAGACAAAAATCAATAAAAAACACATACGTTTTGATGCCAAAGAAACTGATTGACTTCTATCTGTTACTTGCTTTTTCGTTTCAAACAGCGAAGGATCGAAAAATTGCACTGATTACCATCAATCTGAAAGCTGAATCACTGCCCAATGATGTCAATAAGGAATTAATCGATCAACTGTTTGTCCATAATACTCTTCTCACGTGTACATCAATTTAAAACCAGAGTAAATACATGGCTTCTCATGGTTAACCAACTATCGCATCTTTAGCTTCGTTTGTCATTTCATCTGAATCCCAGAGCACAAATCACTTCTCAATGTGTTCCGCAGATCCCTTCCTGATAATACACTCCATCAAATTTTACGACGTGTCACATTGAAAGCATTTCCTTGGCTGCATCCACCCTCTTGTGCATGATTGTTATGGCTAACAATTAATTATATGCCATTAATTAGAACACGGATGACCATTATGATAACTAATCGTTATCAAAGCAATGAATCTTTATTAAGAAATTTAATTCAACCGATGTGCAACTGAAGCGAAGCAATACTATTCGGATTCCATTCTTGTGGAACTTTGTTGCTTCCTGGTGATAGAGTAAGTATCCAGAATGCTTCTCTTGAAAACTGGATTTGCCTGGGCAATTGCTTCAAGGCAAATACTGCGGTAGTTGCTAATTAATTTCTCGAATCGTTACCACTGACAAGTGTGAATCGTATCTCATCCAGATCAATCACATTCCCTTGCGGTCACAGGAGCTTTCAATTATAAAACTTCCATTTAATCGGGGTGAGTTTTCTCGACAAGAAACATCCGAAACCAACGTCCGGTGGGGTTTCCCTCCAACTCATCGTTCATTAATCAAAATCAATTGCGTTCTGCTATAATCGTAATGAATAATTTATTCCCGGCTGTTTGCTCGACGATGGATCGATCGTCTGAAATCACTTCGCCGGATTTGTTCGATAGCGTCTCGAGCGTATGCCCTGATGATAGGTATGATGTTGAATGAAATGGATTTTCGTAGCCTTGGGGAATTGATCCAAATCAGGTGCGTTGTTTTTGGGTGTGTATGCACTATATTCGTGCGTCGATAGCTTTCCTCGCGGCGGTTATCCATTTCAGAAGAGGGGTATTTATTATTGTTAACTCTTTATTGATACTAAATGAGAAAGAAATGCACACTTTTATGTTCCAACCTAGGTGCCCTTACTGCTCTTAAAACGTTCGTTTATTAATATTTAAATAAAAAATATAACATCAGCTCTTCATTTTCAAATGCGTGAAATGATTACATCCATTTTACCTAGCCATCCAATTAAATGAACCTATTATTTCGAAAGAAAATCTCTTGTCAAACGCCCTAACGTCCCTATAAACAGCAAGCAAACGATATTTCGATAACGACTGCAGTGCCATTTTTTCTCTGTTTACTAATATCTATATCATCAATTTAAATAGATATGTATCGTTGCTGGTATAAAATGATCAAGCGTGTTTTCGTGGGATATCTATTTATAAATGCAGTACTTCCACAACAAACAAAGAATTATAGAACTTCGTGCATCAATTTCGACGAAAATATTCGCTTGCCATTTTTTCTCCCAAAACCAAAAATATTTTCGGATTAAATTCTAACATGATTCTAAACAATAGAGATTCGCGACGATTCGGGACCTTTCTCCTTGTATGTTGTGTGCGTATTCAAATCAGAATCAGAGCTATGTTTGGATGCTCGATTGTTATTTCAGTAGAAGGTTCACACATCGCATCCACAACATGAAATAAAACGAGGAAGATTTTCAGTCAATTCTTCAGGAACATCAAAAGCAATGAATTTTTTTAGTTTTTGGTGTTACATGAATAACTTCATTTTATTGGAATGGACCGATTTATTCTGTTGAACTTAAGATTAGATGGGATGGATTTTACTTGAAAGTGGAGGAGCGGGGGGGGGGGGGGGGATGGATTTTTTTTCTTATAAAACGCATCTTAACAGAGGATTTTTATCTCAACTGTGTTTTGATTTCTACTAATACATGCGTTCTTCTGACAACATGCGAGAAGATATCAGAGCAGATGGTGTATTTCTTTATTTTTTATTTTATTTCGTCAAGCAATGTAGACTACTAACATACAATGGTTACAATGTTTTACTTACATGCTATACATTATTTGTGTTGTCTTTTAGACGAGATTTAACTTGTTCTTTAGACATAATGATGCCAACGATTTCTCAATTTAAGTTATACTTGCGCATCATTCGATTTATGGGGCCATTTCTTGCATGATTTGTTCTGTATGATTTTTCTTAGAATGGGAGTGTAAAAGTTCGATTGCTAGAGTAGTACTTCTGATTTTATACGATGTGAAATAATATCATCGATGTAGAAAAGCATTGCAAATTCGCGGCGAAATACAGTCCAATTCAATTTCCTTAGGGCATATAAGGGAAATTGTTTTTGGACGGATTCTATACGTTCTTCATGTATGGCACAGTACGTATTTCATACCAGGTTGCAATATTCCAAAATTGGCCTTACATATGTAATGTATAGTAAAATTTAATGGTGTATGGATCTTGAAAATTGTGGTTGAACCTCTTATGAAGTCCAGCATGCTATTTGTTTTACATATAATAGTGTTGTTATGGTCTACAAAAGTGAGTTTAGAGTCTAAGATAATGCCTAAGTCCCTTACTATTTTGCATGTTTACTTTTGGTTTCCTAAAAATATGTCCGTACGAGGTGTTTCAATTTTTCTGCTAAATGGGATTGATTTACATATTTTCACGTTAAGTTGAAGTAAGCTTTCGCTACACCATGTTAATTTCGTTCTGAAATTCTTCTGCGTTGCTAGAATTATTGATATCCATGAAGAGCTTCATGTCATCTGCATATATGAGTATTTGGATTTTTTTTAAGTATGTAGGAAATGTTGTTTATGTACAAAATAAAAAGAAGTGGGCCTAGATGTGAACCTTGGGGCACTCCCGAGATGACATAGATGGGGTCTGAAAGTTTATTTTGAAAACGAACAATTGTCCATGGCATTCAAAATAAAAAATACATATTCAAGAAGATTAGAAGTAGTTGAGCGACCTTTGAAAAAGTCGTGTTGTTTGTTTGTAATTGGATTTTTTACTTGCTGAAAAATAGTTTTATTTACGAGCGATTCAAAAAAGTTTTGAGATGCAAGAGATAATGGCAATTCCACGATAGTTGCGGATGTCTAATTTCGTGCTTGATATGAAAATCGGAACCAAATAAGAGGATTTCCAAATGTTGGGGAATGTTCCGCTCTTCAGAGACATATTAAAAAGAAGTTCTAAAAGGAAGGGCAAGTTCGTCTGAAAGGTTCTTTAAAAATACGGGTGCAATACCGTCTGAACCTGGTCCCTTAGAAGCATCCAAGTTTCCAAGATGCAGTTGAAATGTAGAGAAAAAGTTGCTTTATAAATCTCACCCCTTCGAAATTACCGCCACCTTGAAAGCTCCTCTTAGGCCTAGGATCTTTTGGAAGTTTTGTTGCAGTTCGGCCCTACCTACGAAATTGGCTTTTTTTTTTCTTGAAACTAATGCACTAATGATATGGAGTGAAAGTGAATTTTTTTTAATTAAGTGAGGTTTTCCAGACAAAATCGAGGAAATCATAAAATTATTTATTGTTGAGGAGTTTACAAGCCAATCCACGCTTCATATATTAGTGGTCTCGCAAACCAGAAGTCCGAGTGTTAACATCCACTACTACATCGTCATCGGTCATTCGATATCGCTGAGTGACTGCACACGGAAACGATCGAATTCCCTCGTCGCCTAGAGGTGTGACGTCCATGCAAACGTTGCGTCAGCAGCAACAGCAGATCCGAAATATTAGCTAAATTTTTTAACTCGCTCTCTCTCTCTCTCTCTCTCTCTCTCTCTCTCTATTGTCTTAAAAGTTGGTATTTCATGTTGGGTTTTTTATTTAGCTTAAGTTATGTTTATTGTGTCGCTCTCACGAGTTAAGCAAACCGTACATGCCGAAAATTTTCCTTAGACATGGACGGTTTTTCGGAAGATGATCTACATTTTCCCCCATGGGAGAGCATATAAAAAAAAAAATCCGAAGTTGACCTCTGACTGTATATCAAATTACTAGTGATTCGACGAAGCAGTTCTCAGTCGTGACAGAGATGTCAAAAGTAAGATTCAATAAGTTTCGTGTTGTCGTATTGTCATCCCTAAGCCTGAAGCAGGCTAATCAGATGCTGTATCTTTTACACTGGAATGTAGAGTGTATATCGGACCTCGTGATGTGGAGATCGAGAGAGTGATCACCGAGGCAAGTCTGGGCCCTCAAATCTTGGAGAAGCAGGTGGTTGACTGATTTAAAAACGGCAGGGTAATAAAACATCAATAAAAATGAAAAAGCAATAAAAATATGTGAAATCACCACTAAATTATTGAACACTGTGCGAATGAAAATATTACAATTCGCTCTAGAAAAACTTAAAATAGCATTAAAAAATTGACAATTCACTTTCAATAATTCAAAAGTGACCGGTAAAACTTTCAAATAAAGCAATGGCAAATAAAGGGTGTTTCGATCAAAATTTGGTCGACTTTAACTTGACTCATTTCCTTTCATCGTGCATTGAAAAATTTTGCACACTTCTCATTTTGAAGATGTGTGGGTGTAGGATCATGTCTCTTTTTTGATTTTGAGATTAGCACCTCAGTTATCAAAATGTCGTCAAAGGAAGAGAAGCAAAAATTCAAAATTTTGCACGTGATGGCGAAAATCCAAACTACTCTCACGCCAAGTTGGCGAAATTGTTGAATGGGGCTAAATCAACTGTTACCAACGTATTAAAAGTGTCGACAGCCAGCAAAGCTTGATCGGGGGGAAATCGAAAGCCGGAGGCCACTGCGACGACAAAAAGAGTTGCCCGTTGTTCCGAGCGGAACCCCAACCTTTCCGTCTGAGATGTCGCAAAGAAGCTGGGAGTGGCGCCTTCAACCGTGGATAGAGCTTAAAAAACGAGCTGGACTGTCGACTTACAAGAAAGTGGTGACTCCAAATCGGGACGATAAACAAAACACGTCGGCCAAAGCACGATCGCGAAAGTTGTACACGACGATGTTGGCGAAGTTTGATTGCGTGGTACAGGACGATGAAACTTACGTCAAGGCAGACTTTAAACAGCTTCGTGGACAGAAGTTTTATACGGCAACCGGACGGGGAAAGGTGGCAAATATTTTCAAGCACATTAAACTGTCAGAGTTCGCGAAGAAATATCTGGTGTGGCAGGCCATCTGTACCTTTGGCATGAAGAGCAACGTTTACATTGCGACCGGAACCGTCAACCAGGAAATTTATCTGAGCGAGTGCCTACAAAAACGTCTACTGCCGTTCCTGAAGCGACACAATTGTTCCGTTCTATTTTGGCCGGATTTGACTTCATTGCCCAGTGAACAAGCGAACGGAACAGTTCGTTCGGTCAGCTCTCCGTTGCTTTGGAAGCTTTTCACAAGTTGTTTCAAGTCTTCAGCTTTAATTTTTCTTCTGAATCGTCATTAATTGCAATTAGCGATATTGCCACGACCTAAAAGCCATATTGCTCCGCATCTATACGGCACGCATACCAGCAGTCCATCGTGTGTAGCGTGCAGTCGATCATCGGCTAACCACCACCGACCAGCAACATCATCATCGTCATCATTATCATCATCGTTCAGCTCAACGTCTAGCCGGCACACGCGGCCACGGATCGTCGTTCGACAGCAGCACATTCGTCGCCCGGCTGTAGCAGATCAGTGATATATATATAAGATAAGCTTTTGTTCTCTTTCTTCTGAATATATTGTTTTGTATTGTGTGTGAGAGTGAGTGAGAGTGTGTGAGAGCGTGTGAGAGAGTGTGCTTAGGTTTAGTTTGTTTATCTGTGATTGATTGTAGATAATTGCGTGGTTGAGCGTCTAAGCTCCCACAAGCGAACCATGGATGATTTGTCGCAAGATGAATCATCTATGGCGATAAATGATGAGGTAGCTCATAGAGTTACCAGATCACGTGCATATCCAGATAGTTCAGCTGGTCCATGGGTTGTTTACTTTCAGCCCAAAACGAAACCTCTAAACGTTTATCAGAACAGTAATGATCTGACGAAACGATTCTCGGCCGTGACCGAGATAATTAAAGTCAGGCAAAATAAACTTCGGGTCGTTGTGTCCAACCTCAAGCAAGCCAATGAGATTGCTGTCACCCAGCTCTTTACACTAGAATATAGAGTGTATATCCCAGCTCGGGGTATTGAAATTGAAGGTGTGGTCACCGAAGCGAGTCTGACCCCTGAGATCCTGCTAAAGCAGGGGGTTGGTCGTTTCAAGAACCCTCTGCTGTCTCCAGTGAAGATACTGGATGTGCGCCAACTAGGCACAGTATCGATCACTAATGGTGTAAAAAAGTTTACACCGTCAGACTCGTTTCGCGTAACCTTCTCTGGCTCAGCCCTCCCTCAATACGTCGAGTTGGGAAAACTTCGACTACCTGTGCGGTTGTTTGTACCTCGGGTCATGATCTGCCAAAAGTGCAAGCAGATGGGACATACGACCTCCCATTGCAGCAATAAGGCCCGCTGCTCTAATTGTGGGGAGAAACACGAGGATGGCGCCTGCGCAGACAGCACACCAAAATGCGCTTTCTGTAAGGGAACTCCTCCTCATGCTCTCTCGTCGTGCCCGGCGTACAAACAACGCGGGGAAAAATAAAAACGCTCGCTTAAACAGCGTTCCAGGCAATTTTTCGCCGAAATGGTGAAAAAAGCCTCACCATCACCGGATGCCAATACAAATCCCTTTGCTCCCCTGTCAGATGACAGTACAGGGTGCGGCAGAAAATAATACGAAAATGTTCAAACTTGAGTATTGGGTTAATTCGTGTAGCTAGTGACTAATTTCTGTCGAAAGTGTATTTGTTTATGTTTACTTTCAAGTGCTGCATCCAAACATTCTATTTGTTTTATTGCAAATTCGTCAAAATGTTCGCGAAAGAAGTGATCACCAGTTTGTTGCTCGCCCAGAAGAAGCCGAAAGAGATTGCCAAGGTGGTAGGGTGCCATTTGGCAACAGTTTACCGCATAAAAAGTCCCTGCAGGATGGTCCTAAGCAGCGGAAGCCGGGAAGCGGACGTCCCGCTTTGCACGCACGCCGAACGTGATCAAATCGGTCCGTGCAAAAATTGCTCGCAACCCGGTGCGTTCCATAAGAAAACTTGCAAAGGAAGCCAATATTTCGGAGAAATCCATGCGGAGAATCATCAAAGAAGACCTGCATGCATCTTTCAGAGCCAGAGTGAAACGCCACTTGATTACGGACCGGGTCAAGGAACTACGAGTGACTCGTTCAAGAGATTGCTTTCCTTGTTGAAGAAGGAAAAAATGATAATCCTGTTCTCCGACGAAAAGCTTTTCAGCATCGATGCTGTGGCCAACAGCCGCACGGACCGGTTCATTTCACCGCAGAAAATGGAGAACGTTCCGGAAAAAGTGAAATTCAAATTTCAAACCAAACATCCGGCTGGTGTCATGATGTTTGGCTTGGTGGCGTCCAACGGTTTGAAAATGCCGCCTGTTTTCATTGATGCTGGAGTTAAAATCAATACCGAAGTGTATATCGGTATTTTAAAGGACCAAGTGCTTTCCTGGGTGAAGGCCAACTTCTCCGAGGACCAAAACGTTGTCCTACAGCAGGATGGAGCGCCGTGTCACACGTCCAATCGAACCCAACAATGGTTGAACGATAACATGAAGTTTTGGCCGAAGGATTTGTGGCCCCCTAGCAGTCCAGATCTTAATCCGTTGGATTATTCGATTTGGGCATATGTTGAAGCACGAGCCTGCAAAACATCACACCCTTGAGTGAAAAATCTGAAGTCAACCATAACACGCACATGGCAGTCAATTTCGGAGGACTACGTCCGAAAAGCATGCTCTGGCTTTCGGCGTCAGCTCAAGGATGTTATTAATAAAAAATATAGGACACATTGAATAAATTTGTTAAAAAGGACTTTTTAAAGATAACTGCACTCGAAAATGTTGATATTATTGCTTGAATTAGTTGAAAATGGGGTTTGAAAGAAATAGAGCAAATTTTCGCATTATTTTCTGCCACACCCTGTAATCCAATAGAAACTGCAACAATGATAAGTTTTTGGGTGGGTGGTTGGTCGGCTTGGTTGTGTTTTTTTATTTTTTTATTGTTTTCTGGTTCTTGTTTTATATTTTTTTTTTATTATCTTATTTTTTTTTTTTTTTTTTTTTTGTTTTGTTTTTTTTGTTTTTTTTCTTTTTAATTTAATTTCTTTAATCCCATTTTCCCTTGTGGAAAAAATTAAAAAAAAATATGGAAGGAAAGGAAAAAAATTATGGGTTTTTTTTTTTTTTTTTTTTTTTTTTTTTATTATTTGAGTTTTTCCGTGGTTTTAAAAAGTTTTTATGTTTTTTTTTTTTTCTTTTTGTTTCGTAGATGTAGTTAAAGAAGGTGAGAGAAAAAAAGTAATAAAATATACTTTTAATTTATTGTTTAGGTCTCAAAATCAAAAATTTTTTTTTTTTTTTTTATTTTTTTTTTTTTTTATTGGTCATTATAATATTCATTCACTATTTTTTTATAATTATAATATTTATTCACTATATTATAAATATTACTATATGATATTGAATATATATTGGGAAGGGAGGGAGCATCAGGGTATCACTCAAGCTGAAACTGGACAATGGAGTTGTATGACAACCGGCGTCTAGGAGGGAACAAACAGCATTTTTTTTATCCTACCGATTCGATTGTGATGCTGTGAATTCTACTCCAACAGTTTCAGCGAGAGTGACGCGCCCTTCTCAACAAGCCATCCCGTAGAAAGCTTAATAAATATTGCGAATTGGGTTATTCGATTTGTTGGACCGTATCGTTGGAAGGAGATTCTTATATTCTCGCGGGTTTCGCGTAAGTTTCTTTGCTTACGGGTCCGCCCCACCGTTTTTGTCCCTTCATGCATCGTTACTGTGAATACAAAGTGGTAACTCAATTTAATCTTGCTAATAAGCGGAGCTGCATACATGACAAGGTATTAGAAGGGATGGTGGCTTCCTTGCATACATACATACAATTAGCATCGGTTTGAGCACCTGCTGCTAAAGAGGCTCCTATATGCAGCTTTAAAAACACTATAATATCGTTTATCCTTAAGCTTTCGTAATCATTCTCAGTTTAATTGGTTGCCAAATTAACGCCTAAATGTACCACAAAACCGACACCTCGAAAGAAACCTCGGAACAATTGAACAATAACAATCAACAAACCCCACGTTTGTCATCCACTCTCTTCCCCCAATCAGACCAAGCCAGTCAGCCAGTCAGCCAGCCATCGGAGTTCTCACGGATGAGAGCAAAACGTGACTATGATTTCAACACAAAGATTTACAGCAATTAAGCGAAGATCCGATATAATCGATGTTGGAATCATTCAATAAACAAGATAAATGATACCTACTGCTTCTTTTTTTCTTCTTCAGTAATACTGGTGGAGATGCCTGGCAGGATTGCATGGTTTGCTTTGCTGGTTAGCTCTAACCGAGCTGGACCATCATCAGTCGTTGCAGCCGTGGGGTGAACGTCGTAGAATTTATGCTTCTGCTCCGATGATGATGGGTTGAGGTTTTTCCCGGGAACAAGTTTTAGGTATTTGCCATTCGGGAAGCAGAGAGGAGATGGATTGAATGGCGATGTGATCAATCTTTTCCAGAGCCGAACACGGTTTTCCGGAGAATTTTCTATTGTTTATTCAAGGAATGTGCAGTAATAGTGATTGCTACTAGCTGTAGCAAAAGTTGATGATGGATGACTGAGGGTTTGTAGAAAACGGGGCAGTTAATTGTTCGAAAGGTTTCCATAGGATGCCAATTTTCGATGTCTAAGGTCCTCGGAAGAAAATCTAATGGATCCTTCAAAAACACGCCTAACGGTTGTCGAATTGCAACACTCAAAGTGATTTGGCAAAAATCCGTGTTTTAAACAGTGGTGTTGAAATTTTCGGAGTATCAAATAAAACATCATTGATAAGTTGTTGTATGTTGATTTTATTCGACGCACCGAAATACTAATTACATTTTCTCTTAAAGCCCACCATAAGATTTTGTACTACAATAGAACCGACAAGTTTTTGTACATTAACTTATTGGTCTTAACTCTGGGGTGTTTGAAAGATTAAGGTCCTTAAGTACGAAGTTAGCCCTATCGTCCTCATACCATTCCATTTTAAGCGGTGGCATGACACCGAAGCAGGCCAAAAAGTTGGTGTACTCTTGTGTGACCTCAGCAACTTAGAGCATCATTAACGGTGGGCAACAGTAGCGCTGCTATTTCAGAAGCGCTGCAGCGCTCTCATTCTAGTTTAGCCACCCTTCTTCACATCGGCCGTTGCTATAGCGGTGATCAATTTAGTTACCCTATTCCGTACCGGTAGAAAGGTACAGAGAGACAAATTTGATAGTCAAGTTTACCATTATTGGGGGTTAGGATGACTATTCCAGTATAGTGACTTTGAACCGACTATGATCATGTTCAAAACGACCATTAAAAACAGTTGATCCAACATTTTCCATAATGTCGTAATAGTCCTCATTACCATGATCATAGTCAAGAATTCCATGAACGTGGTGAATTCGACCATTTTCTTGGTTATTGTAACCATTATAGAAAGATAGAATTTTTTTCAGAGTAGAAGTAAACATTTTGACAACATTGGGTCTTGAACGTCATCAACATCGTCGCTTTCAAGTAAAAGTCGAAAAGTTGGTTCAAAATCACTATACTGCAATAGTCATCATAACCCCCAATAATGGTAAAATTGACCATCAAATTCCTCTCTGTGTGACTTTACCAAATACCAACCGCTTCACGCGCTGCTATCGGGCTACTAAATTTGAGCACCCGACTCTTCCCGAAAGCCTCGCTGCTAGTTTGGTAGCGCATTTAGCAGCGACCGGTACGGTGGTGAGAGATGATAGAGCGCTGCTAAACGGGCTTCTATACCTCACCGTTAATGATGCTCTTAAGGAGACGTTTTAGTAGACATTGTTTCACGTACACTTGGCCATTCATAGTTGAAGTCGTCACGAGCGGAGTACTTTGCATACCACACATACAAGTTGCGGGCAAGCCGTGAATTTCTTGGAAAATTTACAGGTTTTTCTGGGACATCGAACTTGTCTTATGGAATGGAGAACTGATAACCTGTAATCTGTTGAAAGTGAGCCTGAATGTAAGTTTTATCATTTATAACGCAACAGGGTTTTTTTTCGTCAGCACTTGCGTTTAAAGCATGCGTGTCCTTGCATTTTTGTTATAGTTCGATGCGAAATATTTGAATTTTTTAAATGCGTATACAAAATTTCGTCATGAATTAAGGACCCTACCGACCAGTGATGGTAAACGAACTGTATCTTAATATTATTTCCATAGTATTTAACCTTTTTTTTTTTCAAACGACCAAATTGAACACGTGCAAACGTAATCCGTCATGAGAGAAAATGTTACGACATTTTCGTACCCTTTTTCTACAGGCGACGAAACATTTCTACTGCCACCAGCCACAGTTAAAACAATTGCGACTTAGATTCAGGTCACTAGAAGTTTTGCTGAATGCTGGCATATTACAGCATGCATACACGTCCAAAAATTGAACTCAATTTGAGAGGCCACTTTACTTAGTCGCATGAGAACTACGACCCAGTTTCCGCATTTGTCTTCTCCTGAAGGGTTGCCCATGATTCGGCAAAAAATCGTACTTTTCCCCTCCTAAACGGTTTCCCGGGGGCATGTCACGGAATGGTCAATATGGTCCATTTTGATCCATTTCAAAGCTATCCATTTCATCCACCGATCCATTTCAAAGCAACAAATAGACTATTCATGAAAAATCATGAAGTTTGAGCCGTTGAAAAGCATGTTCCGATGAAAATTTGTACCTGTTACCGCTTCAAGGGTCGTGGCTAGATATGTCCTCTTCCGGCACAGATTTCTTGTGGCCAATCGGGTCAAAAAGGACAGTCTTCAATGGAAACTAAAAATTGGGAATCTTATAAGCATTTTGACGGAAAAACGGAATAGTTTCCACAACGTGAGTTTGAAATCCGGGTCAAGATGACCCGAACACCTTATTCGTAACTTTTTTTAAACAGCCCTTCAGAAGTGTCGAACAAATTTGGAACTCGACTGAAACGATGCTGGAGCACTTCACACACTTTCCGAAATAAGCCTTTCAGGTCTTATGTTGGACAGCGATTTCGAGGTTGCGAAAAACCTTCAGAAAGCTCTTCAGCCAATCAGACTCGCTTCGGAAGCATTGGGAAGACGAGATGCTACATTGATGTCTGCGGAAGGCAGCTTGAGTTTCTTGTATTCGAAGCTTAAGAAAAGTAACTCCAAAGTTGGAAACGACCTCTTCGATGCAATCACGAAAAGAATCAACGAACGGCGCCAACAGGAAATAATAACAGCGCTGAAATTCCTTCAAGGTCTTCCGTTGTAAACACAAGTGCCAACAGAACTGGAAAGCTTATCGAAAACGCAAATGATTAAGTTCATCAAGGAACTGGGAGTTCGATTGTTGCAAGACTGCCAAAGACAGACCGATGATGATGCTGCCGAGTTTAATGCTGGATTGTCCTGTATGCATGACGATTCAGGATCGACACCATCGAGCATGCGTGAAGAACTGGAATCGGCTATAAAGGAATATGCCAACCCGTCCCGGACTGATTCGGCAATGATTGATTTTTCAAAAGTAATTCCGAAAGAGCTGTCACTTTTTGAGCTACATGGTAAGTTGAGCCCGAATCTTGAAAACATTTTCGGCGGCTTAAAATCAATCAAACCGACGTCAACCGATAGCGAGCGCATCTTTTCGAACTCCGGAAATATCTGTTCTAAAAAGCGAACCTCACTGTCCGATGAAAGTATTAATAACATTTGCTTCGTGAAGTCGTATTTTCAGAGATTGAATTCAAATTGATAAGACCAGTTACTTGATTTGAACCATTGATTTTTTTATTGATGAATAAAACATATTCCTAACCACAAAATTGCGTTTCAAGCACATTGAAAAATTTCCTGGGGCAAGCAAATTGGTCGGGAAATGGAACCTCTAAGGTAGACCTGTAATAATACTTCGTAGTTTAATAGCTGATTGATGTGCTAAAAATAGGCATCCAATTAAGATGGTTTCATAAGACGTTCCACACAACAATATCATAGAAAGTCGATGCCATGACAACCAAAACAAATCCATCCACGTTAGCAAGAGTGAATAAAAAAGTAGTTCCAAAATAAAAAGACCCTTACATCCGCTTAACCTTCATGAATATATAGTTCAGATCAATCGGAACTTGACCGCAAAGTGGCTCCCATGACTGTCTATTAAGCACCAACTTCAGCAATCTATCCTCGAAAGTTTGCGGATAAAACAGTAAACTCTTGATTTAAACATAAATCCTCACCAAAGAGTCTGCTGCGCCTAGACCGTGCCCCGCCCGAACCTTCCCCGTCCCAAGGCGACCATTCATTTGCATTCGGATTTTCCGCACAAGTTGCTTCAACAACTCAATCTCGGTATAATCATTTGCCATCTGTACCTTTTCACCCTACCAACAATGAACAGCCCTGGTAGGAGTCTGTGGAGGGAGCAGTGCTGGCCCATCCGGAAAGCTTATGGCGAGCGTGCGAGCGTGTCCCAGTTGGGCATAGTTCTTATCAGATAAATCCTCCCAAATAAAGATCTTCTCTGCTTCGCTATCTTTTGATACCCGGAACAGCCGACCACGAAACGACCGAAGAGCGTGAGCTTAGGATGATGGGTTGGTAAAATCAGAATTTAGACGAGTGCTTGCAGATACACTGAGGAAGCGTTTCCTCCTCACAGTCCCATCAGCTGGCAGACAGGTCCTCTTCTTCGGAGAAAAGAAAAAGCCAATATACGGTATACGTGTGCCGTACATCATACTTTATACACGTATGTGTTCTGTTGTCTTGAGACCATTATCAGGATCAGAACTTCCATCAGGAGCCGGTAATAATGGCTCCCGAAGAAAGATGTTCTTATAACTGGTTTCTATATATATACTACCTGAGTGAGATGAAATGCTTCGGTTTGCCAAAGCCAAGTGAGATGAAGCCCGAAGTCAGAGTGTTTGCAGTATTAATTTTCCTAAAAATATCCAAAGTCATGAAAGTCTGTAGAGTGGTATAGTCTTGCCCAAGAAACGTATACATGCCATCGCAGGCAGCTGCTTTGAACCCCAAGGGCAGGATGGTGAGTAGTAGAAATTGAATTTTATATGCTCTCCGGCTGGCTTTCCGTTTTATTTATGGAAGAAACCTGAAGCCTTACTGGGAACCACTTGCGATGAGGATACTCACTTGCACGGCTGTGATGAGGGTTTGCACTGCAGATTGAAACTGGAGGGAAGTCTGGGCGGTTGTTGTCTGAGTGCAGTCAACGTGAATCCTGATAACCATAATATTAACCGATCAAAAGTCAATAGAGCATATTATAGTTTAGGATTGTGAGCCGATAAGGATGTTAAAGGAGGTGCTGGAAAAAATATCTGGAGCAAGAAATCTGACGACGAAAAAAAGGCATTTATGTTTAAAGGGCGAACACGAAATTATTGCGACACCGAAAATGTCATGCCAATTTTCTTATAATGTTTAGACCCATCAAACCAAAATTTTTGGGTAGTTTTATACATATATTTACTTCAAAAATCAAAAGAAAAGTTAATCGATGGAGCCTTGAGTGTAAAATTGAACGCATTTTCGCTTGATGCCCTCGATCAAAGTCTTTACAGTGTCATCCGGTACCAGTTTCTCAGTTTTTTTTTCTCCATTTTCTTAACATATCCTTCTCGTCTTTGACTGTCTTTTTGCTCTTCCGAAGTTCCTGCTTCATCATTGCCCAGTACTGCTCCACCGGGCGCAGCTCCGGACAGTTTGGCGGATTCATGTCCTTTGGAACAAAATGGACAGAAATGGCCTCATACCACTCCAGGACACTTTTAGAATAGTGGCATGATGCCAAATCTGGCCAAAATAGCGGAGCTTCGTCGTGCTGCTGCAAGAACGGCAAAAGGCGCTTCTCGAGGCACTCAGATTTGTAGATCTCGCCATTTACTGTGCCCTTTGTCACGAAAGGCTCACTCCACTTATAGTGAGCAGATGGCCTGCCAAATGAGATATTTGGAGGCGAACTTCGACATTTTCTTCTTCTTAAATTTGTCGTCCACATAGAACTTGCTCTTGCCGGTGAAAAACTCCAACCCCGGAATTTGCTTAAAATCGGCTTTTATATACGTTTCGTCGTCCATCACACAGCAGCCATATTTTGTCAGCATCTTATCGTAGAGCTTCGGTGCCCGAGTTTTAGCCGTCGATTGTTGCCGCTCATCGCGGTTTGGGAAGTTCTGTACATTGTATGTATGTAGTCCAGCTCTCTTCTTTGCATTCTGGACGTAGCTCTGCGACATACCGATCTTTTTGGCCAAATCACGGCTTGAGACGTTGGGATTTGCTTTAATCATCCGCTTCACCTTTCCCTCCGTCTTTTTGTTCTCCGGTCCCGGGTTTCTTCCAGCTCCTTTGTCATGGTCCAACGTCAACCGCTCCTGGAACCGCTTCAACACTCTGGAGACGGTTGAATGGTGAATGTTCAACATTTTTCCCAACTGCCGGTGCGACAGGTCAGGAAATTCCAGGTGTTTGGAAAGAATTTGTTCTCTCGACTGGCGTTGGTTCACCTCCATTTTCGTTGAATCGAAAAACACGACTTCAAGTTTGACAGCATGTAAACAATATACATCAATGAGAAAGTGTGCAAAATTTGGTTGATTTTTACCCAATGGTAAAAAAGTTATACCCTGTTGAATGTGTCGCAATAATTTCGTGTTCACCCTTTAGCGCCTTTTTAGTCCCTCCTAACTTTATTTCAAGATTTAAAAAATAGCCACTGATCTCCAAAGTCAAAATGCATATGATTTTGGACTGAAAAAAAAAACAGTTTTTACTTCGAAATCGAACGTTTGACTCGACAATCTATTAATTTTTTCTGCAACAAAATTGATTTGTTCACTGAACATTTATTTTCGTAAATTTGCTATCCCTCGTTTCGTACATAGAACAAATGTCTCGTATGTTGTAAGAATCATTCATATTACTTTTTATCTAGTGAAATGCTATCATAGCACTTTTTTGAGCAATGCACAAAATGAATTTCGTGAAGACCAGCCAATCGCTGCTTCTCTTCAATCGTACTCATAAATGTTGGTGTTGCCGCTGGGGTGGGCGGGAATAATTTACTTATCCTAAAATAAAAATTAAAGCGTTGTCGAGAATTATAACTTTAAACTCAATATTTTAGTATCTTCTCACGAGTCATCAAAGCCTAGTGAGATCAATCATGGATTTAGTAGCAGCTTTTCCCAAAAAATCATGATCAAATCCCACGTCAGAAACAATAAAAAAAACGCTGAAGAAATCCACGTGGTTCCGCTTTTTTTTTCAATTACATTTCGAGTCGATATAGTAGATCTGTCAGTGATTCATGATGATTCCAGAGAAACGTTTGTAAATCTTTGTATTGTTTTCGTACAATGCACGACTATTCTTTCTGTTTCAACAGTTTGATAGTTGCTCGTGTGGCATTGAATCCGAAGGTAGCTTTATAACAACAACGAATCAGTTTCGTTGCAAAAAAAAACAAATAAATTCGTTAGTTTGACCCTCGATTTTGTAATATAAACTTAAATGTATTTTCAGTGTACTATGTTTTCGTTTTAAATACCACATGTGGTTTCATAAAAACGAACAGTTCATAAACTTCCTTGATCAAAAAGTTCCCGGAATAAATTCAGGTAATTAAAAATACAATATTATTCATCAAAATCGATATTGTCCTCTTGTCAACATATTGTCTTTATGAACAAATTTGTTATTTTTTGGCGAATTGCTTCACGCAAATGTTTCATAATGCCCAAATAATACTCCTTGTTAACGGTCTGGCCTTGTGAAAGGAATTCATGATACACAACACCCTTGTATTTAATCCTTAAAAACTGTATTTTTCGTCAATTTTCGATGGCCTTACACTTCTCTTATCATCGTTCACGGACTCACGGCCACTTCTGAAACGCTCGTGCCACTGATAAACGACTGTTTTTTTTCCAGAGTATCATTGCCAAAACACTGTTCTGTTTAAACGCAAAATTTAATTCAATCTCGATGTCGCAAATACAATTCCATTTTAAAAAATTTACAGAATTGAGTACACACACATTTGCAGATGCACTCAAAATGGCGTAACTTTAACAATTCTGGAGCAATTTGCGATTAGGGTGAACATGCAGAACGTGAACAAAATTAGAGGTGGGTTATATCAGGGATATAACCGCGAGGATCACGTAGGACCGCGTTGGTGCGTAGTAAATTTTGTTTCTAAAAAAATGCCATGTTCAACCTTCTGTAAGTTTGTTAATTCTCAATATTTTTGGCTGAAAAATTGACAACGCTATAACTAATGTATAGACCTTATGTGACCGAAATTTCATGTTGATAAAATTTATAAATTTGAAATTTACATAACATATGTGAAAAAAGTCGTTTTTGGACAGATCTATTTTAAAATTCCGTATTTCTGTGAAAAAATTAGGTAGCTTATTAAAAATTTTATCATAGCCTTCAAAAATATAGAAAATAATGTGGACAAAATTTGAACTGTTTCCTCAAAGTGGTTTATAAATTTCAAATTTATAAATTTTATCAACATAAAATTTTGGTCATATAAGGTCTATACATTGGTTATAATGTTGTCAAATTTTCAGCCAAAAATATTAAGAATTGACAAAGTTACAGACGGTTGAACATGGCGTGTTTGGGAAGCAAAACTTCGCTCGGCTTTTTTTTTTGCTACTGAGTGTAGTTAGTTAGTATTAAAATGTCTTTATTTTCGGTTTATTTGACCAGCATGACAAAATAATGTGCTGTATTCAATCTGGATAGTAGTTTATTAAACTCCCCCTCGCTGTGAATCGCCGACGGCAAGATAGTTGGGAGTTTTGCGCCGGGAGGTGCCCAGCTCCGGTAAGGCTACGGAAGCGGATGGCGCCCGCGTGGATTATCGATTTTTACGACCCATTTCCACGGCAATAGGTAGAGCGGGGAAACTTGAAAAACTTTGCAGCGCTTCCTTCTGGTTTTTAGATGAGGAAACGCAGGTGATAATTTAGGATACAGACGTGCAATCGCAAGAAAACAGATGAGATAAAGAAAAACCGAGAAAAAATCTTCGTAACGAGAGAGCGAAAAACACAACCATCGATCAATAGAACCTGAATATCCCAATGAAATGATTTTGGTTCAAAGCGTGTGCCTTTTACTGGTGTTGATAGCATTGCCTCCAAAGAAGAGAGGCACGAAAATGCATGAGCATGATTTACCGCCCGAGGTTGCTTCTCCGTTATTGCCAGATCAGCTGTTTAAACAGAGAATAAACACAGATGATGCTTGGGACTAGTAAACATCCTCAATGTGTAAAATCTGGTGATCCCAAACTAAGACAATACTGGCACCGGCCTAGCCTGGATGCAGGTCAAGTAGGGAATAGGTAGTAGTATGTTGACGTTATACTCGCTTTGAAGGAAGCTGAGAAATCCTCTGCACTTTAACGAGAAATCACTAAAATGTTGAATAAAATGGTTGGGTGTGCAGCAGGATCCGGTTTGTTAAACGGTGTGCTGAATTCAACTGATATCGGCAGCGAATCAGATATGTAACTATATTCCCGGGTTATTCTCCGTACAGACGTGCACATTAAAGTTATTCAAATGTTGACACCAATTTAAACCAACAGTAGGGATGCAGTTGGGGCCACTCACAAGTGTGGGTGGTTTATTTCAGTAGAATTTAAAAATTTGTATAAACATCGAGTTTGAGGACCGATTTTAACCAACAGTAAGGATGCTGTTAGTTGAAGTTCGTCCTAGATTATCCTATTCCATCCAGGGAAGCTGAGCGATTTGCAGTTCCATGTCCCGAGTTTCCAAAAGTAGTCCTTATTTCGTCGGCTAGGTCTTTGTCGATGTTTCTGGTCCGTATTAACTTCTGTATTATTTGTAACATTAAACTTTTTAGGGTAGTTTGTTAGGCCTTCCTCAACCCTCTGTCTCGCTGGAGGACCATCGTGCACAGCACTGTTTAGAGTCCCACGCTGGCACAAGGACGATGTTCAACCGCTCCTAATATGGTGAACAGACGCTCAGATCGACTGCACCCTTTGAAGAGGGCAGCCCCTCTTCCCTGTCAGCATATGACCAAGGTCTCACTGGGATTGTTCACGCGATCTTTAATATGGTAACTTATACCCCAGTCGGCACCACGGGGAGGTAGGGATAGCATTTACTGGACAAAGGGCAAAGGATTGCAGTAGGATGTATAAATGGTACGCGTTGTCCAATCATTTACTCATGTTGCTGTTGGGGCCACTTACAAGTATCTCTTTCTCTGTCTTTCTCCCCCCCCCCTCTCTCTCTCTCTCTCTCTCTTACTTTCTCTCCCTCTGCTACACCCGTAATTACCTTCCTTTGACCGTCGGTCTCGCCCTGTATAATGATTTACTCTAAATGATTTTAGAGGATTAAAGTCCCCCCTTAAAAAAAAAACAAAAAAACCCTCCAAAAATCTAATATTTTTTTTTTTATTTTTATATTATTTATTTCACACAAAAAAATAAACATAAAAACAGTGAAAAACAATGCAATACTCCAGAAAACCTTTCTACACCCAAAATAAAAAAGCAAGATTGTAATGCAATTTCGCATGATTTTGTTTCATTTCTCGCTGTAGATCGTAACTTGGAGAAAAAATGCAACATTGGCTATGGGCTAAAATGCAACACAGCAATTTACTTTGAAAAATAAAATGTGTGCGTGAGGTTGTGCAGTGGTATTAGTATTAGCACATCAACTAATACCACTGCACAACCTCACGCACAAAAATATTTTTTTTTTTTTAATCTTTATTTTACGTCGGCCTATTTCCTCACATGGTGACAATCACCGACGCCAGGAAGACGACTCCACCACCTGGACCCTACCTAACGACTCATGAATATGAACCGGGACCAACGGCTTTACTTCCCTTCCGAAGGAAGACGTGACCAGATTTTTTCGCCTCAGAAAAACCACCGACGTCGACTGGGATTGAACCCAGACCCACTGGGGTGCCAAGTAGCAGTCACGCTTTACCACTACACCATCGACGCCGGCACGCACAAAAATATAATGTGTACCATTTGGATCCGAATTTCGAACCTAGTCCGTCGGCGTGGTGACTCTTGATGTTAAATATTTGACCACGATATCAAGTCGAGAGGGTTGGAATAGAAACCCTACAGTTGGTTCGCTTGGCGACGCACTCAGCCGTACACCAGTGAAGGAAATGGATATATTTTTCACACTTGCATGGCTTCGTTTAAAACGCCTTGTCGATGATCAATGAAAACAAAAATAGAACACTTGACGGCAGAACTCCAACAGCGGGCAACAACGTTGCGGCAATCCGGGGATATCAACTCACCCATATTGAACTGTTGGTGATGATTGAACGGTTGCTTAGACTTTCGAGTCACTAAACGGGACGGCGAAATTTGTTTCGATCTATTTGTGTCTGTCAGCCGGTTGCATACATTTGCATGGCTTCGTTTGGACCATGAAACGCTTTGTGGATCAAGATGGGCAAAATTGCCTTCCCTGAACCATGTGGATTTCTCAAGATATGATTGCAAAAACAGCAATTCTAGGGTTTTTTTTTCATTAGGGCGAATCTACAATTGAGAAATTCTCTCCGGGCTCGCTCTCTTTCATTCATTACAGCGCCATTATAAAACTTTCGAGGCATCCTATAGTGCAGATCGAAACACAACAGTGCTGGCTAGCATACTCTACAAATAGTAGAATGAAAAACGTAAAGGTGATTGATTTATGAATGAAAGAGAGCGAGCCCGGAGAGAGTCTCTCAATTGTAGATTCGCCCTAATGAAAAAAAAACCCTAGAATTGCATTTTTTGCCACCTTTTCAACTTTTGGGTGTATTCTTTTCACAATCCTCCTAGCCAACACATAGTCGTTTTTACACCGAGTCCAATATATTCTCATACAAGCTTTCCAATCGAGTCAAAAATTTAGATTTTTTATTTTTTTTTATCGTTACTCTGGACTTTAGAATATCACATTGTGTATTTCTTACATATTATACTAATGTTTTTATTTTTTGAGAAGTCTTCAACATCTGCCAAACACGGTGAGAACCAAGCAAGTATGATGAAAGAACTTATCTTGATGAAAAGGGCTATTTATAAACTTCAGAGACGTACCAGCCACAGGCTGAAAGTCTCTTTAATAAAGAAACCAAAACCAAAGCTATTTATTAACGACAAAAAATATTCTTTATTTTTTGGGAATCTCAATCCCCCCTCTTCCCGTTGAAAATTTTCCTCCTCACAACTGTTTGAGTATTTATATAGAGCGAAGACTTTAAACACTTAATCTGTTAAAGTATGAGCTTTTCTTAATTCAATTTAAAAAAATTTCCTCTCGTTTACTAGTTGTAGTTTAAAAAAGTGTTTCAGTTTTTTATTTCTTTAAAATTGATCAAGTCAAATAATAATTTTAATTTTCCTCCTTGTCCAATTCAGTTAAATTTGTTTTGTTTACTGTAAACTATGGACGTCATATCATAAGTTGAATTCATTTTGCTGGCGTGCATAGCTCTCGATCAATTGAAAATGGAAAAAGGGCGACTTTGCTAGTGAAAGCCAAAAGCCGAAGAGTCGATTCGCAAAAAATACAAGATTATATTGCAATTACAAGATTTCGACACAGTATTATCGATGAATCCAATAAGGCAAAACTTTAACACAACTGAATCAACCGCATATGACCCAAAGAGAAGCAAGCAGAAAACCCAAGACCAAATTGCACATCGTCAAATTCGCACAGGTAAATCTTTCAAAATTTGAACGAGTGATTCGCCTTTATGTATTTTCGTTCCAATTCAAACAGTAATGATCAAGTAGCGCAATTCGACTAAACTCTCGTTGTGTACGTTTAACGCAGTAAACGTTCAATAATGACAAGATCTTTAAATGCAATGCTTTTTGACTGCAATCTGTCACATAAATGACATTTGCATTGCAAATGAACCAAAATGAACATAAGACCAGTAGGGAAATTGTCATGTTGCGAATAGTTCCACCAGCTAGAGCAGGAATCGAACCCTCACTTGGCGCCTGAACGATGGGTGACACCGCTAACCACACACTTAGATTTTTTACCGAATATGAAGCAGCTGATCACTCGGTAATCGATTCGATAGTTTTTTTAACTTTACAATACGTTCAGTAAATTTAACTTCGCTTCTGATCTGTCAAAACTCATCGAAATGTTCTGTAACGATTGCTAACGCGAGCTGTCACAAATATACCGAAAATAATGTAAAATTTTACAGCATATCAGCAAAGTTTACAGATTCGTTTGTAAAAGGGTTCTAATGGAGTTTCTTATTTCAGATTTATTTGAGTGTTTATAAACATTTGAAAAAATGTGTACAAACTTCATGCTTATCTATAATGAAAATAGTAAGACAATGTATCAACACACATTTTTCGACGGTGGGTAAAATATCTAACGAATTTCTTATTAAGCGCTGCTGCAATAGGATGGTCCCTGTGGTTAACCGAAAAAATCCCTTTCTGGTGAATGTGGCTACGGTCCGGGAAATTGCTGTCCACATTCCTCCATTTTTGGGGTGTGAGAGTCAAAACAGCGGGGGGACATATTTTTTATGGGGGGGGGGAAAAGCGTGGTACAGGATGGAATAAATTTACAATCTGTTCTGGACTTTTTTTGAAGTATATATTGGAAAAAAAAATAAATTTAAGTATTGGAATTTTTTTAGGGTGGTGGGGGGGGAAGGTGATCGGTAGTGTTTTTTTTGTATTTTTTTGTGGGGGGGTGAGCTGTTTAGTGGAATACCTGTAACTAGAAAATAAGAAGAATGATTAGTAATTTTCATTTAATTCCAACTACCTTTATGGAGGAGGTGCTTAGCTTGAGATAGGTATTTCGTCAATGGGACTTCTTCAGTGTCGTGTACTAATACTCGAGTATTAGTACTAATACAGTCGAGTATTAGTACACGACACTGAAGAAGTCTGCACATTGTAGACGAAATACGCGTATCTGTCAAGATAAGCAATAAAGGTAGTTGGAATTAAATGAAAATTACTAATCATTCTTCTTATTTTCTAATTTTCTGTTGATTTCTATAAATTACAGAAATTTTGTTTTTTGATTGCTGGAATTTTGTCAAATGATTTTACAAAATGATATTTTACAAATTGATGATAGTTTTACAGACCAAATGCAGCAAACAAAAGCACTGAACATGATATTGGAAACTTTGTGTGCATACGGCCACAAAACCCTCGTATATGGCGATAGTAAATCTAAATGTCTTTTATCCAGTTATTAACTGGAACGACAATAGAACTTTCTTGCGGATTTGTTTTATTAGCTTATCAGATACATTTCAACCTGAAGAGTATACTCTTCTATGGGACCTATATTTTTTTATGCCTGTAACTATCAAAAAACCATAAAAAACTGTTAAATGACCATTTAACCCCATATGCGCCCTATGGTGAATACCCATTTGGCCCTCTCTTCCCCAATTCAATGTTTCTCTTCTGTGGTGAGTTTCATGTTAACTTATTAGCTCCTCACTCCTATGGAGAAATCCTATAAGCAGATGTCAGTGTCGCGTGAAACACGGCGATAGTTTTCTTACTCAGTCACTACACCGGAAAGTCTCGTAACAAAGTGTCAATCTTTGTGAAAAAAGCTTCGTCTTCGAAAGTACTATTATAGATACGTCTAATGCCACGCCCCCACGGAAGTCGTAGAGGTGTGATATCTGCTAGAATGTAAAAACATCTTGTCGAAGTTCGCCTCATACCATAAGACGTTGACTCGATGTTTTGACATGCTATGTGATGCCTCAAGTGTGCCATATCATTCGACGCCCTGCCTAAAACTAATTCAGTTGACACTGACAGGCAGAAACTTGGAATAATATCTTACTCATCGTTGGATTCGCTTTTGAACAAATCACCTACCATCTTCTCCGATTAGAAACCAGCCATATCATCGCCAGCGGTCAGAGCAGCAGCAAAAACAATCTTCGGCAATCAACGTGAAAAAAAAAACAAAGTGCCCACCGAAGCTACCGATTAGTTACGAGCTGACTGGTATTTCACTTTTACTGGGTCCAGCGATTGTACCGCCGGAAACCGCAACAATAACATGTGCTGAAGAGAATGTTTGATCATGAATGGACTCATGGAAATTCATTCCCTGAAACATTAGCCCAATATTTTAAAGATGCCCTTCTAGATAATATCATTATGCGTTAATTAATTGAGATATGGTTTCTATTTATGGGGCCGTAATGCTGGTTTTCAGAACGGAAAAGGATTTCTTTAAAAAATTGTGGTTTCATATTTTTAAACCCGGTTGGTCAACAAATTTACGTGTTAGATAAAAATTTATAACCTCGTATTATGGATTCAATGATTATTATTCTACAGCAGCCATGTGTCAAAGAAAGTCTGTAGTCACGAATAGAATCAAGCTAAATATAAACAAGGCAGAGCTGAAATTCTGATTTAATGAATAGAAAACATAATTAACATGAAAATTCGTTGAATAAAAACATAGATATGAACTCTTGTTTTTCCTTGATTATCGAGATTTTCAGCCTTGGGCTGGTTCATCTCCCGTCATATTCACTCAAATACCTTTTAGGTATGACCTCGTTCAATTTGATGAAAAAAAAAAGAAAGGTTATATGAAGTTCAAGAAGTGGAAACCTTGCAAATTCAAATTTAATTTTTTGTTCTTTTCAGGTGGATACTACTATTTTTCCGTTTTAGAAAACAAAATATGAGATGAGTTTGGTATAGAAAAAGGAGTTTCTTTTGAACACGATACCGACCTTAAAATTTGAAGATAGAAGCCAAAATGTTAATTGGGACACACGCAAACAATATTCTCAAGAAAATACGTATTTTTGTGAACTAAAACGCATACGAACGAACAATTTGGAGCTCGTATCTATATGGGCTAAAATCTATTGAGTTCGACACATTACAACTAACGGTGGCGAACCAGCCCAGGTGGCAGAAAACCACTTTATTAAAGCTATAAAAAACATTTGATCAATGGGCGATAGAACCGTTCGTGATTTACCAATTTCCGAAATTCACTGAAAAAATTGCAAATGATAAATATGGATTTCGTCGTCCCAATGACCTGGCGCCTTTGGAAATTGAAAAGCTGGCCACCCCTTCATTACGACTTTCCGACTTTGCGAAGAACATAAACTCGTTGATATATTAATGAAAAGTTGTTAAGTTGATAATTTACATAAGGTGAACTGATCAATCAATTTTTACAACCGCACTTCACAATCCCCCTCACTACTGTAACTAAAAGCTTCCAATCCATGATAATCCATCCTAAACGACGATTAAGGGACCTGGTAAAAATAAGAGTACGTAGATGCATTTCGTGCCTTCTGGCAACTTTATGCTTCTAATGATGTCCAAGCTCATCGGTTTAGCACCAACCGGGCGAGAGTTTGTCCTATACCCAATGATTTCATTATCTCCAATCAATTCAACCAATCGCAATGTTTTGTGATATAGTTTATGGATTATTATAATTTGAGATAACTCAATGCAGAAGTCTTCCAAATTTGGCAGATCGACAGGCATTCGGCGGAGACACACCTGGTATCTCATAGCAAGATGCTTAGAGGCGGACCGGAAAATTTGATGAACCCCACCATTCGTCTACCAAAACATAAATGTTTGTATGATAAATACGCTTCAATCGAAGACGAGAATAGGGGGAAAATTTATTTTTTTGCCTTCGTTAAAGGTATTTAAAAGTAAAAAAACAGACATGTTATTTTTGCTAACTTTCTGCTAACTTGTTTAATCATTTACCCCACGACGATGTTTAATAGATGGAAGTCCCTGTCTAGAATATGCGTTTCCTTATAAGTAAGAAAGGAACTTTCCACCGACAACCAGTGATCCTTTGATATTCATAATTGATTACCTATCAATTCAAAATCGCAGTAACTATACGCACCCACGCATTAGATGTTTAAAGTTCGAGCAATGTACACATGCGCTACAATTTCATCGTGCATCTTAATTTGAAATCCAGCTGCTGAAATGAGTTATCGGCAAATGGATCAAAATTGACATTTATTTAGATCTAGCTACTTAACCCTTCCTTCCCAGAAGTGTTTCGGTTGAGTTGAGGTAAAAGAATCTGTTTTTGAAAGTGTTGGTCGGTCGCATCAATTCAGGCAGTACGCAATTGACGATTACGCATTCCTCACAATCAATACGGTCTCTTCTATTTTAATCATCTCACTCCAGGCACCGGGTGATTGCTAGCTCCCACGACGCCCGATCGTTCATTAATGACGCTATCGTTTTCGGAACGTGGGAGGCACACAAGGTATCGTTAGTGAAACTACTGCATCGTCTGTAGGAATAATGGTTCCACCGCAAGATGTAGAAATACAGTTGATTCCAGACCGAATGGTAAATGTGTGTTTAAACTTCAAGCAAGATTTGCAGTCCGATTTGGTGCTGACTCTCACACACGACTCGAAATTGCAAATCATCTTAGCAGCAGATGCTTCCTCCATGGAATTTTCGTATACCTAAAACTTCACGGCAAAAATTCAGCACGCCAGATCGCCACACAAGCCGGACAAATTTACGGACAGAAAATGAAGCGCTTGTTCTCACCTGCGGAATTACGAGTATCCACATATATGTATGAAAAATGAATCTCTTTTTTTGTTTGACGTTCCGTTGCACATAAACAAAGTACGGCAATGTTGCCAGAACAAGTTTTAAATTTCGTGGTGAAAGTAATTTCACAACTTTGCAGAGTTGCCAAAACGCCTCACATTTGTTCCACATGGTTATAATCACCATAAAATGTGGAACAAATTGGAGCTTTCAAATATTTGTAACAAAATGAGGATTGCATAGAAAAATAAGTTCTTAACGCTAACGTTATAAGAAGTTCATTACCTTCAAAGGAAAAATATAAAAAATGGGGGTTAGGTCTGACGAGAAAGGTCTATTGTTAAATGTGAAAAAAGGAGTTTAAGATAAAAAGAATATGAATGTTTCATAGAATAGTTGTTTGAAATGTGTTAATTGGATTATGGTTGGGTTAAGATGAACGGAACAGTACGGTAAAGCAGGGATATTCAAGACTTCGGTACACGAAAACCGAGAAAACTCGGTAAACTGAACCGAGCATTCGCTGAATATTCTTAAACGTCAAACACTTCTCGTCGAGTCAATTCCGCGACGGCTAAGTCTACCGAAAAACTCGGTTATTTTAGCTGACTCGATAAAGCCTAAAAGTCGTCAGCCATTTTATCTCGCGTGTACGCGAAGAATGTCTGTTTGCGAAAATTCTACGTACTGTGTTTTTGTCTGGTGAAAATGGAAAAAATAACCGAGAGACTACAACAGGAGGGTGCGCATTTAGTAATGGATGAGGATTGTTTGCATCAATAAACAATGTCGCTGACAAGACTTGTTTTATTACTATGAAATTCGAAGCTATTTCAACCAAAATTCCAGCTCTTCCATAGAGAACCGAATTACTTAACTGCAACAAAAAGTCGGTTTGTTTGACAGCGTTCGGTAACATTTGAGTACACCGATGTTCGGTTATTGCTGATTGGATTTATTTTTGTCAACCGAGTTTTTCGGTATATATGACAGATTGCTAGAAAGTAAAAATTTGACGAGAACTCGGTTGTTCCAATTTGAACCGAACAGACTACCGAGCGTTCAGAAAATAAAAACTCGGTTGAAATCAACCGAGTTCGGTTTTATTTTATAAGTGTGTATTAAAGCAAAAAAAAAACAAACGAAAATTTCTTAAGATGATAATTACACACTTAGAATTTATGAATATAACACGAGACGAAATTCGTCTCTGACAAATATACATGAAGGAACCTAAACAAAGATTTCAAGAAAAATCTATTTGTCCCGAAACCAAAACGTACGGAACTCGGTGAAAAGTGTGTGCGATTCAAATTATTTTCTCTTCTTTTTCGACTCATTCTCATGTTCTAAAGAATGTTTGCATGTGTTGGTCTCAGGGCACCAAAATTAACTTGACAATTTGGTAGGCTGTAGCACTGTAGCTGACATAGACTGTTCAAATAATTATAAATATACTAATGATTAACCGTCAATTCAAAATGCGTGCGATATTCTACCAACTTTTGGCAGCGAAACTCCAAATTAAACTGATGTTGTCATATTTCTCAATTTTTCGCACAGATGTTTGAAAATGCTTGGTCTTTTTACCGAGCAAATAAAACGGATTGTGCACAAACGTGCACCGTCAGTGGTCTTTCGATCAGAAAACTGGCTAAGGAAGAAGGTGGAGCGTCGGAGCAGTTTGACCGCATTACGGAAGTATCAACAACAGTGCTCTTTCGTAGATTCCTCGAGACGGGGTAGAAAAACCGGTATCGCTGACCCTACAATCGACAGAAAGGTAAGAAACTATTTCAAGCGTCATACTTCAGCATCAGTCCGAGATGTGGCGAAAAAGCTAAGTTTTTCGGCGACTAATGTTATGCGTGCCAAGGAGAGAATGGGCCTGCAGACTCATCGGAAGCAGAAACAGCCAAAAGGACACGCTAAGAAAAAAGTACCCAAAATTAAGTAAAAATAAACTCAACGTTGAGTTCTGTCAAGTGAGGTTACCAGTTGGGTGAATTAAAAAATTGAAGTAGGTATAATTCACCCATCTTGTCAGTAATGATAGATATACTCAAATTTAAGTTTTTTTTATGTTCGATATTTTATTCCAATTTTAAAAATTTTAATTGGCACACACCTGCCGTCGTGTCGTGAATTACAACATCGTCATTCGTTATATTGTTGGTTTTATGCTTATAGATCTATGTATATTATCAACAATGTTTGAAAATTTAATCAGGACCATTAACTATTGTAAACTGGTATTTCCAAACCTAATTTGTTTATATTTTAATTTGAAGACCAAAACAACTCAATTTTAAGTTGAAGCTACTCAACCATCCCGTTCTCTTCGCGCATTGAACGGTTGAGTATTTTCAACTTAATTTTGGTTGAAAATCGTAGCACCCGTCGGCGGTGTTGACGATTGTCATTTATTTGTTAGTCTGGTCGACTACGAACGCATTATTTGTTCGTCGCAATTGTCTTAGGTTATCGGATAACCTTTCAAATCCACGAAATGGTAGCATTGTTAGCAACGCTATTACTTATGGATTGCCAACGTATTTATGAGGTGTTTTATTGTTTTATTGCACCAATATTGACAAATAAAAATGATCGATTTAACTATTTGTCCGTGTGTTTTAATATTCTGTTCGAAAAAAATGATCATTAGGTATCTATGTTTATGTATAAATTTCTCCCATTTATTTCGATAATTCATTAGGTAAATTTTACCCATTGGCACTTGAAATGTAAGTACCCAAAATTAGGTAAATTTTACCCATTGCTATTTGAAATGTAATAACCCAAAATTGAGTTTTCATCTTATACCTAATTTTAACTTAATGCACAAAACATGCGAGATGGGTGAAAAAAACTTAATTTTGGGTACTTTTTTCTTAGCGTGTAGGAGCAGCTTCATCATAACTCTCCGGGAATGGAGCAACATTTGCACCTCCCTTTGCTTTCATCCCCGTGAAAACTAATCAACAAGTTGAATGATGATTTATTACTACATTTACTCCGAGCGTGGAGAAGCGAAAAAGCTAGTTTCTCTGAAATATTACCACGCAAAACTATTTAGCGGGTCACTTGTGCGGAGATGTTTTAATAGGTTCACTTGGCAGAAAAATAATGGGGTCAGCTTGAGATAGATGTTGCAAACTTTTGCAGACTAATCTAGAATGGCGCAACGTTTACCATTTACAATAGCAGCAACAATATGGGATCTAGACATTACATTTCAACACTCGACTGGTGTTGCACATGGAGCCCCCATCACTTAATGTTAATTGATGATGCTTTTAAAATCCAATTGATAGCGGTTGCGGTGCTGTAGTTGATCTAACCGAAACATAAACCCTTTATTGAGTGGCAAATATTGGCAAAGCTCGCCACGCTATAGTCCAATCAAATGTTGACCATGGGTGGAATCAAAACAAGCAACATCAACATCTTCGAGAGAAACTGCTCGCAAGACGGCAGAAGTGCAATAATATTTAAGTAAATCCGTTCTCACTATCCTTTTCATTCTCATCCTGTGAACAACGAATGCAGTCTTCTTGTGCTCTGAAGCACTCACTGAAAAGTGAACATTGCAGACAGGTGAGATAACGAAGACTTAAAATATATGAGACCCGATACCGCGGGATTCCCTTTACAGGTATACCTCGAATATATGTACAAGGCAAGCAGCTTTTCCAATGCCGATTTCTCGAAAATGACACATGGAAATCGGAAATTTTAAAAACATAATTAGACAGAAATGGACGTTCCGCTACATAAAGAATTTGTCGGAAAGTAGTAAGCAACATTAGTAGTATTCAATGGGCTCGTACCGGGCACAATTTGTTGGTTTTCGGCACAAACTGGATCCTATTGTTAAAGCACTGTTGTTGTTTTTCCCGGCGCACAGTGGGCAAGAACTGATGAAAACTAAGGAAAAAATCTGTAACTTTTGTCGCTTTTAAGCGCGGCTTATAAACAAGGCCATTTCCGCTTGGAAATTGTCTGGAAAATCGAATGGAACTGGTTTCAATCACCGCACGGATATGGTTGTGGAGCTATAGAGCTTATTTTACCCCACTTCCCCTTATATTCTTGAATAATTTATAGATATCTTTGCACGGAGTCACTCAAGATCAACAAAATAGTGCTAATTCCATGTGAAATTTCCTGGAAAATCGAATAAAGGTTGTTTCAACCACCGCACGGCTCTGTGAACGAAGATATGGCTGGTTTTACCCCACTTCCCCTAGTATTCTTGAATAGTTTATAGATATCTTTGCTCCGAGCTGCTCAAAATCCACAAAATAGTGCTAATCCCATGTGAATTTTCTGAAAAATCGAATAGAAGTTATCTCACGTACAGCACGGCTCTGTGCACGAAGATATGGCTGGTTTTACCCCACTTCCCCTTGTATTCTTGAATAGTTTATAGATATCTTTGCTCTGAGTGTCTCAAGATCAACAAAATAGAACTAGTCCTATGTGAAATTTCCTGGAAAGTCGAATAAAGGTTGTTTCAACCACCGCACGGCTCTGTGAACGAAGATATGGCTGGTTTTACCCCACTTTCCCTAGTATTCTTGAAAAGTTTATAGATATCTTTGCTCCGAGTTGCTTCCAAGCATGTCATCCAGTGTGGAGATTTGCTCAGATGGCTATTCCAGTGATAGTGACAAGAGCAGTAGCGATAATGTTGATGGCAATGAAGACAGTAGCGATGATAATAGAAGTAATTAATAGGTACCAACTACACCGACGATAGTGACGATGTAAACGGAGGTGGTTATGAGAATGGCGATGAAATAAAAAAAAAAAATATAAACGCTATAGTTGAGATGGAGACATTTTTTGGTAATCAAAATATTCTTGTGTAACTAAATTAATTAATTTTTTTTAAAATATCACTGTCTATCATTATATTGTTGATCTTGAGTAAAGATAACTATAAATTATTCAAGAATACAACGGGAAGTGGGGGTAAAACCAGCCATATCTTCGTTCACAGAGCTGTGCGGTGGTTGAAACAACCTTTATTAGATTTTCCAGGAAATTTCACATAGAACTAGTCCTATTTGGTTGATCTTGAGACACTTCGAGCAAAGATATCCATAAACTATTCAAGAATACAAGGGGAAGTGGGGTAAAATCAGCCATATCTCTGTTCTCAGAGCCGTGCGGTGGTTGAAACAGCTTTTATTCGATTTTACACAAAATTTCGCATAGTACTAGTCCTATTTTGTTGATCTTGAGCGACTCCGAGCAAACATATCTATAAACTATTCAAGAATACTAGGGGAAGTGGGGTAAAACCAGCCATATCTTCGTTCACAAAGCCGTGCGGTGGTTGAAACAACCTGTATTCAATTTTCCAGAAAATTTCACATAGGACTAGTCCTATTTTGTTGATCTTGAGACACTCCGAGCAAAGATATCTATAAACTATTCAAGAATACAAGGGGAAGTGGGGTAAAACCAGCCATATCTTCGTTCACAGAGCCGTGCGGTGGTTGAAACAACCTTTATTCGATTTTCCAGGAAATTTCACATGGGATTAGTACTATTTTGTTGATCTTGAGTGACTCCGTGCAAAGATATCTATAAATTATTCAAGAATATAAGGGGAAGTGGGGTAAAATAAGCTCTACAACTCCACAACCATATCCGTGCGGAGATTGAAACCAGTTCCATTCGATTTTCCAGACAATTTCCAAGCGGAAATGGCCTTGTTTATAAGCCGCGCTTAAAAGCGACAAAAGTTACAGATTTTTTCCTTAGTTTTCATCAGTTCTTGCCCACTGTGCATCGAAACGACTTTTCTCCCTATTCCGTTTCCTTACTTTACAAACAAGTGTTTATTCCAAGGAGCTCGCCATTGTTATGCTTAGTAGCATTATGTTGTTGTTGGTTGCACATTTTTGGGTTACCATTACTCGGTGGCTGACTTGTTGCGTGTACCTTTTGGCTCGGTTTTTCGAATGGGATTCTAGTTCTATATGCTACACTTTTTCCTCTGCAAATCCTGAGACGAGTCACAGAAAAATATGCTCTGCGCTGCATTGCTCCCTGCAGTTTGCTGACAGACACAATATGATCCTCATTTTGTGCTGTTAATTCAATCCAAACAAAACATAAATAAAAACTAAAACACCTCCCGTCAACGCTGGCTTTCGGTGTTCGGTCCGTGAGTGATCTGATGACGACCGACGACTTTTGTTGACTTGATGCTGTCGTTTTTTCTTACCTTTGGGCTGGGATTTCTTTGGAATTTACTGGTTATTTATTTAAAATTTTGTGGGGATTCTAAATTCATAGAGCATGTTGGTGTTTGATATTGCATACCAAATTGTTCATTGACATGCTAAAAATGCTCATTATGCCCCCAACAACCCTACATTGAAAATCATATCCGCTCAAGCTAGAATATCAAACCACCCTCACACAGGCGTCGGTGCCATAATTGAATGATGAGCCGATATCGAAACGACAAACATTTGATTGATTATTAAAAATGCAATATTTTCATCCTCATCGTCCACTTCCACAACAACCTTCATGGAAACCAAACATCACCCAAAAACCACTCAGTCACGGATTATGCCAATCCTTCTTCTTCACCCACCACATCCCTCCATAATCAGAGTTATGTTTTTTCCCGAACAAAGGCCTCCTCCATAGAACCGTGACCCGTTGCTGATCAGTAGCTCATTCAAGTGATAAGACACACACACACAGACACACATACTCAAACACCATTAAACCCAGAGCATAGTGAAGAATCCCGGGATGAGTGCTCAAAATTTATTTTTGCTCTTATTAATATGTGATAACCGTAATCAAAAACAGGAAATTGATCAATTGAAGTTATTAAATGAAGCTCAACCGCACACCTGACCTCCGTTGGATGGCCGACAGGATGAAAGTTTTGGCCTTTGCCGCTAAATGCACGGACACGGTTCCGGAGATATAATTCAATTCGTACGCAAATCTGTGCTCCGTTTGTGTTCGCCCCTTCGATCAAAGCCTAATTTGATTTCTGATATTAATTAGGTGTAGGTACTTCAAAATGAACGCGTGCAAACAAGTGGCACTTTAATTGCTTCCTGATGGTGGTGGTAGTTGAAATTAAAACGAAATACTCGATCCACCGGTACACACGCCGTAAGCTTTGTTCGGAATAGTGTCAAAAGAGGTTGATTGGAAAAATATGGAAGGATAACGATGATGTGACATCTACTAAACAAAGGGTCAGTGAATCACCGAGGTTCTAATAAAATTGATGCAAATTTTGAAACTTTAGCTTCGCTATGCTTAGCCGAATTAAAATCTCGTTTTGAACAACGTCTTGACGTTTGAGCACATTTGATGAGAAACTGACAGTGCACATGCCTTTTAGAGTTTACAGGGTGGCACCAATTGATTTTCAGTAAACTAAATGTTCATAAAAATACAACGAATGGCTTAACATCTACAAACGCTTAATTTCCTATTAACTTACATTTATATTATATTATTGAGAATTTACATGTTGAGTTCGAACATCTCACCTTTTTTATGACTATTGTCCCAACTATTGATCAATAGTTTCTTGGAAGAGTGTGACCTGCGCTTCCAATGTTACTGAGCAATTATCTCAATGCTCCGAAATCCAAAGGATTGAGCTCTGGCGATGAGGCAGGCCATTGTTGTGATGATCTCAAATGGGGTAAATTTTGGCGACACCACTCCTGTGTTTGCTTTTGATTGATGAGAAGGGGCAGAATCCTGTTGAAAATAGTGGTTTCCGTCTGGAATCAATTTCGAAACACGGAGTAACAAGTGACTCTTCCTATCTTTGGAAACATCTGCAAACTTCGCTGCCTATACCTTATCATTCTGTTGGAGTCTTTTAAGAGAATTTTTTTATCGGAAAGAGAATGTTACAATCAGCGTGATGCTGCAGCAACTCCTTATTCAAACCTTCTTTTGTTTTTCTTTTAATCCATGAATTCGCTGTTTTTTTATTCGCATTGAGTTTCAAATCTATATTCTGGATCGACGTATGGGAAATATTCAGATCCTTGGCTCTCGCTCACCCTGATTGTGTCGGATTCTGGCTGATTCGCAGCCTTATTTTGGTCATTTCCCTCGTTGTGGTCCTAACCGTTGGATTGGGTCCATGCAAGATATAATACGTAAACTTGCTGAAAAAATACCCGAACTAAAGCTAATGGACCTATAGGTTCTCAAATTGCCACTACTATTGGCGGTTGCAGATGATTTGCTCATAATAGCAACCAGTAAGGATGTAAGAAACCAGCAAATATTAAATTTAATTCAAAGACACTGTTGGAAGGAAAAACAATATATAGGAGAGCAAGAGTAGGAAGAACCAATTATTAGGGTCACATTCTGAGAAGAGTAGAATTACATCCACTTAAATTAGCTTACAAACTAAATTCAACAAGAAAAAAGAAGGACGACCAAGCCTAACGTGGAAAGACTCGATAGAACAAGATTTGAGTAGATATAGGGAAATAAGCAGTGAAGAATGGAAACGATTGGCGAAGGAGAAATTAAAAAAAAAATGCAAAATGTTGCCTGCTAAGCAATTGATCAAGTTTGATAATAAAACACTAGCATCTTGGAGTGCTGGCAAATATCCTGACCGTCAAGCGGCTATGAAAAAACAGGTCATCTCACTATCACAAGAAGAAACAAACTATCATAACCTGTCCTTTCTTTTATCTTTATTATAGAGGTTTTCAGCTGTTTAGATGGTTCGCCTCTTTAAAAAGAAGGAAAAATTGTTACAATTTCAACGCATTAGATTTCATAGTAAATATAAGTTTTTTTCGTTCAGGAAAGTAATCAGCTTGTCTTCGGCAGATTCTTCATTTCGTAGAATGTCTCGAATGGTGATGTCCAAATCGTTCCTCCTAATTTCTTCATATTCAGGACAAAAGCTAATAGGTGCTCAACTGTTAGAGCAACCTGATATTGGGTGCACGTCGGTTTTGAAGCAGAGGATATGTAGTGATAGTGTGTTGCTTTAGTATGCCCAACTCGGAGTCTCGACAATACCTGTTGCTCCTTGCGACTTTTCCTGTCCTTCCACTTCTGCACTTCACCTTTTATTTTGTGTGTGTGAAGAGGCCGCGTTCAGCATACCACTTGCGTTGCCATGCTTGGTGCAATTCATTTTGGATGAAAGTCCGGATGTCAGCACCGGGAACTTTGCACCTCCATCGTTGGGAATTTCAGGCTAGCTTTGCGAGTCTATCAGCTTCTTCGTTCCCTTTGACAGCACGTTGACCGGGAATCCAGCAGTATGTTACACTGATAGGCAAAATAAAGTGCCCACCTCTTCTTTTTTTCAATATCTCTCATTTACTTGGTTCAAATTAAAGTAAACACAGTGTAGTTTTTTGTCTTATTTTATTTTTTACATTCCTTTTAAGTTTCACTTATGGAATACTAAAAAAAAGGAATTTTACTTAAAGAAAAAAAAATCAATTTGTGTTGCAAAAAAAAAAACAGTGACAAAATAAAGTGCCCACTTCAAAAATCGATATGTTTTCGATAAGTTTCCATTGGAAGACCCCTCGATTGTTTATGTTTTGATATTTTGACATGTTTTGAAGCAAACGGCTCAACCTGGTGCATTTGTATACGTGATCGCATTTGATTCAATTGAAAAAAATGGAGAACGCAGTGCTTTCGAAAGCAATTCCCTTGTGTATCCGAAAATTGGTCGTTCGTGATGTGCAAAACGGTGAATCGCACCGGGCTGTCGCTAAGAAGTACAGTATCAGTAAGGCAGCGGTTGGCAAAATTCTTCTGAAGCTTAAAACGTTTGGATCAGTGGTGGATCGCCCTGGCAGAGGCAGGAAGCGGAAAACGGATCCGAGAACGGACACCAAGATCATGCGCGAAGTCAAGAAGAACCCGAAGGTAACTGTCCGCGAAATCCAGGAAACCCTTCAGTTATCAGTTTCCGGTCGAACTGTTCGTCGCCGTCTCGTAGCACAGGGGTTGAATAGCAAACTTGCCCGGAAGCGCCCATTTATCAGCAAGGCAAACAAAGCCAAACGGCTTAAGTTTGCTAAGGAGCATGCTGATAAGCCCCTAGAGTTCTGGAAAACGGTTCTCTGGACGGACGAATCAAAATTCGAGCTGTTTAACCGAAAGCGGCGGGTTCGTGTTTGGTGCAGATCGGGAGAGGAGCTTCAGGAGCGCCACATCCAAGGCACGATGAAGCATGGAGGAGGAAATGTGATGGTCTGGGGGTGTTTTTCGTGGGGTGGAGTGGAAAGCATTGTGAAAATCGACGGGATAATGACGGCAGATTCTTACATCAACATCCTGCGAGAAAATCTGGAGGTTTCGCTGATCCAGACGGGCCTTGAAGAGAAGTTTGTATTCCAGCAGGACAACGACCCGAAGCATACTGCCAAGAAGACCAAGTCTTTCTTCCGGTCTTGTCGGATCAAACCGCTGGAATGGCCTCCACAAAGCCCGGACCTCAATCCCATCGAGAATTTGTGGGCGATTCTCGATGCCAGGGTTGACAAAACTGGTGTTACCAATAAAAATAACTATTTTGAAGCCCTGGGGCGAGCCTGGGAAGAGCTAGATCCACAGCACCTAAAGAACCTGGTCGAGAGCATGTCGAAGCGCCTGCAGGAGGTCCTGAAGGCCAAAGGAGGACACATCAATTATTGAAATGCTTTTATTTTACTTTAATTTATGTTTTCTGTAGCCTAAATGAAGTTGGCACTTTATTTTGTCACTGTTTTATTTTTCAACACAAATTGATTTTTTTTTTCTTTGAGTAAAACTCCTCTTTTTTCAGTATTCCATAAGTGAAACTTAAAGAGAATATAAAAAAAAAGATAATAAAAAAAATACAGTGTGTTTACTTTAATTTGAACCAAGTAAATGAGAGAAATTGAAAAAACGATGAGGTGGGCACTTTATTTTGCCTATCAGTGTATCGTGCCTACTTTGGACTCCAAAGCACGCTAAGATCAAACAAAGTTCGCCAAATTACAAAGTTGACCATCTACATTAGCATGAGCATGATTGACCGCACACGGATGCAATTCCGTTATTGCCAGATCAGCTGTGTTTACACAAAGAACCAACAGATGATGTTTAGGACTAACATACATCTTCAATGTGTAAAAACTGGTGACCCATTATAACGCAATACCGGCGCCGGCCGTGCCCGAATGCTGGTCAAAGAGCGGGGAATGGGAAGGAATGCTTTGACATGATACTCGCTTTGGAGGGAAGCCGAGAAATCCTCTGCACTTCCACGAGAAATCACTGGGATGTTGGATAGTTGGAGTAAGGTTAGCAGCAGGGTTCGTTTTGGTTATGTGACTGAAAAGAGGCAGTATAACGAACGAAAACAAAACAAAATAGACAACATAAAATAAAACAGGATATTAGATATTGTCTTCAAAATTTGGTAGAAAGTAAAATTATTTGTAGCCTTGCAAACCAGCTCTCCTCGGTGTCCTAGATCTCGGCCAAGTCTCTGGACCCGCAAAGTTGTGACAAAGGCTCGTGCCCTCAGCTGAACTCGACTAAACTATGGCGACACGTCGATGATGATGGTGATGATAATGCTCTGTTCGACTGGGTTCGATGGGTGAGGAACGAGTGTTTGGCATTATTGCTAGAGGCTTAAGTCGGGTGCACTCGGTGCTGGCTTTGGTTTCTGCCTGTTGCGGAAGATGCTACTTTTTCTCCCGTTGCACAGTGGGCAAGAACTGATGTAAACTAAGGAAAAAATCTGTAACTTTTGTCGCTTTTTAAGCGCGGCTTGGAAACAAGGCCATTTCCGCTCGGAAATTGTCTGGGGAATCGAATGGAACTGGTTTCAATCACCGCACGGATATGGTTGTGGAGTTATAGAGCTTATTTTACCCCACTTCCCCTTGTATTCTTGAATAATTTATAGATATCTTTGCTCGGAGTGGCTCAAGATCTACCAAATAGGACTAGTCCCTTACAGTGCACATAAAAAAAAAAAAAATAAATAGTCTTTCGACCCAATGCGCTATATTTGTCAATAACTTGTTCCAGAAGCTAATTTTCAATAGGACGTATGACGAATTTGTTGTGCTTGTTTATTTACATATAGTTGGTTCATAATGTATTGTGAACTTTAAAACCTAAGACGTGAGACCGTAATATCTGAAAATTCAAATGATATTCATCATTGAATATCATTTGAATATCACAGTGAATATAACACTTTTCTGTATACCAGTTAGGGCAATGCACTGTAAGACAAAGTTGTGGAATTTGAGCTATAATTTTATCATGCATAATCTTCATAAATTTAGCTGTTGAACAAAGTTATCGGTAAATTTATCCAATTGCATGAAATGACTATTTACAGCACTGGTCCTATGTGAAATTTCCTGGAAAATCGAATGGAGGTTTTTTCAACCACCGCACGGCTCTGTGAACAAAGATATGGATGATTTCACCCCAGTTCAACCCATATAGTTAAATTTCACATGGGAAATTTCACATGGGATTAGCACTATTTTGTTGTTCTTGAGCCTCTCCGTGCAAAGATATCTATAAATTATTCAAAAATATAAGGGGAAGTGGGGTTAAATCAGCCATATCTTCGTTCACAGAGCCGTGCGCGGTGGTTGAAACAACCTCTTTTCAATTTTCCAGGAAATTTCACATTGGACTAATCCTATTTTGTTAATCTTGAGCCTCTTCGTGCAAAGATGTCTATAAATTATTCAAGAATATAAGGGGAAGTGGGGTAAAATAAGCTCTATAACTCCACAACCATATCTGTGCGGTGATTGAAACCAGTTCCATTCGATTCCCCAGACAATTTCCGATCCTTGTTTACAAACCGCGCTTAAAAGCGACGAAAGTTACAGATTTTTTCCTTAGTTTTCATCAGTTCTTGCCCACTGTGCGTTGCTTGAACAGATGTGAGAAATGGGGGAAAACAGGTCGTAAACCCACGTGCTGGGCCATACCGTCGTGTATGTGTCTCTGTGGCGAAAGGGGAGACGGGGGGTGAACAGGGTGCGGTGGAAAATAATGCGAAAATTTGTTCTGTTTCTTTCAAATTCCATTTTCAACTAATTCATGCAATAATTTCAACATTTTCGAGTGCAGTTATCTTTATAAAGTCCTTTTAAACAAATTTATTCAATGTGTCCTCCATTTTTATTAATAACATCCTCGAGCCGACGCCGGAAGGCAGAGCATGCCTCTCGGACGTAGTCCTCCGACATTGACTGCCATGTGCGTGTTATGGTTGACTTCAGGGTTTCCACACTAGGGTGTGATGTTTTGCAGGCTCGTGCTTCAACATATGCCCAAATCGAATAATCCAACGGATTAAGATCTGGACTGCTACGGGGCCACAAATCCTTCGGCCAAAACTTCATGTTATCGTTCAACCATTGTTGGGTTCCATTGGACGTGTGACACGGCGCTCAATTCTGCTGCATGACAACGTTTTGGTCCTCGGAGAAGTTGGCCTTCACCCAGGAAGCACTTGGTCCTTTAAAGTACCGATATACACTTCGGTATTGATTTTAACTCCAGCATCAATGAAAACAGGCGGCATTTTCAAACCGTTGGACTCCACCAAGCCAAACGTCATGACACCAGCCGGATCGTTTGGTTTGAAATTTGAATTTCACTTTTTCCGGAATGTTCTACATATTCTGCGGTGAAATTAACCGGTCCGTGCGGCTGTTGGCCACAGCATCGATGCTGAAAAGCTTTTCGTCGGAGAACAGGATTATCATTTTTTCCTTTTCCTATGCAATCTCTTGGAACGAGTCACTCGTAGTTCCTTGACCCGGTCCGTAATCAAGTGGCGTTTCACTCTGGTTCTGGAAGATGCATGCAGGTCTTCTTTGATGATTCTCCGCATGGATTTCTCCGAAATATTGGCTTCATTTGCCAGTTTTCTAATGGAACGCACCGGGTTGCGAGCAATTTTTGCACGGACCGATTTGATCACGTTCGGCGTACGTGCAAAGCGCGGACGTCCACTTCCCGGCTTTCGCTGCTTAGGACCATCCTGCAGGGACTTTTATATACGGTTAACTGTTGCCAAATGGCATCCTACAACCTTGACAATCTCTTTCGGCTTCTTCTGGGCGAGCAACAAACTGGTGATCACTTCTTTCGCGAACATTTTGACGAATTTGCAATAAAACAAATAGAATGTTCGGATGCAGCACTTGAAAGTAATCATAAACAAATACACTTTCGATAGAAATTAGTCACTAGCTACACGAATTAACCCAATACTCAAGTTTGAACATTTTCGCATTATTTTCTGCCGCACCCTAGGAAAGAGAGGGGGTACGTTTCCAATATGTTGCTATTCTTGTTCCTAAAACCTAAAAAAAAAACAAAAAAAACAAAACAAAGGCTGCCGATTTAAATAAATTTATTATCCCGTCTTTGCCGACTTGGTTGGTTGGTGGAAAAACCCGGGTGGCATGGATCGTCCGGGCGTCAGGATTGTCCTCACCGCTCCAAGAGTAACGAACTAATGGTGGCTACTATTGCTTAGGGAGCGAATTTCGGCGTCTGTATTAGGGAAATCCTATGCATTTAATGAACTTACTATGAAAAACCTCATTAAATCACAATGCGATGTCTGTTATTAGTGTTACTTTTAAAAGTCTACAATTGCTGAAATGATAATTTTCGATTGTTAAACTAATAGTCGCGTGTATTTGGTAACATAAAGTGTCCTGATACCCCCATCTGACCATGAGACGTAGTCTTCGTCGCAACAACATTTTTAAATAGTTACACCATCAATCCATCAACCGTCTCAAAATCCTCGAAAAATCTTCAAAAATCCATCGTTTCAATACAACGATTCCAATCAAACCATTTAACAACAAACACGAGTCCAAAACACCTCCGCTCTGAACGTGGAGGGTTTGTCGCGTGGTCTCAAATTTCTCATCATTATTCGCGGTTTGAACCACGAAGATAACGAAAAATATAAGCATGAAAAAGAGAATGTCCACACGGGAGTAAAGTACAAAAAAAAAAAAAAAAAACGAAATAATACCCACCAAAAAGCATCGGGCCAACCAAGGTAACGACGGCTTTCCTTCTTTCGCAGTGTGGTGGTGCCCCTACACTTTTGAAAGCCATGATCATCGTCTCAGTCGGAGTATTTTTTTTGTCTTGTTTGTGTAGTAGTGGTTACTGCTGCCATTGCCGTCGTTATTGTGGTCGCCGAGGTTGCTTGGATTAGGAAATTGTACCTCAAGACAGAATTTGAATGCCGATTTTTTCCCATCTGCTGTGGTCTGGGCAGCGACAAAGTAGGCGCGCGCAGGCATGTATTTCCATTCATTTGTTTGCGTTCGTCGCCTACTTAACCACGCCACGGATTGTTTCACGCAACGTCACCTCTCACTATTTTGTCATTTTATTACCGAACAAAACAGCTCTGTTTTGGAGGCTGTCCGCTCACACAGGAACCAAGTTGGCGTGTGACCCCCCCGTGTGTCTTCTGCTGAGGGTGGAACGCGGAGAGAACGTACCACGACCGTGGTCCACGCGAAACACTCGAAAATCAGCACCTAAAACCGTTGACGACGACAACAACGGTAAGGGTTTAAAGAAGCAAAAGTAATTTGTTTCGAAAAACAAAACAACTCTGGCAGAAAAAAAAATGCCAGGAGGGGCAAACAGCAAAAGCGCACGAGGGACAATAAAACAAGCACAGGGGCCCCAAAAGCTCGCGGACTGTGGAACGTCCGTCCGGTCTGGTTCTGGTCTTGCAGGGGACCTGTCATGGTGATCCGAAGTCGGCCGGAAGCGTCAAGGGGGTGGAGCAAGGTGAGGACGTTGCCAGTGAACCACGCCGACCGCAGGAAATGGCTTAACGCGGCTAAAAAAAAAAACAACCGCTCGAGACCTTGGGTGGCTCTTTGTTTGACTCGTTAAAGATTGATTTGATTTTATTTTTATACAGATGATGCTGCTACCAGGACTGATTCCACGCCAAATCGGTCGGTCACCAAACTCAACTATCTTCGATTTTGATGAAACTTGGTACACGTCTTCGGTATGTTGAAAAAAAAAATCCACTGGTGTTAAGATTATTTGGATTCAAGAGTAACTTTTGAGATGGGTGTATGTTTTTTTTCCAACATTTTACTTGAAAAATCGTAGTTCAAAAACCATTACATTTAGAGAAAAACTTTATATGGGGGAGTTGTAGAGAACTAAAAAGGCTTTGTAAAAAAAATGTACACTGAAAAAAAAAATTTTTTTTCATAAAGAAAAATCGAAAATAAATACTAAAAATCAAATATAAAAAAAAACATATTTTTAATATTTTTCAAATTTGTTTTGTGGAAATTTGAGAAAAAAAGACACGTTTTGAAAAAAACTCTAGGATGGACGCTCTTATAATAAAAAAGTTTTCCGAAGAGCGAACTTTGGTGCATATTTCAAATTTTGGTTATTCATTATTATAAATGAAAATTAATTATACAATATGATTTTGGAGATCATTAAAAACAATAATGATAATAATGATAAATCACCTGAACGCAACCGTTTTCGAGATTTTTCGGATTTTATTTCAATAGAATGAAAAAACATAAGAAAATTCGCTCTTTTCTTAAGTTAATCGAGATTTCCACCAGAAATGATAAATTTTCCAAGATCTTCATATTATAACGTTCACATTACTCTAATGTCCTCTTTTCTTTTGATATCAGGATGATAAGAAGACTCATTTGAAAAGAACAAGATAAATAGCACTATTGTTTTAATATTGCAATCAATATATTTATAATTGTTTTATGGCTGTATCGGTCGGGCCGCTCAGAGAATGAAGGGAGCGAATTTGCTAAAGCGATGAAAGTAACAGCGAGATAGATGTCGCAGGGGCGACAAGTGTGAAATGGACAGATGATGAAATTATGCGGAGGGTCATATAGAAGAAGCATATTAATCGAACTGCTGACTATTTTGCCAAGCTCCAACGATGTTAGAGGTCGGGTGTAGTGTGTGAAAACTACACTCCGAACAGTTCGGTGATGTAGCGATGAAAGTAACACATATTGTTTAAGGTAGGTAGACAAATAGCAGCTATAACGTATGTCAGGTATATCTTCTCATAAAAAAAACAGCTAATGTACGCTGCCTGTAAACTACCAGAGATGTTTTATACCTGCATTTCCAAAGGTACCACAGCCAATATATATGCTCATACATAGTCGCATTCATCAGTAAAATCTATCTGAGTGAACTGAAAATGGAGTTTAACATGAAGAAGTGTTGTATGCCGTTTCCCACTAAACGGTGCTCAAAAAACCTTCGTAAATTAACCGAACAAAATGTCAAAAAACTCAAGTTTATGGGCAAAACACATTTGGACACTTCTTTGATGATTTGTGATAATTGTCGTTTGCATTTAAATAGAACGGAACAATCCCATGCTGCAATTTCGGAGCCTAGTGAGAAACCATCAATTACTAACATTATGGATCCACAACCATCTACATCACGGCAAGTAGACTTGTATGGTCTCGAGGAAACGCCATCGGCAATATCATTAATGTCAGTGCCATCTGATAGCAGTGTGCAAGATTATTCAAGGCGCCATAATATTGAGCTATTTAACAAGGGCGTAGCTGGAATCAACGTTTCGCCAATATCGGCTAAAAAAGTTCCTGAACGTAAATTATGCCCGCAAAAAGTTCAAAGATGTTTCAAACGGCATTCGGACACACATATTTGGGGATCAAGCGGAGGAGGATGACCTGGAACAATTGAAAGTGAAAGCAGCCGAATATGACGAAATAATCGCGCAGCTAAAGGACCGGTATGCTGATCCAGAAACTTCGAGGGACGATCAAGTAAGGATACTTTCGGTTTTACCACAATCTTGGACAAATCAAAGAGTAATGGCAGAATTTGGAATAACAAACAAGTACATCGTATCACAAGCTAAATTCCTTGCAAAGCACGAAGGTGTTTTAGCTGCCCCTAACGAAAAGCTGGGACACGGTCTGAACCCGGAAATAAAAAACCAAATTTTGCAATTTTACGACAGTGATGAGATTACACGAGCAACCCCTGGTATGAACGACTACGTTTCAGTGAGGAGTGAAGGTAAGAGGGTTCATATTCAAAAGCGCCTTTTAGTTTGTTCATTAAGAGAAGCTTTCATTAAATTTCAAGAGATGCATCAAAATGCTGTTGGGTTTAGCTCTTTTGCAGCACTAAGACCAAAGCATTGCAAATTACTTGGCAGCACAGGTTCTCATAACATTTGTGTTTGCACCATTCATGAGAACATTAACTTGATGCTTCATGGTCTTAGAAAATATTCATTCGAGAATGATTATAAATTGTGTTTTGAAGAAATATTATGTAGCTCATCAACTAGAACTAAAAAATGTTACCTCCGTGAATGCGAACGATGTCCAGGCTTTTCAGATTTTGAGAGTAGTTTAACAGACAAATTAGAAAAACGTGGTTTAGTTGAAATATCTTTTGAGCAATGGATTTCAACTGATAGATGTAGTTTAGAGACACTTGTTAAACCAATTGATGAATTTATTGCTTATTTTTGTGAAAAGTTGGAACAATTAGTATCCCACGATTTTGTCAAATCTCAGCAGTCTAGTTTCTTGAGAGATTATAAAAGTTGTCTTAAAGACGGCGCAGTAATAATAATTTGTGATTTTTCTGAAAATTATTCATTTGTTTTTCAAGATGCTGTTCAAAGTAGTTATTGGAGTAATGAGCAAGCCACTATTCACCCTTTTGTCATTTATTACACGGAATCTGGAATACTTAAAAATATCAGTTTCATTGTTATCTCAGAAGTGTTGAAACATGATACGATTGCGGTGCAGGTGTTTATTTCAAAACTAATAAGCTTTTTGCAAACAAAAATTAAAGTAAAGAAAGCTACGTTTATGTCTGACGGGGCAGCATCCCAATATAAAAATAGGAAGAACTTTGCAAGCCTTTGTAAGTTTAAAAAGAAATACAATATTGATGCTGAATGGCATTTTTTCGCAACATCCCACGGTAAGGGACCTTGCGATGCAATTGGTGGTACATTAAAACGAATGGCAAGATATGCAAGCCTTGCTGTACAACATGAACACCCTATAAAAAGTGCATTAGAGTTATTCGAATGGGCGAACCAAAAAAGTGATGATTGTTTAACAAAAATGTCGTTTTGTTATGTATCACATGAAGAGTATGAACAGGGGGTAGCAGAATGGAATGAAATTTACCGACAGACTAAAACGATTGCAGGTACACAAAAGTACCACTCATTCGTTCCAATTTCAGAAAACGAAGTTTTTGTAAAACTGTTTTCGAATGACGAAGAAGGCAGGATTCATAATATATATAAAAGCAATCAATAGTTTATATAATGTTTATGTAATATTATCAATGACCGAGACTAATAAATGGTATATATAAATATAAATCCAACCATAATTCATTATTTTTGTCTTATAACTTTAAGTGAAGCTTTTTCAATCGACGAGCTGTTAAGAGTAAGTAAGAGGCACATACATGTGTTTTAAAAAGGCTAAAAACACAAGAGAAACAATCGTTAGCTATTGTTGTTTTAATATCACGAGTAATTTATGAAAAGGGCGTATTTTTTGAGGTTTTGAAATTTTATTGAAAGAAAATCAGAAATATCTTGAAAACGGTTGCGTTTACGTGGTTTATCATTATTATCATTATTGTTTGTAATGATCTCCAAAACCATATTGTAACATCAAAATTTATTTATAAGAATGAATAACCAAAATTTGAAATATACACCAAAGTTCGCTATTTGAAAAACTTTTTTATTATAAGAGCGTCCATCCTAGAGTTTTTTTTAAAACGTGTCTTTTTCCTCAAATTTCCATACAACAAATTAAAAAAATATTAAAAATATGTTTTTTTAGATATTTTATTTTTAGTAATTATTTTTGATTTTTCTTGATGAAAAAAAAAATTTTTTTCTGTGTATATTTTTTTAAGAAAGGTTTTTTAGTTCCCTACAATTCCCTTATATAAAGTTTTTCTCTAAATGTAATGGTTTTTGAACTACGATTTTTCAAGTAAAATGTTGGAAAAAACACATACGCCCATCTCAAAAGTTACTCTTGAACCCAAATTATCTTAACACCAGTGGAATTTTTTTTTCCAACGTACCGAACTCATGTGCCAAGTTTCATCCAAATCAATGATGATCGGGTATGATTTTTGGGATTTCCGGCACATTCTGGATGGAATCCCTCTGGTGCGACTTAAATCTCTACTTCAGACCGTGATTGAGCTTCTTGATGAACTTTGGAGGTTGATGCAACAGGAAGTGTTTCCTCGGGTTGATCCTGACGTTGTTGAGAGGGCGGCACCAATGCGTTGGTAGATTGCAGGCCAAACATATTCACTAGGATACCCAGTGGTGCCGAATCAATGGATGCCTCGTCGCTGGAACGACGTTTGAGTTGATTGGTGTATGACCTGATTGTTGTGTTTCGGGATCAGCCGGAACAAGAGAAAAACGTGTCTATTTTGAAAATTACTTGGAGCTTTTTATGCTACGTCTTTACTCTACAAAGTTCACGGCCTGAAAGAGGCAGAGTATATTAATGCAACGCGCAGGCAGGGTTGCCACATTATTATTCGTTCCCATCTTTAATTTTTGCCAAAAAAATCTTTTTTATCTGTGTGTAACTGCAAAAAATCTTGGTAAAAATCTTTACTTCAAATTTTGTGTTGTAAAAGGAAAACAGATCAGTATACGGAAGATTCATGTTCTTGGGGGAAATCGATCATTGCACTCTGACAGACCAGTTTTGACATGATAATGAATCATGGGGTGTTTGTTTTGATTACTTGAAGTTCTTGATAGGTGAACAAAATTGGAATGGAATTAACAATCAATTATTGTTATGATCCGTGTAAATTAATTTGTTGTATTTAGAATTTAGTTCTGATGTTAATATTAGCTGATTAACTCCTCCTTTCCTCCTTTGGCCTCCATGATGTCCGTACTCAGGTGGTTCCGGATTTTGGAATTATTCAGATTGTATTCCGAAAAAAACTTGCTTCACTCCTGCAAAAAAATGCGGAATTACTAAAAAGTTCGCAATGAACTTTCTTAGCAAGTGAAAGGCCAGCTTCCCATCAGACATTTTCTTCAACAAGTTCAGAATTCACAATCAGAAGATTTCAATTCTGATTCTTCCACCTCGTTGTCCTTGCAGATTGTGATCGTCCTCAGCTCACGAAAATCATTTTCAATGGCCTGTTCCTCACCGCTTTCAAAGAAATTCGGATATTGTTCAATAATCGAGTTGAACTCCTTCAAAGGGCGCAGCTTCGCCGTTATATATTCCCGACTTCTTACGAAGATGTTTCTCGAAATCTGAAACTTCTAAATCCGTCAGGTGTTTTAGGCCCACACAAAAATTTGCAAGGAGCTCCAACAGCGAGACTTCAGCTGATTGCACATGTTCAGGAATTCCATCGCTTTTGACAGGAAGATTCGGTTCGCGTTGATGATAAGAGACAATACGTAGCTTAAGAAGAAGAGACATGGCAGCGTCATCGGGTCATTAGGATGAGAACAATAAAACTGTTGGCTCAACCGGATTAGAACGAGAAGAACAACACGAGCTACGAAAACCGTTCCATATTCCATTTGACAACTGTCTCCAACGATAGCCATCTAGTGGCAGACGGATGCAGAACTGTGTCATCTGAGATTTTTCGGATCGTTTGGAGGCTGCAGGACAAGTAACTGCAGATAGGGTATGTGTCCCTTTGACTCAGCCTAAGTATTTTAGCTGGGCGCGATATTTAGCTAGTTATACACTAGCTCAGATACGTTTTTTAAGACGTTTGGTAGTATGTATCACGAAAAGCTATACAACTCATTTTATAAAGCCAGAAACTTTCGAGGGATATGGATGTAAGGTTTGGTCTATAAGCATCAAATTGGGTCTATTCATGGATGCAACTTCGTACCATTCGATCGATTTTTTATTAAAAGCAGTCTTCGTACTGGTTTCCATTGGATTATCTGACTTAAGGTATTGCCAGCTGTATTCGCTCAAGCCAACATCAACCCTCATAAAACAAACTAAACTAAACCTGCTTTGAAGCACTTAAGAGATTTTCACAAATAGTTTATTGGCCCTTAGATAATGAAAACATAATAATTCACTGTGCACAGGTTTTATTCCTTGGTTTGTGTTTAGATAAGCCATTTGGAAAATATACAACCGAAACTCGTACATTAACGTTGGAATTTCTATCAATAACATAATTTTTACTAAGTTATCCAGGCAACAGGCCATAATTGGGAACAAAGAAAAAATATGTCCCTAACATTGGGTCTACCTTTTTCTTATTAAATCATTTTTATTTTAACTATGCAAACAGTTAGCTTATAGCGTGTGACTATTTTTCTGTACATCTGGGCTGCATTATTTAGATTATCGGTTCCATTTAGCCTAATTTAGATCATTCGAAGATCATGGATATAATCAGTTTAGCTTAACCAGTGAAATTATGATGTCTAAAATGTTAAGAAAATCGAAAATTACACTGAAGTAAACAACAGTAAATTTATTATTATCGTCTAAACTGCTTCTAATTAAATCAATCATCTTGCTGGCAACATAATTTTGTTGATTATTGTTGAATTAATGACAGATTTGGTTCTTAGGCCGAATGAAAGAGCTAGGCTAGCATTACATCTCCTTACCCTATATCGCATCATTTGTTCCAGCTACAATGGCAGTTTTATGCATGCGTTACTTGCACAAAGGGCCAAAAAGTGGCAGGTTCATTCAATAATTATCAAATGAGGACAGTCACGTTTCAGCAGCTTCTTGATGGATCGGTCAGAACCCACAATTACCGAAGCTCCATCTGATCCAAAGCCCACAAACCACCCTTTTGTAATCGGTGCCATCGAACTGCAACTGTTTATCAATTGCGCAAAATATGTATAGGTTTTCGCACTGCAAGATTATATTAAAGATAACTAAAAATCACGTTCTAAATACGATGTGCTTCATGTAGCAGAAAAAACTATCGAGAACATTATTCGAACTTCCCAAAATTCTTCTCGACGAATGCATAAAAATACTTCTACATTAGAAGAATAAAGTATTTTTGTAATCACTGCAAGAAATTCTGCCGAAATTTTTTGAACAATTTCTTGCGCAACTTTTGAAACAAACACTTCTCCCAACGGAATACCTGAAAAAAATATGGTAGTAATATCTGAAGAAGCTGACTGGTCTGGACAGTACCATTCTGAAGAAGTAAATAACCTTGCAGGCATCGTAGACAAAATTTGAAAAAATGATTCCGAATTTTTAAAGTTATGAATTGAATAGACGAGATTACGGAGATCATGCAAAAAAATCATCTTAGATCTCTTCAACAAATCTGGATTTTCTCCAAGAATTACTACAGGAAAAAATGCTTAGTTTTTTGTATAGTTCTTTCAGGTGTCCTCCAGTGATTCCTTTGAAATCTAAAAACTTCACAAGATCATGGATTCCTCCAAACATTTCATCACAAGAAAGTTTTCGAAAAAACTGCCGATGCTATTTCAGAAGAAACTTATCAAAGAATCCCTGGAGAAATGCCTACAAGCGTCCGAAGAATACCTATAGAAACGCAAGAAAGAATATCTAAAGGAATGTCCGAGAATCTTGAGAAATTCAATGAAATTTTCTTCAAAAATAATCAAAAAATTAATGGAGAAATCATTTAGGGCACACGCACAAACTGACTTTCATACTGTCATCTGTCACTGTAGTGTCAGTGTCAAATGTGTTATTTTGTTCTTCAAGCCTAAACGTTATACTGAAAGTTGTATTTATAAAGAAGTTGCATCCTAAACTATCCTCATATTTTTGAGGTATTTGAGTGGAAAAAGACAATTGCCAAAAATCTTAAAAATCTTGGTTTTTCTCAGAAATCTGTAATCTTCACAAACAGATATCTGTATGAAAAAAATGAAAAAAAATCTGTGTCAATCTAGATAAATCTGTGCATGTGGCAACCCTGCGCGCAGGTTGCTGTGATCATCATACTTCATTGCTATGACAAACAAGATTCGAATTTTGTTCGGTGTGCTGCGATTGCACCTGCACCCCCCCTTATTTCAAGTAGTACGGCTCAGATTTCGCTGGTAGTTGTATGGTGCGTCTTGGCCTGATGTTTACATTAGGTTGTGGTTCTAGTTTCTTCTTCGGATGCGGACTCCGAAAAGTATTCCAAATCGTCAGAATCCGGTTCGGGCACATCGGGAACTATTGGACTACCTGTGTTTCGTACTGACTGGCACGTCGTAGTAGTGGTGGGCAATCCAAACTCGATCCACAACTACGGATAGCGGGGTTACGGTTCGCTTGGTTCAATAGAATCAGCTGTTCGCTTCTTAAGTTGGTTCGCATGCGACCTTAACAATCGTTGTTTGTTTACCAGAAAACATTATAATTCACCTTTCCGATGCGCTCGATAACGGTAACTGCTTCCCATTGCCAGGGAGTTTGTCTGATACTGATACACCTGGACGTAAACGGAGTCACCAGAGTTGGAAACTTTTTGAACCTGCACCGTGCTTCCTGTTGACTGATGCATTTTGTTTTTCAGCTCTTTCTGTAGACGGACCACTGCATTCGTAGTGCGGGAGCATGAGAGACCAAAGCGTTCGGATTGGCCTACCGAACATAACTTCTGCGGAAGGAATTTCCTTCAAGGTCGTTGGTCGGAGTGGTATGGTACACTAGCAGGAACGTTTGCGAGGCGTTATCCAGTTATTCAGTGATCAGATTGCGGATGATACGGTACAGTACGAATGAGTGCGTTGTATTCCCTGGTTTTGGCAAAGGCATGAATGACACGTGGCTGGCAAACTCGGGACCATTATCCGGGAAACGAGGTAGTTTCAGGAATGCCAAAAGCAGTGAAGGATTTCGATAGTAATTTCGTCGTGGTTTTGGATGTCGTTGTCTTGGTTGCGTACACTTCTGGCCATTTTGAGAATGGATCCACCAGGACCAGTAAATACGTACCATCGACGGGTCAACGGCATAGTCGATGTAAATTTCTTGACCATGGTTTTGACGGTGCAGTCCAAGACCTCCCGATTGTTGTTTTGGTTGGTGATTTTCCCGCCACGCAGCAGGGATTGCTTGCGGACGAACTTCTCAATATCATCATCGATGCCGGGCTAGTTCACGAAGCTGCTAGCAATCGATTGCATACGGACAACTCCAGGATGGACCCGATGAAACTGCTTCAAGATCTTGCTCCGGAACTGATGCGGGACTGCCACACGGCCGTGCAGCATCACACAGCCATTGATAACGCTCAGCGAGTCACGCCGATTGTAGTATGGCAGGAACTCTTGATTGGTGATCGACTTCGAATCACGTGGCCAACCATCCTCGATGAGCTTTGACACTGAGTTCAGTGATTGTTCGTCTTTGTTTCATCTACGTAAAGCTTTTGATAACACTGGAAGTTTAGCTAGCGAGTCGTTGGCGATACTCACCATGTCTCCTTCCAGGTTGATTGCTGCTACTACAACGTACTCCTCTTCCGATCAGGCGTGAGAACATGTCGGCACAACCGAAATCGTTGGTGGATACGTACTGGATGTTGAAGTCGTAATTCAGCAATATCAACGCCCATCGCTGAAGTCGGTTAGCAGTGTGTAAGGGGATTCCCTTTTTGACCCAAATATCGTCAGGAGCGGCTTATGGTCGGTTTGCAGGGGTGAAATGACGTCCCAAAAGGGATTTACGGAACTTCGTCACTGCGTATACAAGAGCTAGGACTTCCTTCTCCGGATGTCAATAGCCTTGGGCTCGGCTGGGGTGAGCGGACGAGAAGCGTGCTACGCTGCCTTGAGTTTGTCGTCCGAAAATTTCTGCAGAATTAAAGCGCCAATTCCGATGTTAGAAGTATCTGCTGCAACGATTATAGGTAGCTTGGGGTCATAGTCTGTAAGAAGGATCGCTTTGAATTCCTCTAACGCTTGCTGGCCACTTGACATCCTTCTTCAGCAATTGGCCTATGGAATCACGAAGACCCGAGGACCGAACGAAGCTCGGTCACGTTGGTTGGAGCTGGAATGTTTGCGATGGATATCGGTTTTTCCGGGGCCGGGTGAATTCCATGGTGAGGCACGATATGCCCCTGGCAACCCAGTTCTGGCCGAAAGAACTTGCACTTTTCCGCCTTCACGTGGAACCCATACTGCTCGAGGCGATCCAGCAGCATCTTGAGTGACGCTGCGTGTGCCTCCCAAGTAGAACCAAAAACGATGACGTCGTCGACGAAAGAATGAATGCCAGGGATATCGGCAATCATACCGTCGAGCAGTCTTATTTTTATTTTATTTTATTTATTTACGTCATCAGATAAAAATGTTCATCCCAATGACCCTTTAAAAAGTTAAATTACATACGAAAATTAGCAAACCCTAACAAAGACATACAGGCCAGCAACGCCTATTAAGCTCACTGGATACATCAAAATCAAACGCAATATAGCAGCTGTTGAAAACGCGGCACATGCTTTGCACAGGTTCGTGTTTTCCGGGGTTGATCCTTGAGTGCCGGAACACGAAGAACTGTTGTAAACGGAGATTTTTTCGTCGAGTGTTGATGGTCAAGAGATCCAGTAGAGCGGAACAATCAACATTTCCTCTGAAGCAGATCACCAATGAAACACGCTTTGGCTACCATACGCCTACCTTCCAACAGTACCAGGTTGATGAGCTTGCACCGATTCTCATAACTTCAGCAATCTGCGAGGGTCTTGCCAGCGAAGATGTCGCAAAGCAAAGCGTATAAACCTTCGCTGAACAGCTTTGATCCTCTGGACTGCGTTTTGGTAGAAAAAGGGCCAAACGATGGCACAGTATTCCAAGAAAGGGCGAACCAAAGAGCAGTATAATGCCTTCAGACAGTAAACGTCCTTGAAGTTTTTTGCCTTGGAAACAATATACGAAATGTGAACCTTGAACGACAGTTTGGAGTCGAGCATTACTCCCTCGAAGGATGTAGTCATGGAGATACATCGCACGTTTTCGGCCGAAGGAGATAGTTGAGCATTTGGATACATTTAAGGACATTCTGTTAATTCGGCACCAGTCGTCGAACACTTGTAGTTCCTGCTGAAGAAAACTGGCGACTTCTGGAAATTTTATGACGTAGTACAGCTTTAGGTGGTCCGCATAGGATAATTTCAGGCATCTGAGGACCGAGCTCACGTCGTTCACATATAACTGGAAAAGGAATTGGCCAAGGTGGCTGCCTTGCGGAACGCCGGATGTTACCGGAAAGCTAGATGAGGCGTAATCGGCAATCTTCACGGACATAGTTCTACCAGTCAGGTATGACCGGATCCAGTTGAACAGTTGATCGTGAACGCCCATATTGCCGTATTTAGAAATGGCAATCTGATGGTTCATTTTATCGAAGGCCGCAGAGAGATCTGTGTAAATGGCGTCTACTTGATGGCAGAGTTCCATTTCGCGCATGATGAACGCTGTAAATACGGTTATATTGGCTGCCGTCGAGGTTGCCGTGTTGGTCTGGAGAAATAGTCTGTGAATAGTCATTGACCAGCCTTTGGAGAACAATTAGTTCAAATAGCTTGGATACAGAGCTTAGTGCAGCAATCCCACGATAGTTGGCGACGAACCGTTTGCATCCCTTCTTGTGTATTGGGAATACAAATGACTCTTCCCAGCATTCAGGAAAGTCGCCGAAGCAGAAAAAATTGTATCCCCGTTTGCAAGAGTCGTGTTCCAGTCCACGTCGGCGAGAAAGTTGTTCATTCCCTCGTAGTCAGCATGGTTGAAGTCACAATAAACATTTTCGAAGTTGTCATGGAAGCTGTACTCAGGATTTAACTCCAGCTTTTGACAAGCGGTGCCGGAGCTTGAATGACAGAACATCTTTGACCCCCTTCTTCAGTAATGTAGCATAGATCCAGCAAACGGTTGTTGTTATTCGGAATGCCATTAATTTGCCGAAGTCTCGCGGTAGAATAAGCATCAAGCAAGGAGAGAGATGCTGGTCTGAATGACGAACATGAAGTATCTGGATAGTGAATTGGATAGTTGAAATCGCCCACAACTACGATGTTGTCGCTGGGTCTTATTTGTGACACGATCCAATCGCTTTTTGTGAATGTAGATCTGAATAACTAAGGTCTGTATCCACATTAATCCGGACACCTTCAAATCATTGTAACTTTTGAAATATTGCACGTAGGAAAGAAACATTTCACTGTGGTATAGCTGAGAGTCTATGATGAAAAAGACTATGATTGATGTTTACATTTCATGTTTAGTATTCAAGATGGCGACTTTTGAAAAACAAGTGCGTGAGCGAATTTTTTACGGGCGTACGGCAAATCCTCACTGGTCAATACGGGATCTTGCAAAAACATTGAGATTTGCTCAAATCCACTGTTCACGATGTGCTCGAATAATTTTCTGAACGTTTGACGGTGGAGAGGAAACCGAGAAGTGACAAAAACATTGGACGCGCTGATCCCGTCATGGATCAAAAAGATGAAAGTGTGCATATTAACGAAAAACCCAAATCTCTCCATTCGAACTGTGGCTCGTAAAATAGGGATGTCGTTCGGTTTTGTCCAAAAAATCAAAACAAAAAATGGGACTTAAGTCGTATAAAGTAAAAACAGTTCCAAATCGCAACTACAAACAGAATTTGCAGCAAAATCACGGGCTCGACGTTTGTACTGCGAATATTTGACGAAGCTTTCATGCGTTGTTATGGACTATGAAACTTATGTCCTGGAGGATTTCAAGCAGTTTCCAGGGCTGGCTTTTTATTCTGCTATGGCTCAGAAATGCTACAGCTGAGAATTTCAGAACGAAGAAGGCATAGAAATTTCCCAAAAAAATACCTTGTGTGGCAATCAATTTGCACGTGTGGCAAAAACAGTAAATCTTTCGTCACTACAGGCACAATCAACAAGGAGATCCATCGGAAAGAGTGTCTGCAGAAGCGCTTGCTACTCCTTCATCAAAAGTCACAAAGAAAACCTTTGTTCCGGCTCGATTTGGCATCATGTCACTATGATAAAACTGTGATGGAGTGGTACCAAGCAAACCAAGTGAACATTACTTCAAAACCTCAAACCCGCCAAATTGCTCAGAGCTACGCCCAATCGAGAGATATTGGGCTCTGATGAAGCTGAAGCTTTCTGGAAAGAAGCAAGGAAATCAAAGACATCAAACACTTCCAGCAAATTTGGACAAAGACGGCTTCTACGATTTCTGAAGAGTCTGTACAAACCCTTATGGACGGAGCGTTAAGTGTAAAGTTCGAAAATGTTATGCAAATACCGAATAACTATGTTTTGTCTTCACGAATTGTTGAAACACATACCATGAATCTGAAAGAAACAACTACGACGGAAGTATAATGCGAAATTTATGTTTTATTCATGTTTTGAGGTGTCCGGATTATTGCGGATACAGACCTTACTGCCAGCTGAAACATGGAGACGCTGGTTGGCGTAGCCTGGGCAATGTTGTCAATATGACAATAGCGAAGTGAGGGGGTGCGACTGAAGATCGTGTACCTTTGAATCATATTGTATATTTTCCATTCTCATTTTATTAATAATCTCAGCACGCTTTGGAATTATATTTAGAATGATCTATTCTGTTTTCAGCTTTCCCAGGACTAGTAGGATATTAATACATATCTAACTTTTATTAATTTTTCAGTAACAACCCATTCAAGTTTGAAATTTGAATAAATTAGCATTTTTGTCTATAATGATATCTAAATTTGTTGTGTACAAAATAAATTAAATATTAAATAACAAATTACGGGGGAAAGGAGGGATCATCAGGGCACCCAAGTAAAATGATTTGGATAGGGAGCATGGGACTGCCTCCTCCCTATTGTTAACATTTCGTGGAACGAGGGCGGCCTCTTTGACCCCATCTATTGGGTTTATTCTGTCAATCGAGGGCTCGATTCTAGTGCTGTGAGTGTGAACTTGCTTTTGTAAAGAGATTCTCTTCCCTAAATTCGTTGGTTTTGCGTAAGTGTCTTTGGACGGACCCCCAAACGTTTTTGGCCCTTTATACAAGAGCTTGATGATCACAAACAACAATAGAATCGTGATCAAATCGTTTTTCAGATTATTCCACTGCTATGGAATGTTACCTTGCTACAATAGATGGTAGTATTAAATAATAATAATCATCATTCACCCGTATCGCTGGTAGATCACCTTCTCATGGTGCATTATCGGGGTATCAGATCTACCACCGAACCCTAGTCTGAATCAATTCAAACTAGGGAACATCTTCGTCTTCATAATCAAAGGAACATATATTAGTCCTTATTACATTTTATGTCTTGTGAAAAGTGACAATACTCGGATTGTGCCACCGAGGATGAGCTTGGAATAAGGAAAACATGGTTAGTCTTCATTTATGCGAATTTTCATTTTCTATTTGATGTTCTATAGATTGAATTGGTTACGACTAGGGTTATGATGCAAGGTCAGTATCGGAGTCAATCCGGGTTTGACTGATAATGGGGCGAGCCTTCGAAGAGTACTCTTACTCCTTAAAAAATAAAATAGCGGAAACTTTCAATAAAAGTCGATTCATTGAAAACAAAACAAACAATGACAACTGTAACAACACCGAATACTTCATCATTTCTCAATAGCGATGAAGTAACTCGACATGCACTAAACAAAGGATACGGGGGATATGCTACAATAGATCAAATTACTGGTCGCAGTGGTTTATGTCCCGAACAGAGGAAAAAAACACATATGGTACTTTCTGAAACATGAGTAATTTTTTGCAACAACTTGCAATTTTTTGAGAAAAATTAATTTTGAAATTCATAATATTTTTCAAAGTTTTGGCTAATATTTCGCTTGTTATGTCCCAAAACTATGCGAACATTTCCAAAACATACGCAAATTATAAGGTTCAACACATAAATGGTGACCAAAAAATAACATATTTGACGAAAATATGAAAATTAGTAGAAAAAACGTAAATTTCAGTTAAATTTTACAAAAACTAATCGTTACTTTGTTATTTGTAGACATAGAACTTTGATGTCTTGGGTAAACTTTCTTATTATTATATGCTCTACAACTTTGCCCAAGACATCAAACCGCTAGAAGGCGAAATAAAAAAGTTAGTATCGCAGGAGGAAAATTGGGACAATTTTATGAAATTGGGGAGAAAAACGGAAAAGTGAAGAATCATCTTGATAAAATGGCTCAAAGTGCTAGAGGTTTTGTCTTGCTAATTTCGTCTCCTGGCCCAGTGTGCACTGGAGAATAAACCCGTGAGCTTTTTTTTGCCAATACAGTCACCACAAACGTACATGACAACCTTTTTTTTCCTTCTATCAATAGCCTCACGATTTCGACGCATACATCTACACCTTCGAGAGAATCGACTATCAAACAGCTTTATATTTGCTAAAATTTTAACTGTTTTCAATAACTTCAGAATACCATAACCACACCTTGAAAATCTTCCACCTAAGAAAAGGGAAAAAATATATGGGTAAAAAAAAGGGAGGGGGGAGGTGGAGGAAGAGAGAGAAAGAGGGACGATTGTGAGGAGGGAAAAAAATTATGAATTAGAAAGATGGGGGGGGGTTGAAGGGGGGGGGGGATAAGGAAAAGAGGACAAATAGGGAAAAAAGGGAAGCTGGGGGAGAGGGAGGAAGGCGCCAGGGGACGAATGTAGGGAGGGGCAATGAGAAGGTTGGGGAAGGGGAAAGGGGGGGAGAGGGGAAGCCAGTTATGGATCTGTTGGTTCATTGGTTGTTCAACGCGCTTTGCTATTTATTCCGGGACGCGGCGTTTAAAAAGCAATGCCATGTTCAGCTGAGCGCGGTAATGGAAATTTCAAACAGCCCAAGAGAAAATGTTAACCAAATAAACTCTTTAATTGGAAAATTGATTTGGTCATCCTGAAAAGGACGGATTTAGTTGACGGGGAGAAACAGTTCGCGATTGAACTTGGGCTTTCTTTCTTGGTTCATCTCGTGGGATGATTGATTCTTGTCTCGTTGTCACGGGCGGCTTTTTCCCGCCAAATCGTAAGCTTCAGCAGCCATGTTTCTTGCAGCGAGATTGACGGGAGCATCGGCAACAATAGCCAACTGCACCTACGCCTCTCTGGGCAACGACTGCTCACCAGTGCTGCTGCCGGCTACGATCCAACTGCAGATCCTACTCTAAACAGCTCCACTACCACCGAAAAACTAATTCAAAATACGAAGGTGTACCCGTTATATAACATTCATAGCTGCCTAGGAGACGTTCGTTACTTAAATATGAAATCTGTGCTAGAAACGTAACTGTGTATTTGGTAAATTTACCCTTGAAAAATCGACATTATAAGACATTACCTTATATTTGCGTAATTTCAATAGTTGAATGTTATAAATCAATAGATTTAAATATTGGAACCGAAGCGTAGAAAATGTTCCAATTGATTGGTGAAAACATTTTGTAAATCGATCGTGAAGTGATTTAGTTATTAACGTTCAAAACCTATATATTTTTCGTGACGCTCCAAATTTTCGCAATTCGAACGTGTACCCCAGGATTGAAAACACAGACGTAGTCCTACGTCAAAAGACAAAAAAAAAACTAAATGCACCGAACACAAAAAGCTCATTCATTCAGCTCAACACACATACAGAAACTGAATACAATTCGAATATTAATGGTGTTAGCAAATTCGTGGTTGGATGTATTTGCGACGAACAAAGACATTGTGTTCCAAGCAAACGAGTAAACTGCCGTAAAAGGCGGATTGGGATGGCAGACTTCTTCAGTGTCGAGTAGTATACGACGCTGAAGAAGTCTGCACATTTTGGATAACCAATAAAGGTAGTTGAAATTAAATGGAAATTACTAATATTTCTTCTCATTTTCAAGAATCAGGAATTATTTTGAATTATCAAACGTTCAAGTCATGTCTGTCTGATATTATTTTGATGGTAACAGATTTAATGCGTCATTTTTAATTAAAAAGCATTTGGAATTTTTTACGTAAGCCTAGCCGCTCTCAAGTTATTGCGAATTTTAATAACAGAAATTTATGTTTTTGCATTTTTTTCGGCCGTCGTTGTTAGTCGTGTTGTCCACAGCAAAATGTATTTTTCATAATAGATTATTGAAAAACAGGCAATTTTTTTCAGACACGGTGGCAGCCAGACTTACCAATTTCTGTTTAGACGCGATGGAAAAGAATCAAGTTGATGCTTTTGGATATGTGTGTGTTTCGGATAGTTTAGTTTAGAGAGAGAAGAAGCAGTATTTCATACAATGCTGTTTTTTTTTTCAATTATCATTAAATTTATTACAATTCAGATCATTTGAATACATTAAATATTATGGGTTCATCATTAAAATTAGAAAATACCTTAACTGCAATTTGGTTGTTTGAAACTGGAATGTAAGAAAGATCTTTTTGAGTTCCAGGAATTGGTTTTGCTTTGTTAAAAATCGGATCGAATTCCTTTTCGGCCACTTTGTATTCATCCGTGGAAACATAGCAAAATGTCATTTTTGTTTCACGATCCTCTTTGCAATTATTTGCCCAGTCATAAAGTTGTCTAGCATTCGTAATAGGATGCTCGTGTTGCTTAGCTAAACTTACTCTAGTTGCCATTCTCTTATGAGTACCTCCAATCGCATCACAAGGACTCTTGCCGTATAAAGTTGCAAAAAATGCCATTCAATTTCAATATTATGTGTATCTTTAATTACACAGAGGCTAGAATTTTTATTTTTATTTTTATTTTTTTATTGCGACGCTTATCAAAAAGGAATTGTAATTGTAATTGTAATTTGTGATTTTTAATATTCCAATAATTTTGAGATAAACAAGTGAACTGCTACATGCTTTAAATCATCAGAAATGATCACAAAACTTATGTTGTGACCAGAACACCCCTCGTTGCAGCGACGCCGTCGATGTAGGTCGACTCGTTCACAGCTTATCGCATACACCAAACATGTCAAGAAAGATATGCCATGAAGAGGAACGTCAAACGGAGGCGTTGAACAATAACGAATAACAAAAAAACAAAACATTGGTAGTGAGGAGACGAAATTTATTTTGTGCATTTTCTACTAGTAAAATTCCTTATAACCAGTTTATTTCCTTTAAAATAGGTGAGGACTTATACTTGCTACCGTAAGTCAAGAATTAGATAATTAGAAAGTATTGTGAATTTAAAAGCTAACTTACATACTAAGCCTTACATATAACCTAAGATTACGTGGATCGAAGCAAAGATTCCTCCCATATATTTAATCCAACATTTAAATTGTATGTAAATCCAAGACATAATTGTGAACTATAATTAATAAAAATATCATGAATTCTAGCTTAAAGCTAACACCCCACTTATGTGTTTTAGTGTACCGTTTTCTTTGTAATATGCTTCGAATGGATGTATTGTACATTGAACATTATTTCAATGATAACTTTGCATTTCAAATTGAAGAACAAATGTGTATTTTTCAGAAATATTTGGAACGGGGTTTACATAATATTCCATCTTCGGCGACTAAATCCTTGACCTGCAAGGAAAGAAAAAATAAATTAGTTTTTTGATATATTATTTTTCAACATGACATGAAATAATATGTTTATGAAATAAAGATGTTCATAAACCTGACCTGTGTTGCAGTGTATCTACTGACTTTGAATTCATCCACGATTCTTTGCATAGTCCAAGACTTTGGCAATATGGACAAAATTTTAAATTGTTGATCGCGAGCACATTCAGAATCGGCAATATTTTCCTTTAACTGGTTCGTTATTACCTCGTAGTCCTTAGCCTTGACGTTGAGATTTGTTTGGTCCTCATCTTCCAAAATCCATCAATACGCTTAACTGTATCCCTAATTTACTTGTTTTTTTGCTGGGGTAGGAATCACTTCTCTTTTTCTTCGTTGAAATTGGCGATACATGAATCCCCACGATGCCATTGTTGAATGTCTCGATGTTATATGAAAAACTGATTTTATTAACAATAGACTCCGCTGAAGTCGATGAAGCTAGAGACGTAACGGATGGGATGGTATTCACTATGGATTCACTTTCCATATCTACAGGTCACGTTGATTGCACACCACTGGTAGAAGGCATGTCCTCATCATTCGAAGGTGGTGGTTTTTGTTGGGGACGACACTTATTGCAAATTTGCATCGAATTATCCATAGGTATCATACAACCTAAGTAAAGATCTTAATTTTTCAATAACACCATCTGTCAAGTTTCTTGTCTCTTAACCACACTTATTCGATTTTGGAGAGGTTAAACACTTGAAAGTATTATCTATGTTGTGTTAAAAAAATGGTTGTTAAAAAAATAAAGAAAGAAAATGGGAAGAACCTTATTAGTTTTGGTCTTACAGGGTGCGGCAGAAAATAATGCGAAAATGTTCAAACTTGAGTGTTGGGTTAATTCGTGGAGCTAGTGACTAATTTCGGTCGAAAGTGTATTTGTTTATGTTTACTTTCAAATGCTGCACTCAAACATTCTATTTGTTTTATTGCAACTTCGTCAAAATGTTCGCAAAAGAAGTTATCACCAGTTTGTTGTTCGCCCAGAAGAAGCCGAAAGAGATTGCCAAGGTGGTAGGGTGCCATTTGGCAACAGTTTACCGCATAAAAAAGTCCCTGCAGGATGGTCCTAAGCAGCGGAAGCCGGGAAGCGGACGTCCGCGCTTTGCACGCACGCCGAACGTGATCAAATCGGTCCGTGCAAAAATTGCTCGCAACCCGGTGCGTTCCTTAAGAAAACCTTGCAAAGAAAGCCATTATTTCGGAGAAATCCATGCGGAGAATCATCAAAGAAGACCTGCATGCATCTTCCAGAGCCAGAGTGAAACGCCACTTGATTACGGACCGGGTCAAAGAACTACGAGTGACTCGTTCCAAGAGATTGCTTTCCTTGTTGAAGAAGGAAAAAAATGATAATCCTGTTCTCCGACGAAAAGCTTTTCAGCATCGATGCTGTGGCCAACAGCCGCACGGACCGGTTCATTTCACCGCAGAAAATGGAGAACGTTCCGGAAAAAGTGAAATTCAAATTTCAAACCAAACATCCGGCTGGTGTCATGATGTTTGGCTTGGTGGCGTCCAACGGTTTGAAAATGCCGCCTGTTTTCATTGATGCTGGAGTTAAAATCAATACCGAAGTGTATATCGGTATTTTAAAGGACCAAGTGCTTCCCTGGGTGAAGGCCAACTTCTCCGAGGACCAAAACGTTGTCCTACAGCAGGATGGAGCGCCGTGTCACACGTCCAATCGAACCCAACAATGGTTGAACGATAACATGAAGTTTTGGCCGAAGGACTTGTCGCCCCCTAGCAGTCCAGATCTAAATCCGTTGGATTATTCGATTTGGGCATATGTTGAAGCACGATCCATCAAAACATCGCACCCTAGTGTGAAAACCCTGAAGTCAACCATAACACGCACATGGCAGTCAATGTCGGAGGACTACGTCCAAAAGGCATGCTCTGGTTTCTGGCGTCGGCTCGAGGATGTTATTAATATAAATGGAGGACACATTGAATAAATTTGTTTAAAAGGACTTTATAAAGATAACTGCATTCGAAAATGTTGATATTATTGCTTTAATTAGTTGAAAATGGGATTTGAAAGAAATAGAACAAATTTTCGCATTATTTTCTGCCACACCCTGTATGACAGACTCCATTATATTGGAATGTACCTAAAAGAAATTTGTTCCAGACACGGGTATAAATAAAAATTTACCTGATTGCTATTTTCTCAACGAGAGGCTTAAAAAATCCCGATAAAAAAAAAGAATGTAATTTGATTGAGTTTGATCATTTACTTCAGATAGCATCAGTTTGTATCGCTTCCGTTCTGTCTAAACAGAAACGAGTAAGGCTGACAACAGTCTGCATTGTGCTCTTATGCCGTGCGGTACTTTTTTCTATTTCCTGAAGGAAGTGCTATTGCTAAAGGGTGATACGGTCAAAATTTGGTCAAGGGAAAACGCGTGTAAATCGGTGAAATCGTTTATTTAAAAAATCAAATTACATTTCTTTTTCAAGTTCAATTAGTATAAAATTCAGGAAAAATATTCAGTTAGGCTTCCGCTTTTCCAAATCCGAATTGCCGGGCCTTACGCTTGACCCCTGCCATCAGATTTTGTACAGCCACCTTGTCCACCTTCTTCGCCGCAGAAAGCCAGTTTGCCTTGAACTGCTGCTCGTCCTTAGCAGTTTTTTTGGTCTTCTTTAGGTTCCGCTTGACAATAGCCCAGTATTTCTCAATTGGGCGGAGCTCTGGCGTGTTGGGAGGGTTCTTGTCCTTGGGAACCACCTGCACGTTGTTGGCGGCGTACCACTCCATGGCCTTTTTACCGTAATGGCAAGATGCCAAATCCGGCCAAAACAGTACGGAACAACCGTGTTTCTTCAGGAAAGGCAGCAGACGTTTATTCAAACACTCTTTCACGTAAATTTCTTGGTTGACAGTCCCGGAAGCTATGAAAATGCTGCTTTTCAAGTCACAGGTACAGATGGCTTGCCAAACCAGATATTTCTTTGCGAACTTTGACAGTTTCGTGTGCTTGAAAATATCTGCTACCTTTCCCCTTCCTTTTGCCGTATAAAACTCCTGTCCCGGAAGCTGCTTGTAGTCGGCTTTGACGTAGGTTTCGTCGTCCATTACCACGCAGTCAAACTTCGTCAGCATCGTCGTGTACAGCCTCCGGGATCGCGCTTTGGCCGTCGTATTTTGTTTATCATCGCGATTTGGAGTCACTACCTTCTTGTAAGTCGATAGTCCGGCTCGTTTTTTGGCTCGATGCACGGTTGTAGACGATACACCCAGCTTATTTGCGGCATCTCGGAGAGATAGGTTAGGGTTTCGCTTGAAACTACCGGCAACTCTCTTTGTCGTCTCAGCGGCTTCCGGTTTTCGATTTTCCCCCGATCCAGACTTCCTGGCTGTCGACAAACGTTCCCCAAACACTTTAATTACATTTGTAACGGTTGATTTGGCAACTTTTAGCGATTTTGCCAACTTTGCGTGCGAGTAGCTCGGATTTTCGCGATGCGCGAGCAAAATTTTGATACGCTGCTCTTCTTGCTTGGACGGCATTTTGACAACTGAAGAGTGAATTCCAAAATCAAAATAGGAGCAACATTCTCACACACACACACACACCTTCAAAATGAGGGGTGTTCAGGTTTTTTAAATGCAAAATTGAAAGAAATACGTCAAGTTGATATTGACCAAATTTTGACCGTATCGCCCTTTACCTAATGCTACAACAAATCATAAACAGCGCTTTTCAGTGCTAAATAATACCTACAATTTTTAGATTTCGTCTTATTCCATTTCGATCCTTGTTTGGCCCTTCGGGTACCCCGGCTTGGATATTGCATTGGAAAATTCCTCTTCCGTCCGAATTGGAGCAATTTATTCTTGAACTATGGCAAATAAACGTAAACGCAATCTATTTTTCGCCTTCAAATCAAATTAATGTGAGTAATAAATTTGATATGCTCACAGGCGATGAGAGTGATCCATCATCTACCCAAAATTTGGAAAAACTTTCTTGATAGAGAAAGGAAAAAGTTCCCCCTATTGTGGTGACAATTTCGGATTTCCATGCATTTCGCAAGGAAATCTTAACATTTGTTGTAGGTTTGAAATATTCCCTTCAAATTTCCAGACGAGGTGAATGCCTTTTGCATGCAGAAACCTTGGACGGATTCAAACGTCTTTTTGAGTATTTTACTCAGAAGAACCATATTTTTTTCAAATACGACACATAAGGTTGTCTTGAAATGACTGCCCAGTGGTGAATCTCTGCAAGAAATCAAAAACGATTTGATAAAATTACTTGGAATGCGCCCAGTCCAAGCAATTAAAATGAAAATGAAATCCCGGCCTGGCGATTTTCGCAAATTTATTTCAAATGATTTTTACTTAAGTTCACTTCAAGTCAGGTGAACTCAATAACTTTAAGGCTTTAGAAAAAGCAAGCCTTTTGCTCCATGTCCGAGTGAAGTGAGAACATTTCAAGAAGACTGGAGCAAATTACCAAAGCCTCACCCAGTGCCGTAAGTGTCAGGGATGGGGTCACGGAACAAAGCATTGCCATATGATTGTGGTGCTTCCTCGCACACTAAGGACGACTGTCCTGTGAAGGAAGATCCGCAAAAATTCAAATGTTCAAATTGTGGTGATAACCATTTATCAAATTTTTGGGAGTGCAAGACTCGCAAAGCAATTTCGCAGTCGCGCACTAAACGCCAGTTAGGAAACAATACACATTCCCGACCAGCTACTACCCATTCTGCAGCTGGTATTAACAACGATCAGCAAAGAACACATTCCTACCAAACCGTCGGTAGAAACAGCGGAAAGGTTTTTCCATCCGCAACTGTTACTTCAAACGCTCAACGAGGAGCAAATACTATTTCGATACCTGCAGGCACGGACGATTGATCCCTGTTACCTAAATCTTACAATTTTACCTAACCGTGTTGTTAACAATGTTCAACATACATTTATTCTAATCGTGTTATTTGTTGTTACACGAAGCATGTAATTAATTATAATGTTTGAAAATTGGAAATATCATTCTTATCAATATGCAACTCTAGGAGTAGACAGCATGTAAATTGACCTACCTACGCTGACGTTGCAGCGGGTAGAAACCAAAATTCTTACGGGACTTCTGATGAATTTGATTGAGGTAATATATCCGCTGCTAAATTAATTTTGTTACAGCAATCTTTAACCGATATAATAACCGATATGCTAAAAACTAATTCCAATGGATTACCACTGATAGATGTAATTCAAAAACGACAATTGAAACCAGTTGCAGAATTTGTAGAATATTTCAGCACGAAGTTTGAAAAACTATTAACTCATGATAATACAGAAGCTAAGTTGTCTCAGTTTTTGAAAACTTTCCCAATACAAAAAATTGTTCAACTGTAATAGAATTATAGTGGCTTACCTAAAAAAAAACTATCGAAAAATACAGGATATTCATTCAAAATTTTATTAGGTGCGCAACTAAGTTCTCGCTGTTTTTTGGTGAAAAAGGAACTTTATTTTGAAAACAAAGGTTACAAACGAATTATTCAAAGTATTGCTCATCCCTAGCTACGACATTTTCCCATCTTTCTGGTAGAACTTGAATATCATTTTGATAGAACTGTTCGTCTTTTGATGCTATCCAAGAATCAAGCCATTTTGAGATGTCATCATATGAGTGGAATTGCCATCGAACGGAACTAGTAATAATCGGACGGTGCAATTTCAGGAGAATATGGCGGGTGGGGTAGGACTTCCCATTTGAGCGTTTCCAAGTAGGTTTTCACGGGTTTCGCAACGTGAGGTCGAGCGTTGTCATGCTGAGGAATCACTATTTCGTGTCTGTGCTCGTATTGTGGCCGTTTTTCGTGCAGTGCTCGGCTCAATCGCATCAATTGAATTCGATACCGTTCCCCGGTAATGGTTTCGTTTTGGTTTCAACAGCTCATAATAAAACAATGCGATGTAGAAAACTCGTCCTTTTTTGCCGCTGGAGCAGTTGTTCACAGACGAAACAACGACGCTCAACATCTCTTGGCTTCAAATCGTAAGGAACCCAAGTTCCTTGCTTTTGAATCATTCCCAACGCATGCAATCGCTTAGAAACGGCAGAGAAACGAACAAGCCGGGACACGGACCCACGGACACCCCAATCAGAGCTCGAAGGGCCCCTCACGCGGACGACACACACGAAACACCGGGAAGCGACGAAACCAATTACGACACGTTGCACCAGAGCAGCATCACCGTAAACTTTGGGCCGAGGCCGCCGCCGTTTCTCGAAGAAAGAAAATCAACAGTCCCGCAAATGACGATTATTTGGCACGAAATCAGACACTCAAACACCAAAAATATAACACTAAACCAAAACCACGATTTGGCAAGCGGTTGTCCCAAGTCTGAGTTGGTAGCGGAGAGACAACACGACAGATTACAGGGCCTTGAAACGCGGGAAACTCCTAATCCTGAACCAAGCTCTCTTGCGTTTGACACGGACCCATCGAGCAAGCCTCGGGGTCGGGGTTGTTGGGCCCCCCGGGGGGCGAAAACAGAGAACGGTGTGGGGGCGAGCACACGACGTGGAGGCGGCGCCGGCGGAGGGAACTTGGGGGGTCGGGGGCGTGGGGGTGGAGGAGAGAAGAAAACAACCGGAGGAGTGAGGGGCGAAAGCAACTAAAAAAAAAAACCAAACCAGGGGGGTTGTGGGGGGGGGGGGGTGGCTTAAAGGGCGATACGGTCAAAATTTGGTCAATATCAACTTGACGTATTTCTTTCAATTTTGCATTTAAAAAACCTGAACACTCCTCATTTTGAAGGCGTGTGTGTGTAGAATGTTGCTCCTATTTTGATTTTGGAATTCACTCTTCAGTTGTCAAAATGCCGTCCAAGCAAGAAGAGCAGCGTATCAAAATTTTGCTCGCGCATCGCGAAAATCCGAGCTACTCGCACGCAAAGTTGGCAAAATCGCTAAAAAGTTGCCAAATCAACCGTTACAAATGTAATTAAAGTGTTTGGGGAACGTTTGTCGACAGCCAGGAAGTCTGGATCGGGGGGAAATCGAAAACCGGAAGCCGCTGAGACGACAAAGAGAGTTGCCGGTAGTTTCAAGCGAAACCCTAACCTATCTCTCCGAGATGCCGCAAATAAGCTGGGTGTATCGTCTACAACCGTGCATCGAGCCAAAAAACGAGCCGGACTATCGACTTACAAGAAGGTAGTGACTCCAAATCGCGATGATAAACAAAATACGACGGCCAAAGCGCGATCCCGGAGGCTGTACACGACGATGCTGACGAAGTTTGACTGCGTGGTAATGGACGACGAAACCTACGTCAAAGCCGACTACAAGCAGCTTCCGGGACAGGGAGTTTTATACGGCAAAAGGAAGGGGAAAGGTAGCAGATATTTTCAAGTACACGAAACTGTCAAAGTTCGCAAAGAAATATCTGGTTTGGCAAGCCATCTGTACCTGTGGCTTGAAAAGCAGCATTTTCATAGCTTCCGGGACTGTCAACCAAGAAATTTACGTGAAAGAGTGTTTGAATAAACGTCTGCTGCCTTTCCTGGAGAAACACGGTTGTTCCGAACTGTTTTGGCCGGATTTGGCATCTTACCATTACGGTAAAAAGGCCATGGAGTGGTACGCCGCCAACAACGTGCAGGTGGTTCCCAAGGACAAGAACCCTCCCAACACGCCAGAGCTCCGCCCAATTGAGAAATACTGGGCTATTGTCAAGCGGAACCTAAAGAAGACCAAAAAAACTGCTAAGGACGAGCAGCAGTTCAAGGCAAACTGGCTTTCTGCGGCGAAGAAGGTGGACAAGGTGGCTGTACAAAATCTGATGGCAGGGGTCAAGCGTAAGGCCCGGCAATTCGGATTTGGAAAAGCGGAAGCCTAACTGAATATTTTTCCTGAATTTTATACTAATTTAACTTGAAAAAGAAATTTAATTTGATTTTTTAAATAAACGATTTCACCGATTTACACGCGTTTTCCCTTGACCAAATTTTGACTGTATCACCCTTTAGTTGCGCACCTAATACCTGTTGCTTGATGTGTGACAAAAATCTAGAAACAGAGCCATATTCAAGCCGTTCGGAAAAGGTTAAAAAACTTGAACTAGTCCTTATGCGCACATGCGAAAAAAAAACATCTACTAATCGATTGGGCAACCAAACCCCAAATTTAACCTATAATTTCAAAACTTGCCCAACAGCAAGGGCGGGAAAAAAAAAAACACACACATTCTTCGAGAAATTTCCTTTTCCCCTTTCGATTGGCCACGGTGTTGGCGTGAAAGCACGATGATTTTGAAATGAAACTTGCATACATTTCACTGCCCAAAAGAAATGCCTTGCAAACTCAGAGAACGCAATGATATAATTACCCACCGAGCACACGCTTGTTTACCAACAACAACAACAACTTCCACCCCGCGATGGTCGTGCAAATATGGATGAGCTTCTGTGGCATATTGCATGTTGATCAACGCATACACCAACTAGTTGGAAGGCATCATAACATAGTATAAAACCAACATCGCCGCGGTGGTTGATTATCAGTCATCAGCCACCGTTCGAATTCAGTGCACTGCTTCGAAGCACCTGTTTGTTTATCCCACGCAAATTTGTTGAACGAGCTCAATCATGAAGGTAAAACTTTCTGCGTCCTTCCGCCCACTCCCAGCAAACACTAATTAATTTCTTTTCTCTCCCGACAGGCGTTCATTGTTGTTCTGCTAGCGATGGCCATTGCGTTGGTGGCCAGTTTCCCGGCTTCGGATTTTAGCGGATCCATCGAGCTGGAAAGGGCAAACCGAGTGGCCAGGAGCAGCGCGTGGGATGAAGATCATGGTACTATCAAGGAAATCACCGTTCACAAGACAGTTCACGTTCCCTATCCGGTGGAGAAGAAGGTCCCGGTTGTGATCGAAAAGAAGGTCCCAGTGATCATCACCAAGACGATACCGGTATCCATTAAGATCAAGCGCGTTAAACATAAGCACTAGGTTGTAAGTTATGGCTGATCAATAATATAATTTGTAGCTACAATTCGATGCGTTTCATTCAGTTCTTTTGTGTAACCGATATCAGAGCAATCACAATTACCACCCCTCTCGATCGGAACTTCCGCTTTACCTGCCACAAAGCCCAAAACGATAAATAATGATTTAAGAGACAATAAAGTGGCAGAACAAACCAAAAGTCAACTCGATTGGGTAAGCCTTTGTTGAATTAAAGTACCTGTGCAGGTGCCACCGCTGAATGCCAACGCCATAAACGGTTAAAGTTTCTTTTCTTAGCGGGAGGGTGGTCTTAAATTAGCATAATGAAATCAGAAAAAGTTTGTCGAATGCTATTTTTTCATTGCGGAAGTTGCGTTAAAGGATAAACAAGGTTCACCTTGGCCATAGGCGTTTCCAGGAGGTGGATGGTTTAGCAACAATACCCGCAGCTGATGGGATTTTCACTAATTGGGGGAAATGAAGCTTATCTCAGTCTGTCTCTACAGTGTTCGGCATTAGACTAACAAATCTGTGTCCTTGGATTCCGGTTTAGTTGAGAATTTCATCGCTAGTGATGTTTTAGTTTCAAGTCATCATAAATGACTGCAGTGACGCTTTGGGATAAAGGGGGTTGGCTTCATCCTAGGATATTTCGAAAGCCTCACCAGTTAGGATATGTCAGTCTTCAGTTAACTTCTAGTGATGAAACCCTTCCTAAAGATGGTCACATAAGTTCGGAATACAGTTTTACCTCGATATAACGTAACCTAGATTTAACGTAACCTTTTTTTGCCCCTATTTTTGGCAGTTTAATTTATAAACGTGATTTATCTATCTGTATTATAATAATAAATGTTTGTCCGTCCATTACATTTTTGATAGGATATTGTAGAAATTTTGTTTGAGGATAAACAAATAATATCTTCAGCAATGAGCAATTCAGCAATTTTTGATGAAAAACTTGAGTTTGTACCATTAAAAGGATTTTAGACTACGTGAAAAAAAAAATTCGGCCTCCAAAAGCACTCACGTGCCAAATTTGCTTCCATTTGCTTGATTAGTTCTCGAGTCATCCAGAAATGTGTGACTCATTTGTATAAGAACCCTCCCCATTCAGAAGAGGGAGGGTTTTGAACCATTATAAAAAATCTTTCCCGGTCCCAAAAACTCTTGCATACAAATTTTCACGCCAATCGGTTCAGTAGTTTCCGAGTCTATAAGGATCAGACAGACAGACAGATGCTGCTATCTTCTCAACGGATAATTTTGCAGAACTTGGTTGAAAAAAAATATGGCCGTAAGAAAAGTTTATGGCTGAAAATAAACGAAACACATGGGGTGTGTGGGATATAGTATATGCGTATATGCTTGAAAAAGTTGTGTACAAAGTTGCCTAACGTCGTTTTCGGTTATAGCCAGTGCGGAACTGGGTTCGCCCAAGGTCTGCCTTAACAGCTGTCAAAACGACGCTCTCAACTTTTTTCGAGGTCCAACCTGGATTAACCAATACACACAAACATGAACTTTTAAAATAAAATGTTATCTTTGCGTCACAGTGATCAAAAGAGCACGTTGTGATAAGAACAAAATTGAAACTGCACTAACTAAGAATGCGTTATTGGAGGTAAAAAAAATGAATTTAATGATTATATCACATTTAAAGCCTCATTCCTTTAGAAGGCAATGGATATTCTCGAGCTTCGCGCACAAATAACACAGAAACATTGAATTTTCTGCGTTATCTATTGCACATAAAGGGAATGCTAGATGTGGCAGAAAATCGTAATAATTTATATTTCATATATAATAGCCCTGTTTGTCTGTCCGGTGTCTAGCCAACCAGACGCAGCACGCGGGGAAATTCTCACAAAAAATAAAATATTTGACACTTCAATTCTCTTTTACTATCAGATGCAGAAAACAAAACCAGTGACAACCTTAAACAACCAGACACAGCATTTGATGAAAAAAATCATAAACAGCAGACGTTGAAAATTTTGATATTTTTTAATGCCGAAAATAATCTATCACTCTTAGACAGCCGAATGCAGCAGTTGCTGGAAATAACACAGACAACAATAAAAAACGCCGTCGTTCGACAAGCGGGCCCACATATCCAATCCGACCAGAAGGCGCCGCCGTGGCCTATCGTCAATCTACTGATTTTTAATTCAACCGCTAAAATCGGTAAACGATGGAAACTGTATTGAGTGTCATATCTGTTTGTCTGTGCCGAGAAGATCGAGCTGATTTGGAGGATGCTTTGTTGTTAAATTTTGACATTTCGTGTCGGTCAACATCCTCATCGCAGCCAACTTCACTCCGATGCTCTTTACACGGAACCATAAATCTACCCAAATTTGAGTTGTTTTCACCCTTTTCACCATTTTCAGTGAACATCACGCTGGGTAGTTCACATTTACACCCCGTGAAAATGTTTACTCTCTCGGTAATTAACTTTACCCAAAACTAAAACAAATTTTGAACGCAAAATTGAGTGTATAATTTTACTCAAATTTGAGTAATTGCGCCAAACATCCCGGTGGGTTGAGTGCGGCTTGCTCTATATTTTGTCAACATTTCGTGAAGAAAAGACAGAAAACTACCCTAAATTTGAGTACAAATTTCAAACGCTTGCTCAATTTTCGGTGTTTATGGGGAATTTAGATGGAAAATAGCAGCTATTATGATGGTAATATACTGCCTCCGAATAAAAAAACCTCTGTTCAAAACGTAAGAAAAATGTGATGCTTTTTTTATTTAATCTACAAGCGTGAATAACACATGAACCGTTTATATTAGAAAAAAAAAACACACTTGCCACGAGCGCTACTGCGTCCACAAATAAACTAGTAATGGGATATTTCATGTAAATATAGGCCAGATAACGCCTGAGCCTGTTGTATAGAAGATTGAAAACATTGTTGTATGGCGCATGAAAGATTGCAACCAATTTCGCTGTTTACGCCTCCTTTGGCATAGAATTAAACGAGGGGACATTTTACGCGCCTGTTAAAATTAATTATTTTTTTCTGTGTACATCCAGCTCTTTAGAAGATTCTGATTATAGTTTGGAGGTGATATTCAGCTATTTTGGAGATTTAACTCGATGTTAAACTATTAATATTAAAGCTGATATTAAAATATTTTGGAACACAAATTCAGGACGATGAAGAAAAAGAGGCATTAAAAAAATTCGTTGTTCTGATGACCAAAAGAGACACATTTGACAGCTCACACAATTGCACTAATACCATCATACTGACTCGACTCTGGATCCGTTTTCGTTCGTTAATTGCAAGTCGAAGTCAGACCTGACCTAGGTTTAAAACCGAAAACGACATAAAAAGATTCCTGCAACCCAGATACGCTGCTTTCTCCTTAACGAGAAAAAAATCGATCAACTGTCATTTACTCAGTTGTCAAATTTAACCTTTTTTTTTTTTTAATTTTAATGCATTGTTTTTTCTTTTCAACCGGTTCAGCGTTTGACGCAACCGCACCAACAACCCGATAACAACTTGACAGCTCCAGAGTAAAGTCAATGTACCCCCGATAATCTTGGTTCTCCTGGTTCTGTCAAATCGAATGAATCCAAGAACAAATTATCAATTGAACGTATTTACATCGACTGATATTTTCAAAGCTGTGGAGCTCATATTCGTACTTGATGATAAGGCTGACGATATGTGGTAATTTTTCCTAAATGTTATATGATGGATATTTTTACCCTTCTTACAGAGAATATATAGAAGCATAAACACACTCGAGACTTAGACTACTAGCAAAAGATTGAATAATTTAAAAACCGTAAATATAAAACCACTTCGAAATTTTCGGCACTTGAAAAATATCCGAAAGCTAGCAAGGCGTGACGCTCTGAAACCTTCAGCACAATGGAAAGCCAACGAAACGAAGAAAAAAATCACTTTTTTAAGGGTACACTGAGAAAGTATTGGTAAACGCAAACATATTCTTGTTTCATTTAACAGGATTTTCACGTTCATTTGGGCACTTACATCATATTAGCACAGACAAACAGACATAACACTCTAATTGATGCCCATCATTCACCTAAATAAACTCACAGCGCTCGCATCGACAATTTTCCTGCTGAGTGATTTCCTTGCACTAGCATCGCTTGCAAATGTGAGTCTGTTCGGAAATGTTTTGTTTTTTGTTTTCGTCAAAACTTGAGACGCAAATTTGAATTTTTATTTTGCTCTAATCGGGAAGGTAAAAACTGCGGAATATGCTTCTTTAGTTTTCCCCGTGACGTGGAAAGGTATAAAGTTAATTGAGATTAATATTACTATTACATGGAATTTAATTTAGACATCAAGTAAATTCGCGCAATGGGTGACATTTTGCCAGTCAAGGGAGCTTGTGGTGGAGTTTGATGGAGGTGGACAAAAGGCGGTCGAAAAGCAAAAAATATGCAACGATTATTTCAACTCGACTTCTTACAAAAACAAGCCTGAGGCAGGGTAAGCAAACAAGTAATTTAGTCATTGTTTAGGTTACGTGGCAAGGCCATCCCGTTACAACCTGCTGCTACGCACATTATTCCTGAGATTCCATCCCACGAAACGAAAATTGAATTACAAGACATCGAGTTCCTTGCCAATCCGTTCAATTATGAATTGACTGAGGATGTAACGGAGGAGCAAGCGTCCACTAATTTTCACTTTTCTACCAACCTGCCGCGCTTGCTTCAAAACAAACGGTTGACAGTCAAGCGAGCCTGAAATAGTATTCGTGTGTTTCATGGGCGCGCTCGTTGGCAGCTGTTGCGGCAGGCAAGACAATCAAACCTGGTTGACACTGAAATGGGAAGAGTGGCCGTCAGATAGCGCTAGTGTTTTAACGTATCTAAATTTAAATATATGACGATGTATTGTAAGGCAATTTATTCTTAGTGTTACGTCTGTTTGTCTGTGATATTAGTTTGATTTGACTACGGTGGTTAAAGAAACTAACATTTTGAGTTATTGTTTTGGGAATTAAACAGTTAAGTTCAACTGACATCCGTTTGAATTTACCATTATGTTAGTTGTTTCATTATGACAGCTACGAAAACAAACATATTTGTTGGCGGATTCTACCAACGCTAATGGTTTGTTTCAAACAAATTTCAGTTTGATTTTAACTGAAATGCTGTTTGAAACAAACAAACAAAAACGGTTAAAATAACAAATATTTTCGTCAACAATCACCTTACCTTTCTTCTGTAATTTCAATTATTTGAATAAAATGGTACCACATATTAGAAAAGTGCAAACTTCTCTCAGTCTAAGAGAAATCTACAAATGTTAATGCGAGCCTTTCTAATATTTTCAGGTTTTTTTTAAAGTAAAATATTGAATTTTCACCTATTGTTGAGTGATAGCGTCGGAGCATGTAATGTCTGGATGACGGAAAATAAAATAACCAGAAATAAATAGTTTGTTTCAAACTAAATTTTTAGTTATTTTTCTCCAAACGAAATATAAGTTTAATATAACCGCCGTTTTGCTAGAATCAATCTAAAATTTTAATTTGTTCCCCTGAGTCAACGCAACGCTTTTGTTAGTTTCGAGGCTTCAATCGTATTTTGGTAATAATAAATTCCTTTCAAGGTGGAAACAATAAAATTATAAGTTTAGAACAACCATAATTTGTGTTGTATTGTGGTAATAGCTTTAAGTAGAAAAACAACCTACCTGCCTGTTTGTTTCGAAATAAAATCGTTGGTTTAAAACAACTAGTTTGGATGTCAACAAACAAGTTTGTTGTTTCAAACGGGACTGTTGTTGGCGCAGAAGCCGGTAAGCTGGCAACCCTGACCACCGGCGTCTATGCTGCAAGGGCATCAGGTGTCAAAGCGTCGCTGCAGAACGCAGTGACAGATGTCGTCGGTAAAGGGACGACCTGTCAATAGGCGTTTCCGGGTTTTTTCGTGATTGGCAAGTAAAAGTGAAAGAAGTACGCGATACAGCTTACGAGACAGTGCGAGATTTCGAGTTGAATTTAAGTTGGAGTTCTGCAGTGAATACTAAAATTTTGAGTAATACCTGAAAAGAAAGTCCTGAAAATAATAGTTGTGCCTCCTGCGAAGTGAGGTTATATGGTTATATCCTAGGGTGTATGCAACACAAAGGCAACCGATTTCACAAATTAACAAAACCGGCCCGTCTTTTTCTACACCCTCCCTTGACAACTTTTTTTTTTTTTTTCGTGGAGCAATTGTAGCATTGAAGCTTGCTCTTGTTTCTCTATAAAGCACACATAATGGATTGGATTTTTTTTCATCACTGTTTGCTTGAAACAGAAAGGTCAATACAATTCATCAAGTTTTATGCTTGGTGCTGAGAGAAGTGTAACTCATACATTAAATTAAAGAGAAACTCATACATTAGATAAAAATAATCTCCTCTTCTGCATTTTTTAATTCCCCTTCTCTCTCTCTCTCTCTCTCTCTCTCTCTCTCTCTCTATCTCTCTCTCTTCTCTCTCTGTTTCACTTTCACTTATTCCCATTCTCAAGTAATGATGATTTATGTTCGATACAATTGAAATCAAATTAATGCAAAGAGAACCACGTCAACATAACGCCTAAATAACGATTTGTGCTTGTGCTGTTTTGAACATTCACACATAAGGAAACGAAAACATGCATGTCAAAGCCAAAAAGCGGTAGCATCGAGAATGGATGGCCCTTTTGTTTATGCACGGTAGAGCCATCTACAATTTGTAGATGGGTACGTGAAACTAAGCTCATCTGTCAAGATGCTCACATCTAACATCTAACAAAATGGGCATAGAAGCCAAATTTTGTCGCTCACGAAAATCCAGGTTCTCGATGAAAACGCCGCGAAGTGGATGTTTTATGTCCTATGTATTTGTCTTATGTCTTATGTATTTGTTTGTCTTATTTTTCCAAATCCATTTGATCAGGTCCATTTGAAATAAACAGTACAAGTACAATCCTAGTTCAAAGACTAGGACTAGACTAGACTAGACGAAGCTCTCTACATCTGGTTTTTGCAAAAAGCCAAGAAATGCTACAAGCTCAAGCAAAAAAAAATCTTCAGCCAGGTGGTTGGAACAGGGGAATTCGGAAGCCGTGGTTATGTGGAAAACATCACAAAACGCAACCGCATTCTCTTACTTAATATCGGTGAAGAAAAATTGGCCAGCAATATTTCTGTTGTCGAACAATAGAAAAAGGCTTTGCTGCACAGATTCTGGAGGAAGATGTGTCACCTTGCCAGAACTTCCTTGTGAGCTGTCAAATGTGGCTCTTTTGGTCATCGGAACAGCGATTTTTTTAATGCCTTTTTTTCTTCATCGTCTCGAATTTGTGTTCCACAATATTTTAATATCAGCTTTAATATTAACAGTTTATAATAGCTTTAATATTAATAGTTTAACATCAAGTTAAATCTCCGAAATAGCTGAATTTCACCTCCAAACTAGAATCAGAATCATTTGAAGACCTGGATGTAAGAAGCTCGAGTATATCCATTGCCTGCAAAAGGAATGAGACTTTAAATGTGATGTAAAGACTGGACTAGGAAAAAATGAGACACACAAAAATGATCACCAAAAATTCATTTTAAATCGAATACTTCTCAAATTTTCAGGGATTGAATAACTATATATTAGCTATGTTTTGGCATAATTTATTTATTGAATTACCTCCACCAAGCTGAATGCTCATACATTTCTCTTAACACTGCTCATGAGATCTTGGGCGAGGCTTTGTCCATCTTCCTTACACAATTTCTCCGAGTTTTCTTCAAAGCTTCATCGATTTTAAATGTTTTTCCGCTTTTCTTCAACTTCTTCTTGAGTATCGCCCAAAACTTTTCGATCGGACGAAGTTCTGGTGTATTTTGCGGTTTCGCCTCCTTCGGGACCACACTACTACGCTTAAATTTAATTTGGACTTATGTCCACTTTTGAGGGAATGCAGAACTTTAAAATATAACTAACTTGAACTTTAACGAAAGGTAAATTCGCGCACTTCTGTTCACTAGCCGTATCGTTAGCGAAATGCACGAATGAGAATAGTTTTGCGAGTAAGAAAATTCCTAATCCTCTTATCTATCGAAATAGGCCGTCTTTTTAAATATCCTCACTATTCAAATAATTGCGCCAAATATTTCGCATGGCGATGGCCTTCGTGGTGCACCCCGTAAGCATGTGTAAGATCATACAACCATGATATAAAAAGGGAGCTTTTATGGCAAAGTTGTAACGTCGACACAGGAACGGTTCGATTTGATCTACCGTTGAAATATTTCAATAATTATCCTAAATCTCTATTTACAATCAATTTAAATGCAATTAACTAAACTAAATAAGAAAAATATTAACAAAATAACGTGAAACGTTACAATCTGCATTGTAATGAGCTGTGCAATTGTCCAACACAAGGGCGGCTCTTAGAGGCGAAAGTGACCGCCTTCCTCAAATGAAAAGGACTTACTTTTAACTTGAGGAAGGCGATCACTTTCAGGACGAATTCCCCATAAAAAGCACTCTTTAAAGAGCTCCTTTTCCATCCAAGCGCTCTTGGATGCCCTGTAGTATTCAAGTAACTCCTTAAGAATTTTGAGTGCTCGAGGTCTGCAAGGCATGAACGTGATCCGATCTTTGTTGATTTGGCATCTCTCTCAACATATGTTCGGGGTTTCTTGAAAAAAGAGCCCACTTTCGGCGGCAACGTTTATGCTTACTGGCAACCATGGACCATTTTGACTTTTAAACCACGCACATTCATTCATCATCTGAATCATATCTAGAAACTTTTTTCACTAGGGCGAATCTTACAATGAGAGATTCCCTTCTGTCTCGCTCTCTTTCATTTATTACAGTGCCATCATACAACTTTCGAGGGATTCTTTAGTATAGATCGAAACACAACAGTGCTGGCTAGCATACTCTACAAATAATAGAATGAAAAACGTAAAGGTGGTTGAATTATGAATGAAAGAGAAAGTAGTCAGACAGAGTCTCTCAATGTTAGATTCGCCCTAATGAAAAAAGTCCCTAGATATCAGTGCAAGCGATAGGGAAACAAAACAGTGAGAAAACAAACAATCGATTCGTGGAAGTGGTGCCAGAAATAAATTGATCTTTCATGTGGTGAGGATTGTGTTTTTGAGGGTGTTTAACACATGGTGGCCGGGTAGTATGGTATAAGCTGAAATAAAATTTTGGTTCATTTTTATTTACGCCTCATTAAAAGAATACTGCTAGAAGTAATATTCTAATATAAAATGGAAGGAAAGAAAATGGATTATGAAAGATTTTTTTTTTAAATTGATAAATTTGTAAACAAATAAAAAACAGAAAATGACAATAAATTAAAAGAAATTGGAAAAAAAGCTAAAAAAAGCTGGAACACCCTGCTGGGTGAAAAACATTGATTTTACGTAAATTCTTTTATAGAAAAAAAAATAAAACAAATTCTGGAAACAAATTTTGCTTCTGTATAACGTAACTTCTATATAAAGTAACGAAAATAAAAATTAAGTTACGTTATATCGAGGTATGACTGTACACTCACTACACGGCACTGGTGTGCATATGACCTCCCTGTTTGTCATCTATATCTATATCTACACGGCCACACAAGTCACACAAGTGATAGATGCTACTGTGGGGTTGTCACACGACGTGGTCAATTTCGATTTTTCACGCATTACTGAAGACATGGTAATGACTGCAATACGCAAATTGAAGCTCTCGTTTGCCACTGGCCTTGGTGGCATCTCATCATCAGTTTTAAAACGATGTGCAGTCAGTCTTTGCCTTCACCTTGCAAGGATCTTCCTGCTTTCGGCGCAGCAATGTCCCACACGCTGCAAAAACTCATATATATTTCCGATCCACAAAAAAGGAGATACACGGGACATTGTCAATTACCGTGGCATTACCTAACTGTGCGCATGTTTAAAGGTATTCGAAATTATTATAAACGGTTCCTTGTTTTAGTGCTGTAAAAGCTACATCGATTCTGATCAACATGGCTTTTATGCGAAACGATTGGTTTCCACGAACCTGGTTCAGTTTACTTCTAACTGCCTGCGTTGTATTGATTCTGGATGGCAGGTTGATGCTGCGTATATGCTGCGTTCAACACATCAAGGATCTCGGGGTTATTCTAGATAATGGACTGACATTCAGATTTCACTACAACGACATTGTGTCCAGAGCTAATTGTCAGTTAGGCTTTATTTTTAAAAATGTTGACGAGCTCCGCGATTCGCTTTGCTTCAGGTCACTTTATTGCTCACTTGTACGTTCCATACCAGAATCATGCGCTATTGTAAGGTGCTTTTTCCAGGTCATATGGATCGCCAGAATCAATGCAGTTCAACGAAAGTTCGTAAGATACGCACTTCGCTTTCTCAGGTGGCGTGATCCTACGAATCTGCTTCCGTATGAAGAGCGTTGCCGTGAAATTGATTGCCCGGCACTGCTGTTCCAGTTAAATATGTACGCTCCCGAGAGACGTCTTCGTCAACGCGTATTTCTGCATCTTGAGCCACAGAACAACAACTATGCACTCCATGAACCAATTCGAGAAATCAGCCAGCGTTTCAACGAGCTCTTCAAAATGTTCGACTTTAACTTATCTGCTGACGTGTTTCGTCATCGGCTACTTGACTCTTTCTTCCTGCTGGCCGTAGTCAAGTAGTTTAGACATCTGTTGTCAGTTGAATTATTGTGATAAATAAATAAAAAATAAATATCTTCCATCTTCCATCAGCAAGCTTGAAATTGAGCGGAGGGCAACTTTCACAATCACACAATCTTTTATCAAGCTACCCCAATGCAAGGGAGGTAACTGCTTCTATTCAATATTCACAGCCTGCCGTACCCAAGTAGCCCACTACGATCATAATTAGTTGTAGTAACTTGATTATGACTTAGCAAGTCATATTTATGTTACCTCAACTAAATGGTAACAAGTGTGCTACTAGGGTACTCTTCATATCTTTGATTCTAGCAGATCTAGCAGCTGATCAAGTTTTCGTTGGTCATCATATAACGTTTTCGTGTGATGATAAAGTGTTTAGTGATTTTCTAACTCAGTAGGCATCGGTTTAATGACTTGTCAATTCTGTCAATTCTAGCCTAATGAATTATAGGAAACCAAAGTTGGAGCTTGATCTGTTCCCGCTTATGGAGTCCTAGTCCCGTCAAATTGTGCGAATCGTAGCATCAAATCGAATACTGATGTTAATAACCAGCGGATTTAGCCTCAGAACACCATGCCCAATTCACAAATTAGAGAAAACTGAACAAAGTATCATCGTACAAAGCAAGGCAATGAAAAGACATATAGTATTACCTATATAATAAAGATTGTACTCGAAAAAAAGCAACAAAAACGATCACCAATAATTCATTTTAAGTCGAATATTTTTGAAACTTTCAGGGAATAAATAAACACATATAAGCTATGCTTTTGGTAAGTTGGTTTATTCAACCTCCTCTCCTAGGCTAAAGGCCCGCACCGTAGACTAACGTTTGCATTTACAAAAATGGACAAAACATGCCGATTTTTCATGAGTTTACCTTCACCCGCACTGACAAAACTACCCATGCAGCAACAATCATGGTAACCCATGAGTCAGCAGACAAAATTTGACAGCTCTATCTGTCGAACTCCAACCGTGATGGCAAAAACAGGGAAGCAACTCCGTTCAGAAGTGTGCGCGTTCAAAGAACGGCTCCCCTCCGCGTCAAAAAGGGAAATCATGCGGCGCTTTGTGGACGCCGGATATGCCCGTTTTAGCATCTACAACATCTTGGCACTATTAGACAACAATCAGAACATCGAAAGATTCCGGGCGGCCAACGACCCTGAGCGACAAAAAGCTCCAAAGGATGCTGAAGAGGAAGACCAAGGTGAAAGGGGCTACATCGCTGCGTGCGCTTGGCTGGGAGGTCGGTTCAACCGGCCAAACAGTGAAAAAGTATCTGGAGAACATGAACATACATGTCAAAAAAGCGGAAGTCGCGTCCACTGGTTTCGAAGCTGCAGGCAATATTGCAGCGGCAGCGGCTGAATAAGATGGTCAACTAGATTTTCCCGGCGAATCGCGACGTGGCGGTGGTGATGGACGACGAGACCTATCTCACCCTGGATGGCAACGACTGGCAGGACACTTTAGATTTTACTTCCCCCACGAAGGAAGTGAGCTCCGAGGTGAAGCTGCTTTGGCTGACAATCAGCGAGAAGAGGATGTCAAAGCCGCTCTTCTTTCGCTCCAGACTGGCCGTGAACGGGGAGATTTATTGTACGAAATGCCTGCCGGAAGTTGCGTCGTTCATCAAGAAATACCATAAGGGCGAAGACGCGGTGTTCTGGCCGGATCTGGCGTCAGCTCACTACTCGAAGCGATCGTTGGAGGAGATGGAGCGGCTGAATATCGATGTGGTACCCGTCCAACGTCCCCCAGCTGCGTCTCGTCGAGAATTTCCGGGCCATCCTGAAGCGTAAGATCTACTCCAACAACTTTGTCGCGAAAAATGAGGAGGAATTGATAAATACAACGAAGAAAGAACTCAAAAACATGCCTACATGCATGTTTTCGTCCGCCATGGCGAATGCTCCGGTTAACTGCCGGAAGGCCGCTCACTAGGATCTAGAATGTTTTTGCAAGTAAGCTTAAATCCATGGGAAATTCATCATATGCTTTTATCTGTGTTAGCTTTTTTATCACCATCCAAAAAAAGTCCATCTTTTTTAATGCAAACGTTACTTTTATTAGAAATCTGGGATTCCTGGGGTAATGATGCGTGTTGACGGGACACATTTAAAAATAATTCCCACCAAGGACAAATCGTAACCTTTTCTATGACCGTGAAGAAACTAAAGCTTCGATGTTATGATGGTAAACCGTTTAATTTTATGCTTCTATGTTGATTATGATTATGTTCATGTTCAATAATTAATGTTTGTTTGACAAAAAAAGGATTCGTTTTGTCGATTCCAGCTACCAGGGTTCAAACCACGACTCACATGTATGGTGGTTGAGTGCCGCTCGTAGTTATTTAGAAACCTGCATAGGAATGGAGACCGAAACACTAAAATCTTAGGTATCAAAATTATTTTTTATGGTTATTTTAGGTGATGCTGGGTACCCATCTGAGCCTTGGTTAATAACTCCACACAGAGCAGCAGAGGTTGGAAGTGTTGAGAGAAGTTTCAACAGCCACCATACATCGGCAAGAAATATTATTGACAGGACCACACTGTCGTTATACGCATAACTGTCCAATGTTCTATGGGTTTCCGTATGTACATGGGACAGTTATGCTTATAACGGCAGCATAGGATTGGTAAAAACCGCTTTCGATGCATTCTGGCTGCCCGACAACTGCATTATTCTCCTTCAAAATGTTTAAAAATCGCCAATGTTTGCTGTGCATTATATAATGTATGTTTGACTAATCGTGCTGACTACTTGTATGATCACGTGGTAGATTGATGACCATATGAAATAAATAACTTTTTAATAAAATGATATGAAACATATGTTTCATCTCAAACCATTTAGTCAGTTTGGGAAAATTAAAAGTATTTTAAAAGAATCTGTTAAGTCCTAGAAAATAATTGAGATACTCTGGAATTTCTTGGAAATATTTTATTTTCGATATTCACTTTTGAACTTCCTGACAGATTCATGGATTACCTAACCTATACTAGAATTCTAAAAGAGATTTTTCAATGTCAGATTCAAGAATGAGGGTTTTATTACGGTTCTCACTCACGGCGAAAACGAGGTAAAAACAGAAAACCGGCTGCCACGGCACCATCACACTACCGAAAAAAGTGACAAAACAGTGGATTTTTCTGATGACTACTATGTTTTTCCCTTAAAGGGTACGGGACGGGTTTTAAGCAGTTCATGCACCATCTGGGACATTTGATGAAGCTGTATGTGAACTATCAGTAGAACTGCACATAACTGAACGTTAATCCCTCAGCTTTTTTCTTATCTATCGGAACTCAACTTCAAAAACGAGCAATAGACTCTGAAAATTTCATAACGATAGAATAAAATTACCAATTGCAGGGACTTGTTAAAAGCATGAGGATTGCTTTCCGATCAAGAAATTGTTTTCTTCGTGGAGCTCCGTACATAAACTAACAATATTGTATGAGTGCAATTCTGTGCAAAATGAAATAGGCCAGTTCACGATTTGCTGCTAACGTCAATTTCCTCAACCCGCCCCTTGTTTTACCCATCCGCGCTCGAAAACAATCAACCAAACATGTCGATTGTTATGATCACAAATTCAAATACTAGCAGGTTATGAGGCAGACGTACACGACCAAACTTTTAGTCTGTATTGATCTTTAGAATGGTAATGTGTATTTCTTATTTCATTTACTCTCACGGTAATGTTAGACAAAGCGGCTCTGACGGCAAACATGATTCATAGTTTAAAAACGAGGAAATGTAAGAGACAGCAGGTTTCACAGTGCAATACCGGTGCGCTATAGTCATGGTTAACAAAGAAGAGGGAAAAAATAAACAAACTCAAACGCAACTGTGGTGCCATATTTGCCGCTCAACATAGAAGGATTATTTATCGTTGAGTACAGTTGGACAGCTCTGAAACATATTTGTTCATTGCATGTGAAAGTGATGGATAATATAAACATAATCATAAATACACTTCGAATGACTGGAAGAACTTGAAAATAATAGTGATTTCAGATCATCTAAACATGAAATAAATTTTTACTCAATGTTCAACATCATATTCTGGCAACAAGCCTAGCTGTAAGAGAGAGCTGATGAAGACATTCTCTTCGGTACATGCGATCAAATGCAAAATACACAAAGCAAAATTTAGGCGAGACATGACACGAATGAAGTCTCGTCCCACATCCATCCCCCTAAACCAAGATTTCTTCGACACCTTTGGGATGATAGAATGTTGCCATTGCCTCAAATCTCCTTTACTCCATTTATACTGCCAGCTGAAAATTCATTGAAGGCGATTGGTCGATCATAAATATCGCCTTCTATAGCGCCCACCTTTGCAAGCGAGTCCGCTTTCTCATTGCCCAGAATTGAACAATGAGAAGGGACCCATACAAAAATGATGATAAAATAACGCGAAGATAAAGCAAGCTCCTGTATTTTCATAAGAAAATACGAGGAGTGCTTTACCGGCCTCAAAGAGCGAATAGCCTCTATGGAACTGAGACTATCCGTAAAAATGAAGTACTGATCAGGTGTTAATGAGGCAACCATTTCTAGCGTAAAGTGTATTGCCGCTAATTCGGCGACATATACGGAACAAGGAGCTAGAAGTTTACGAGTGGCGCTATGAATTTCGTTGTGTTTACCAAAGCCTGCTGATTCCTCTATCAATGATCCGTCAGTGAAGGACGATTTAGTGGAATTAACTTGGTCAAACTTTGCATAAAATATCACAGGAACAATCATAGGACGATGATGCTCTGGAATTCCACGAAGCTCTAGCTTCATGGATAAATCAAAATGAACCGAACTGCCGAAGTCGGAGAAGCAAACACGATTGGGAATATTCGGCGAAGGGCTGACATCCTGTGTAATATACCAATAGTACAAAGTCATGAAGCGAGTTTGAGGATTCAACTCGAGAAGCTTCTCAAAGTTTTCGATTACCTGGGGGTTCATAACTTCACACCTGGTGAGGAGCCGGAGAGACAATTCTGAAAATCGATCCGAGAGTGGCAACATGCCAGCCAGCACTTCCAGACTCATCGTATGAGTCGAGTGCATACAACCTAACGCGATACGAAGACACCGATACTGAATACGTTCCAGTTTAATGATATGCGACAGAGCCGCCGACTGAAAACAAAAACTACCGTGTTCCATAACCGACAAAATCGTTGTCCGGTACAACGTTAGAAGATCTTGCGGATCTGCTCCCCACTAGGTTCCAGTTATTGTGCAGAAAAAGTTTATCCTTTGCTGGCATTTTCGCTTCAGATACTCAATATGGGATCTCCAGGTGCACTTAGAATCGAACCAGACCCCAAGATATTTAAAGGACATGGAATGAGTTATCGATGTACCCCAAATTTGAAGCTTCGGTTGTGCTGGGTTATGCTTCCTTGAAAAAACTACCAACTCAGTTTTCTCCGTAGAGAATTCGATACCTAGCTCTAGAGCCCAAGTAGACAAATTGTCTAAGGTATCCTGTAAGGGTCATCGTCAACGACTTGTTGTTTGCTAGTTGCAGACACCACATCTCTCCTGAACAACATGGATTTCACCCCAGAAAATCGATCTCAACCAATCTTGCACCTTTCGTTTCCTCGTGTCTCCGGAATATGGAAGCTGGATCTCAGGTCGAAGTTGTTTACACGGATCTCAAGGCTGCTTCTGAGCGGGTCGACCATGCTATACTTTTGGCAAAGTTAGACAAACTTGGCATGTCAAATAGCTTAGTTCGTTGGTTTAAATCTTACCTTACGGACAGGATACTCTGTGTGAAGATCGGTTCAGCTCAATCAAACTACTGTGCTAATATGTCGGGCGTACCTCAAGGCAGCAACTTGGGACCACTGTTGTTCTCCATTTTCATCAACGAGGTTGGACTGATACTTCCACCTAACTGCAGGTCGTTCTATGCAGACAATGTGAAGATTTATGTGGTTGTGCGATGCTTCGCTAATTGCTTACGATTACAGCACTTGCTTGACTCCGGTTTGACATTTAGACAACACTACACGGATATGGTCGCCAAAGTCAACAGACAGCTCGGTTTCATGGTTAAGATCTCCGACGAGTTTCCCACCTGTCTGAGAGCATTGTACTGCTCTCTCTATCCTGGAATTTGGAGCTTTGGTGTGGTGCCCGTATTAAAGAATCTGGATTGCGAGGATTGAAGCTGTTCAAAGAAAATTTGCTCGTTATGCTCTCCGTCATCTGCCGTGGAATGATCCTATCAACCTTCCTGCGTACCAGGATCGCTGCTCACTCTTGGGTATTGAAACATTGGAGCATAGGCGTACAGTCATGCAAGCAGTCTTCGCGGCAAAAGTGCTGCTAGGTGAAACCGACTCTCCAGGAATTCTGGCCGAACTCTTTATCTACGCTCCTGAACGAGTTCTGCGAACAAGAAATTTTCTGCAGCTCGGAAACCTTGCTTCAAACTACGGCCAAAACGATCCAATTCGATTCATGTCGTCGCGCTTCAATAAACTCTACGCTCTATTTGACGTCAACTGTTTCGCTGAGACCTTCCGTCACCGGATTCAGCGTAGTTGGATGGAAAACCGCTAGTTCAGAAATGCTTCCATGTACTACATACTGGTATTAATGGCGAAGATACCAGAGGACTGATTCCATCTCGAAAGATTCTTTTTATTTTTACTGACAAGTTTTGTGTATGTTCTAGAATTAATTTTGTTTTACTTGCTTTGTATTCCTTCTATTCTGGCTGATTAATGTACGTTTTAGAGATAGGGGGTTTTAACGCCACATGGCTTTTCCCTATTATATTTCAATAAGATGTTTAATCAGTTGGAATTATATAAATAAATAAACAAATGATCGGCTTCCGCATGGTTCTCCAAAGCATGATCATCATCATTTTCATGAAGCACAAGGCAATGGAATCTCTTCAACTGCCGCTGCAAGCCCTGCCAAATCGACTACTTGCTCTTCCAGGGCAGGAAGCTCAATGAGCTTACACGGACCGCCCCCCGTACTACGTTGTTCCTTACGGTTGTTCGACAGTTTTCTTTTCAAATTGGATTTCAAATCGAACCATACCTTGAAACTTAAAATTTAAATGAAAATGCTACAGTGAATGTTCACCTTGTTCAACATAAGAATGCTTCATTTTCTTTCTTGATTGATGATTTAATCAAAAAAGACGACCAAGGAACTGAAGAATACGCCTACAAGCTTCTTTTTTCACCTTTGGCCAAAGTTTTCGGCTAACTGCTGCAAAATGGCGCTGCGGGAAGTAGAAGTATTTTTGTGAAATTTTTAATTCCCTTTGGTTTGGTTTGTTAAAAAATCTTTTTCCGTCCTTTTTTAACCATCCATCCCAAAATAGTCGCTCTTATTAATGCGCGGATTATTATCATATTTTTTTTAAGCATTATTCCGAGATAGATCCGTTCTTTTTTGCGTCCAGGTATAAAGTGACGCAAGCTTTAGTGCAGCAAAAAACTAATAAAATGCCCGATGCCAGTTGGAATCACTTACTTAATTAGGACTACTTCTGTAATCAACATTAATATCCCAGTGTTGTAACAAAACACCCCACCCCCTCTCCCTCCTCTCCCTCAAGTCCAGATCTCCGCTGCACCCCTCTGAATGCCAAAGCTCAAGCGTCCCACAATGCCACACCCGGAAACTGGAGGTGGAAAGACATTGGGCTAAAAACTCAACTTTTCCACTTAAATTATTAAAGTTAGGTACTTGTAAGGGTCGGCGCTGACTTTCGTTCGTCTCCGAAGTTCACAGTTTGTGGAAAAAGGGTTCTTCTGATGGAGCCGATACACCGGGAAAACATTGCGGTGCAGATGTAACAAACACAGAAAAGAGAGAGAAAAAAATAAACTTTCAGTGGGAAGAAGTCAGGGAAAGTTGGCAGATAGTAAGAGCAAAAATGCTCAAGGTGTTTCTAATTAGTTCCACTGTTTTTCATCGTGATGAGGTGATGTTGCTCACTCGATGTTACTGCTGTGTGCATAAAGTGGGAGTCACTTTTTTCATCCTTCGAAGAGTTTCTCTTTCCGCTTCGAAGCCCACCCGGCGAAAGACAACGCGGGCGATGGGCGATGGGATTTGGTTCGAAGGGTGCACGCGGGTGTTTTGCAAGCCTTTACGGAAAAACAATTTTGCAGTTGAAGTTGTTTCTTTTTTTTTTTTGTTAGAAACAACCATAGACAGTGGGTAAATTGTTACTGAACTTCTCAGTAAGTGGTTGTGGAAAAGTATGGGTGCCGGTGAATGGCACCCATATCCGTTGCACTTAAGATGTACAGGATTGTTGGTTCCCAAATAGGAATGTAAGCTCTTGCCATATGGCACGCTGGATCTCCAACGCAATTGGCAAAATGCAAACTTTCTAGGCGTTGGATACTTTCAACGATATTGAAATATATACTGCTTTGGAGTTAGAATAAAAGTGATGAGCAAGCAGTTTTTAAAAATTGATTTAGGATCAACCATCTGGTGCTGTCATCCAAAGCGATGGTAAACAAGCAACGTTGGGGGTTTCGTTGTTGGATCACTACACCTGTGTTATTGCCGTAATTCGTTGTATTCTGAATCAGCATGACTTTAGCCTTGTTTTCGTCGAATTCTGTCAGTTCAACTTTTTCATGGTACAAAATTCATGAGTTGATTTTCAGTACAGAATGACCATATGTTTAACCTGAAAAAATGATGATATACTAAATGCAATTTTTCATGTCTCAACAAGAAACTTACCCGAGTAACTACGAATCAACCTTCATCTAATGCTGTTTTCTTGAATTGGAAATTGTTATCTGATACCATTGGACAAGTAAAATCCACACAAAAAAATCAACTCTATAGATTTCCTGTGACTGAAAGATTTGTAATTTATCATTTTCATCCCATCCCATCAGATCTACCGTAGTAAACAAATGCAGCAGACTGCTATGTTAGCTCACCCTTTTTCCACAACATTACAGCCCACAAAGCACGTCCGGAACGTATCCAATTCCACCTCATTGCAGTTCATCTCCAGATGAATCAAAAAGGACCGGTGATGAAAATACCTTTGATTCGATTAGGAATAACGGCTCGATGCACAGGATTCGCCCTGGGACAAAGAACCCAACTCATCAATTCACCACCAGCAGTTAGGTTGTGACTGCCCCAGTCAGGGATGGGTTCGTATTTCAAAAGAAATTGTTTCGCCTGCTATGATAAGTGTAGACTTTTCACAACAGGAGCACAAAAAAAAACCTCTGCCGAGGTAAACGATTGTGGTTAAGAAATCAACATTTTGCATGAGATAGAATCAACGGCGTCGGTAGCTAACGCTTTCGAGCGGACAGAGAGCCGGAATGGAGGGGGTGACACTCGGCTCAGCAGGAGACATCCTTTGAAAGACTGAAATATGTATATGATCTAACATAGCTTTTGTTAAAGCTTTCCTGTGTTCGGGACGCTTTTACGGCACAGCACAATACTTCGACGGGACCGGGATTGCTGCAGGTCGTTACTCAAAGTTACGACAATAGGACGGTAGAAGCTCCCGAAGTAGCAGACGGAAATAATTTGTCCATCCGCCCAACTCCCTGTAGGGGATCGTAAAGATGAAAAGTTTGAGATTTTCCACAAAGGAGATAGTTAGCAGATGTTGCAGCATTTGTGGGAGGTGTAAAAGGTTCGTTAGTTAACTTATTATTTTAGCTGACAACGATTACTCTTGCTGCGGTAATTGAAGTATTTTATAGTCACTGATTTTTTCTACCAAGTTAAGGAATGTTCTGTGCATTTAAAAGCTCTAAGGCTGAAATATACCAGTGTCAAATTCAAAACATTGTGTTGTTAAACACAATATCAATAGTATACCTCGATAAAACGTGCCCCCGGTAGTTCGTACATTTCGCCTCGATAGTATGTACCCTCGATAATACGTATAACTTGATTTTATAGTACGTACAGTCACGATTATCCTTCTTACAAATCTACCCTTCAAACAGGTTGCGTCGGTAGGACATTATTTTCATTAAATATTTGTTACGGTCTTACTAAGGACCTGGTCTTGATTCTCCGTGAACCCATTTATTGCGTTCACACTCCGATAAGCTGGATTATCCTGCAATTAGTGACGGCACAACTGGACATGATATGTTTCTCCTCTCTCTGTACCTTATTGCCCCCATTCATGTGTTTAGACTAATGTAAGAGACGTCAGGCAGGTTTTCAACCAGTTGGTTTAACCTTACTGTTGGGATATCCTTGGGTAGCAAATAATTTATGTTGGGATATCCTTGAGTTATGTCCACCTTCTCTATCCTCCGGATTTCTCTGGGACAAAAAAAAACACGACACTGACTAAACAACAACTACACCGTTCTTTATTTTAATCACGACCTTCTATCTAACATTTATTAACTAACAAGAAACGACTACAGCTAATTAAAATTATTTGGAGGTTCGCCCTCCAATAACCGCTAGTGAGCTATAGCAAACAACAACTGACTTCACTTGATTTTCTCGTACTATATTGTTGATTCCCCATCATGATCATCGGCTTCATTGTCATCTTCGGCATCATCGTATTGAAGTTGTTGTGTTCGTCGGCTTCATCGGGATCATCAGCATCGGCGAAATCGTTCCACGAAATGAGCGACGAGTCCATATCTGACAGCTCGCCTATTATGGCTGCGTACATCCAGGGTAGATACCTTGCTCGTCAACAGTTATTTTGCGCCTTCTTCGTGCGTTGCACCTCGTTGTGCTTAAAGGGTGTCCCACATCAAATTGCTTCACATAAAAAAACGCTGTAGAAAATTACCTACACGCAAAAACAAAACGGCAGTAGAAACTAACATTTCGAGGGTTAAATTAAGCGCAAATACCTACAATTTTCAGCTGACTATAAATGCGTTTGATTTTACCATGCCTGCGATTATATCAACCATGACCATCAATATGAGGTCTGTCAAATATACCACAAATGTTGAAGGTTTTACCAATAATGTAGTAAATTTTACTGAAATTTCATGGTGGTTTTGAAGATAGGCATAGTCGGGTAAAATGATAGTTTCTATAACAAGATTTTTTTCTGTGTAGTTGACTCGTATGCTGCACTGGGATGTAATATGTTAATTAAATTGCACTTTTTGCATTCTCATCTGGACTTCTTCCCAGAGAATATGGGAGCCGTCTCAGATGAACATGGAGAACGATTTCATCAAGATATCACACAGACTGAAAAGAACTTTGCTGGCAAATGGAGCCCAGCGATGCTAGCGGACTACTGCTGGATGCTACCGAGGCAAACACCTTTGGAGAACTATAAAAGGAAAAAGAAAACAAAGTGATTTTAAGTTGAAAAATATAGAGACTGACTGACTGACTGACTGACTGACTGACTGACTGACTGACTGACTGACTGACTGACTGACTGACTGACTGACTGACTGACTGACTGACTGACTGACTGACTGACTGACTGACTGACTGACTGACTGACTGACTGACTGACTGACTGACTGACTGACTGACTGACTGACTGACTGACTGACTGACTGACTGACTGACTGACTGACTGACTGACTGACTGACTGACTGACTGACTGACTGACTGACTGACTGACTGACTGACTGACTGACTGACTGACTGACTGACTGACTGACTGACTGACTGACTGACTGACTGACTGACTGACTGACTGACTGACTGACTGACTGACTGACTGACTGACTGACTGACTGACTGACTGACTGACTGACTGACTGACTGACTGACTGACTGACTGACTGACTGACTGACTGACTGACTGATAAGAAATCTTGATTTTCATGAAAATTCGCAATTTTGTGAATAAAAACTCATTTTTTTCAACACGAATGGATTCAGGGAGGTTTACTTCATAAAATTCAAGCCCAACATTCAAAGGGCGGAACGAAAATTCATGTTTTCAAAATAGGAAATCTTGATTTTCATAAAAAATCGTAATTTTGTAAATGAAAACCCGGTTTATTTCATCGATCTTACGTGTTACGAAAAATCTGTGATAACGAATGGATTCAGGGAGGTCCATTTCATAAAATCCAAGCCCAACATTCAAAGGGCGGAGCTGAAATTCATGTTTTCAAAATAGAAAATCTTGATTGTTATGAAAATTCGTAATTTTGTGAATGAAATCCCGGTTTATTTCATTAATCTTACGTGTTACGAAAAATCTGTGATAACGAATGGATTCAGAGTGGTTTATTTCATAAAATCCAAACCCAACATTCAAAGGGCGGAGCAAAAATTCATGTTTTCAAAATATGAAATCTTGATTTTCATGAAAATTCGTAATTTTGTGAATGAAAACCCGGTTTATTTCATCAATCTTACGTGTTACGAAAAATCTTTTTTCACGAATGGATTCAGGGAGGTCTATTCCATAAAATCAAGTCCAACTTGCAAAGGGCATAGCCAATATTCTGGTTGTTGATGAGGTTGATCATATTACTACGGAAATACGTGTTTTTGTTAATTTTAATCGAGTTTTTCTCAAAAACTGGACGTGTTACAGCATTTCTGAGCCCATATTTGAATTCAGCGTGGCAAAATCTATAAAATTCAACATATATACTTGAAGGGAGTGAAACACTGCCGACTAGAGTAATCTGTCTTAAGAAACACTTTTCTGTGAATAAGTGCTTCACTTCGAACAGTCAGATAATTCGATCAAAAAATTCACCCTCTTCTAAGATGTTGCAATTACATTTATTTATTATACCATTAGCAAACCAGGTATTTTGATTATTTATTCCATAAAACTAATGGATAAACAACAACATAAGTTGTACTTTACTTGTACTAATGTACTTTAAGTCGTTTCCCTAAGATTGAAAGTAAGAAGTCTTAGAGTGAATTGCGGCATAACCCGCCAGTATCACACCTGATGTTAGTGCCTTTATATAAACGTTCTACGACGTGGCAGTGAAAAAATGACTAGAATATGTGATACTTTTACTATTGGTCAAATTCGTGGTCTCACATGCATGTTTATACCATGAGATAAGCCTTCTCACCGTTGAAAAGGTGGAAAACTTGACCCACGAGAGGGGCTTTCCGATCTATCACTTGATTATGAGATGATAATTTTGATAGGTGATTTCAATACAAACTTAAAAAAGATTTGTTCCAAAACATCTCGGTTCATTGAAATTCTGAATAACTTCGGGTTATTTTGTGTCAACAATGAACCTACTCATTTTTACCCCGGTGGAAGTTCATTAATCGACTTAATGATAACTAACGATACCAATTTTGTTCTCAATTTCAACCAAGTGTCAGCCCCAGGTTTCTCTCATCATGAAATGATTTTCTCATCACTCAACATAGCTTGTGGCAGTTAAGATCGTTCTTAAATGTTTAGAGATCCTGAACGTATTGTTCATCCATGTGATTAAAATATTGGCATTAATATTGTTTAACGACTTGTTCATATTAGTAATATAAAATGAGAATTACATATATATTCGAAATTTAATATATTCAGTCCATAGAATGAATTATTAGACAATCCTAAGCGTAAATTTTGATTATCCGTACGGGTTTAAGGTGCTAAATAAGTACATGCTGGTATAAAATTGTGCAGTAATAGTTAATGGAGACTTTGTGTAATTTTCGAATATACTCGCTGCAATTCACAACCGTTCACTTACCACTAACGCCAATCGATGCTGCTCTAATTCTATAGAGTCGCATAAGGTGGCAACAAGTCGAGTGCGAGTTGTGTTTTTCGGTTTTGAACTGCAACGAGTGTGTTTGTTCATCTCACAAGTATGTGACCACACACACACACACACACACACACACACACACACACACACACACACACACACACACACACACACACACACACACACACACACACACACACACACACACACACACACACACACACACACACACACAAACACACACACACACACACACACACACACACACACACACACACACACACACAGAGAGAGAGACACATACACAGACACACATACAGACACACATACACACATACATACATACATACATACATACATCCACACACACACACACACACACACACACACACACACACACACATACACACACACCGATGAGATCCCTTGGGGCAACGCTTATAGAATCGTGGTGGCGAAGTTTAAGCGTCCAGCGACACCTGTTGAAATGTGCCCAGACAAATTGAAGATGATCGTGGACGGTCTTTTTCCGCATCACCATCCAACGCTGTGGCTGCCTACGCCATACGAAGATGCTGAAGATGCAATTGCTCGGATCTCCAATGAAGAGCTACTATTAGTTGTGAAGGGTTTGAAGTTGAAGAAAGCTCCCGGTCCAGGTGGGATCCCCAATGTAGCACTTAAAACCACGATATTGGCGTTCCCGGACGGTACTACAAAAATGCCTAGATGAAGGCTACTTCCCAGACAGATAGAAGGTTCAGAAGCTGGTGTTGCTGCCAAAACTAGGGAACTAATGCCAAGGAACCCAGCATCTTATAGACCCATATGCCTGCTGGATAACCTCAGGATGCGCTGGAAAGGATCATCCTTAACAGGCTGACGCAGTACATGGAGAGCATTCATGGCCTTTCAAAGAGACAATTCGGATTCCAAAAAGGGGTCTCGACAGTGGAAGCAATCCGGATAGTCGTGCAGAGCGCAGAGAAAGCATCAAAGCAGAAAAGGAGAGGCAACCGGTTCTGCGCCGTAGTGACGATCGACGTCAAAAACGCTTTTAGCAGCGCTAGCTGGGAGGCTATAGCCGCAGCACTGCACAAAATGCGTGTACCTGGCTACCTGTGCGGGATACTAGGGAGTTACTTCTAAAACAGAGTCCTTGTATACGAAACCGAGTTGGGGCAGAAGTCTATCAGGATCACGGGGGGGTGCCACAAGGCTTGATTCTCGGCCCAACGCTGTGGAACGCGATGTACGATGGAGTATTAACGCTGAAGTTGCCTAATGGAGTTGAGATCGTCGGATTTGCAGATGATGTCGTCCTAACGATAACGGGCGAGACTCTGGAAGAGGTAGAGATGCTGACGGCGGAGGCGGTGGACATCATCGAAACGTGGACAACAGGAGCTTAACTGCAGCTGGCTCACCATAAGACGGAGGGAGTGCTGGTTAGCAACCGCAAAGCAGTTCAGCGGGTTGACATCAACGTCGGGGGACACGTAATTCCGTCAAAGCGTGCATTAAAGTACCTGGAGGTGATGGTTGATGATCGCTTGAATTTCAACGCGCACGTCGACTACGCCTGTAAAAGGGCGGCGAAAGCGGTCAATGCGGTAGCGAGGATCATGTCGAATGTCGGTGGACCGAGAAGCAGCAAGAGGCGACTTCTGGCTAGTGTGTCAACTTTAATTCTGAGGTATGGAGCCCCTGCCTGGGTCGTGGCGTTGAAAACTGAGCGTAAGAGTAGGAAGCTGAACAGGGTCTTCTGACTCATAGCCATCCGAGTCGCGAGCGCCTACAGAATAATTTCGTTGGAGGCAGTATGCGTTATCGCTGGCATGATGTCCATTGTAGTCGAAGACGTCTAATGTTATCAGCGGCGGGATATCACAAAGGCGAGGAGAATCGTCAGAACGGACTCGTTGGCTAAGTGGCAGAGTGGGACAATGCGGTGAAAAGAAGGTGGACCCACCGGCTCATCTCAAATGTGTCAGTTTGGGTAAATAGGAAGCATGGAGAGGTGAACTTCTATCTGACGCAGTTCCTCTCCGGACACAGCTGCTTCCGGAAATATCTGCATCGGTTTGGTCACGCTTCTTCACCTTTTTGCCCAGAATGCGTGAACCTGGAGGAGACACCAAAGCACGTCGTCTTCGAATGCCCTAGGTTCGAAGAAGTACGCAGGGATATGCGTGGCGTGACAGTCGACAATGTTGTTGAAAAGATGTGCCTCGAAGAAGACACATGGGACGTTGTCGATAGGGCAGTATCAAAGATACTGTCCGAGCTGCAGAGAAAATGGGGAAGTGACCAACGATCCAGCGTAGGACGGCTAGAGCCACTGTAAGACTGATCGGTTCTGGAGGAATTCCTGCGTCGTAGACCTCCCTGTCGGAGTAGACTAGATTCGTCACCGGAGACTAGTTGAGTAGAACGCGTCGTAGCACCGGTTTCGGGTCGTCGGGGCGCTAGCAAACCGGACGCTAGGCTCCACCGGAATCGCTGGACTAACTTAGGCACCCTACCGTTCGGTTGGAGTGAGCAGTAACATCAGAAGAATCGGTTTCGGGGGAAGTTCCGCCACCAAGGAACTCTTCGTCGGCGTAGGGTAAACCCACCGTCGGGAACTACTCGAGTCGTCTGTGTCAAGAGGTGGGAGCTAAATGGCTCCGGAAGTGGGAGCTAAATGGCTCACCGTTGTTCGGTTTCGGGAGAACTTCCACTGCCGGGGAATCCTCCGTCGGAGTAGGGTACACCCACCGTCGGGGGCAACTCGAGTCGTTTTTGTCGAGGTGTGGGAGCTCAATGGCTCAGGAAGTGGGAGGTAAATGGCTCAGGAAGTGGGAGCTAAATGGCTCGACCAAAGTAGGTGGGATCTAAACGGCTCAAGAAAGGAGCAAATTGAGAGTAGAGCAGAGGTCCAGCAACGCCGATGCATAAAAGAAAAATTAAGAAGCGAGAGTCCCACGATGGTGACCGTGAAGGAGAGCACTGTATAACGGTCGGCTACTCCACATCGGTACACTTCTAGATGGGAACAGGAAATAGCCTCCAGCAAGAGCTGAAGAAATAAGAGAAGTACACGAGCACAGCCGCCCCCGAAGTAGTCGCTTCACCGTGGTCAAAACAATAAGGTTTGTTTCTAGTGGTTAGGCACGAAAGCGAGTCCCATCATATGGTACTATGACTCTCGCTTTGTGAGTCCCGTACCGTGCCAAACGCACTACAGGCAAGGCTTTTGAACCTTATAAAAAAAACACACACACACACACACACACACACACACACACACACACACACACACGAACACGCACACGCACACGCATACACAGAAAGACATGTGCTCACTTTGTCGTGCTGAATCGAATGGTGTACGACACTCGGCTCTCTGGGCCTCGGATAAAAAGTCGAGTTTTCAAGCGATCTTAATACCATTCTTTTGGTGTACGAAGGGTAAAAAGAGTTGCTTTTTTACTGTTGATTGATTTCTCAAAAGCATTTGATAGAGTTTTGCATGTTAAATTACTACACAAATTATTTAACAAGTTTGATTTATGTCGTAGCGCTGCTTTGCTAATCAAATCTTACTTAAATTCACGTACTCAAGTAGTGGAAATTAATGGATGTCAATCTAAAGGGTGTCCACAGTTAAATTGCATCACTTTAAACTCGTCCTCAAAAACAATTCTCTCAACCGATTGGCATGACATACTCGGGGAAATAAAAATTAGGTATTTTTCTATCACTGTATTTCTTTACCAAATCCAAAAGCCAGAAATTGCATCTTAATACCACGCATAAGATTTTGTGCAACGCTTGAACAGCCATTTTTTTCCGCTTTCAACCATGAGTTCAACATTTCCTGTTCTGTAGTGACAACTGTAGGATGCTTACGAAGTTCGTTCTTCATTATCTATATAATAAAAATGAGTTGGGGTTTCCTTTGTCACGATTTAACTCGCGAGCGGAAGGACCGATCGGCGTGAAATTTTGTATGCAGAGATTTTTAGCGCCGGAAAATAATCTTATGATGGTTTGAGACCCCTCCTTTTACTGGAAAGGGGGGCTCCCATACAAATGAAACACAAATTTCTACACAACTCGAGAACTAATCAAGCAAAAGAAACCAAATTTAGCATGTGTGAGTTTTTGAAAGCAAAGAAGGTTTTTATGGTAGCTTGAGACCCCTCCCCTCTCTAGAAAGGGAGGCTCCCATACAAATGAAACACATATTTCTGTATAACTCGAGAACTGATCAAGCAAAGAGACCCAAATTTAGCATGCGGAAGTTTTTGGAGCCAAGAAATGTTTTTATGGTAGTTTGAGACCCCTCCCCTCTCTAGAAAGGGAGGCTCCTTTACAAATGAAATACATATTTCTGTATAACTCGAGAACTGATCAAGCAAAGAAACCCAAATTTAGCATGCGGAAGTTTTTGGAGGCAAGAAATGTTTTTATGGTAGTTTGAGACCCCTCCCCTCTCTATAAAGGGAGGCTCCCATACAAATGAAACACATATTTCTGTATAGCTCGAGAAATGATCAAGCAAAGAAACCCAAATTTAGCATGCGGAAGTTTTTGGAGGCAAGAAATGTTTGTACGGTAGTTTGAGACCCCTCCTCTCTCTATAAAGGGAGGCTCCCATACAAATGAAACACAAGTTTCTGCATAACTCTAGAACTAATCAAGTTAATGGAACCAAATTTGGCAGGTAGGGGTTTTTGAAGGCAAGAAATGTTTCTAAAGTAACTCAAGACCCCTCCGCCCTCTGTAAGAGGGGGGCTCTTATGCTAATGAAACACAAATTTGTGCATAACTCGAGAACCAATCAAGCATATGGAACCACATTTGGCAGGTGGAGGTTTTGGAAGGCAAGAAATGTTTCTAAGTTGACTCGAGCCCCTCCCTTCTCTGAAAGGAGGGCTCATATACAAATGAAACACAAATTTCGGAATAACTCGAGAACTTATCCAGTTATTGGAACCCAATTTGGCATTTGGAGGTTTTCGAAGGCAAGAAATGTTTCTAAGGTGGTTTGAGACCCCTCCACCTTCTGGAAGGGTAGACTCCCATAAAAATAAAACATAATTTTTAGCATAACCCCCCTACAAATAAAATGACTCGAGAACTAATCAAGTAAATTAAACCACTTTTAGCATATGGAGGTTTTTGGAGGCTAGATTTCTATATACATAAAAATGAATTTCTGTCTGTCAGACCCTTATAGACACGGAAAGTTCGGAACCGACCAACGTGAAAATTTATATGAAGGGGTTTTTGGGGCTGGGGAAGGTTCTTATGATTGTTTGAGACCCCTTCTCTCTCAGGAAGGGGCGCTCTCATACAAATGAGACACAAATTTCATCATAACTCACCATAAGACGGAGGTAGTGCTGGTTAGCAACCGCAAAGCAGTTCAGCGGGTTGACATCAACGTCGGGGGACACCTAATTCCGTCAAAGCGTGCATTAAAGTACCTGGAGGTGATGGTTGATGATCGCTTGAATTTCAACGCGCACGTCGACTACGCCTGTGAAAGGGCGGCGAAAGCGGTCAATGCGGTAGCGAGGATCATGTCGAACGTCGGTGGACCGAGAAGCAGCAAGAGGCGACTTCTGGCTAGTGTGTCAACTTTAATTCTGAGGTATGGAGCCCCTGCCTGGGTCGCGGCGTTGAAAACTGAGCGTAAGAGTAGGAAGCTGAACAGGGTCTTCCGACTCATAGCCATCCGAGTCGCGAGCGCCTACAGAATAATTTCGTTGGAGGCAGTATGCGTTATCGCTGGCATGATGTCCATTGTAGTCGAAGACGTCTAATGTTATCAGCGGAGGGATATCACAAAGGCGAGGAGAATCGTCAGAACGGACTCGTTGGCTAAGTGGCAGAGTGGGACAATGCGGTGAAAGGAAGGTGGACCCACCGGCTCATCTCAAATGTGTCAGTTTGGGTAAATAGGAAGCATGGAGAGGTGAACTTCTATTTGACGCAGTTCCTCTCCGGACACAGCTGCTTCCGGAAATATCTGCATCGGTTTGGTCACGCTTCTTCACCTTTTTGCCCAGAATGCGTGAACCTGGAGGAGACACCAAAGCACGTCGTCTTCGAATGCCCTAGGTTCGAAGAAGTACGCAGGGATATGCGTGGCGTGACAGTCGACAATGTTGTTGAAAAGATGTGCCTCGAAGAAGACACATGGGACGTTGTCGATAGGGCAGTATCAAAGATACTGTCCGAGCTGCAGAGAAAATGGGGAAGTGACCAACGATCCAGTGTAGGACGGCTAGAGCCACTGTAAGACTGATCGGTTCTGGAGGAATTCCTGCGTCGTAGACCTCCCTGTCGGAGTAGACTAGATTCGTCACCGGAGACTAGTTGAGTAGAACGCGTCGTAGCACCGGTTTCGGGTCGTCGGGGCGCTAGCAAACCGGACGCTAGGCTCCACCGGAATCGCTGGACTAACTTAGGCACCCTACCGGTCGGTTGGAGTGAGCAGTAACATCAGAAGAATCGGTTTCGGGGGAAGTTCCGCCACCAAGGAACTCTTCGTCGGCGTAGGGTAAACCCACCGTCGGGAACTACTCGAGTCGTCTGTGTCAAGAGGTGGGAGCTAAATGGCTCAGGAAGTGGGAGCTAAATGGCTCACCGTTGTTCGGTTTCGGGAGAACTTCCACTGCCGGGGAATCCTCCGTCGGAGTAGGGTACACCCACCGTCGGGGGCAACTCGAGTCGTTTTTGTCGAGGTGTGGGAGCTCAATGGCTCAGGAAGTGGGAGGTAAATGGCTCAGGAAGTGGGAGCTAAATGGCTCGACCAAAGTAGGTGGGATCTAAACGGCTCAAGAAAGGAGCAAATTGAGAGTAGAGCAGAGGTCCAGCAACGCCGATGCATAAAAGAAAAATTAAGAAGCGAAAGTCCCACGATGGTGACCGTGAAGGAGAGCACTGTATAACGGTCGGCTACTCCACATCGGTACACTTCTAGATGGGAACAGGAAATAGCCTCCAGCAAGAGCTGAAGAAATAAGAGAAGTACACGAGCACAGCCGCCCCCGAAGTAGTCGCTTCACCGTGGTCAAAACAATAAGGTTTGTTTCTAGTGGTTAGGCACGAAAGCGAGTCCCATCATATGGTACTATGACTCTCGCTTTGTGAGTCCCGTACCGTGCCAAACGCACTACAGGCAAGGCTTTTGAACCTTATAAAAACACACACACACACACACACACACACACACACACACACACACACACACACACACACACACACACACACACACACACACACACACACACACACACACACACACACACACACACACACACACACACACACACACACACACACACACACACACACACACACACGCACACACACGCACACGCATACACAGAAAGACATGTGCTCACTTTGTCGTGCTGAATCGAATGGTATACGACACTCGGCTCTCTGGGCCTCGGATAAAAAGTCGAGTTTTCAAGCGATCTTAATACCATTCTTTTGGTGTACGAAGGGTAAAAAGAGTTGCTTTTTTACTGTTGATTGATTTCTCAAAAGCATTTGATAGAGTTTTGCATGTTAAATTACTACACAAATTATCTAACAAGTTTGATTTATGTCGTAGCGCTGCGTTGCTAATCAAATCTTACTTAAATTCACGTACTCAAGTAGTGGAAATTAATGGATGTCAATCTAAAGGGTGTCCACAGTTAAATTGCATCACTTTAAACTCGTCCTCAAAAACAATTCTCTCAACCGATTGGCATGACATACTCGGGAAAAAAAAAATTAGGTATTTTTCTATCACTGTATTTCTTTACCAAATCCAAAAGCCAGAAATTTCATCTGAATACCACGCATAAGATTTTGTGCAACGCTTGAACAGCCATTTTTTTCCGCTTTCAACCATGAGTTCAACATTTCCTGTTCTGTAGTGACAACTGTAGGATGCTTACGAAGTTCGTTCTTCATTATCTATATAATAAAAATGAGTTGGGGTTTCCTTTGTAACGATTTAACTCGCGAGCGGAAGGACCGATCGGCGTGAAATTTTGTATGCAGAGATATTTAGCGCCGGAAAATAATCTTATGATGGTTTGAGACCCCTCCTTTTACTGGAAAGGGGGGCTCCCATACAAATGAAACACAAATTTCTACACAACTCGAGAACTAATCAAGCAAAAGAAACCAAATTTAGCATGTGTGAGTTTTTGAAAGCAAAGAAAGTTTTTATGGTAGCTTGAGACCCCTCCCCTCTCTAGAAAGGGAGGCTCCCATACAAATGAAACACATATTTCTGTATAACTCGAGAACTGATCAAGCAAAGAGACCCAAATTTAGCATGCGGAAGTTTTTGGAGCCAAGAAATGTTTTTATGGTAGTTTGAGACCCCTCCCCTCTCTAGAAAGGGAGGCTCCTTTACAAATGAAATACATATTTCTGTATAACTCGAGAACTGATCAAGCAAAGAAACCCAAATTTAGCATGCGGAAGTTTTTGGAGGCAAGAAATGTTTTTATGGTAGTTTGAGACCCCTCCCCTCTCTATAAAGGGAGGCTCCCATACAAATGAAACACATATTTCTGTATAGCTCGAGAAATGATCAAGCAAAGAAACCCAAATTTAGCATGCGGAAGTTTTTGGAGGCAAGAAATGTTTGTACGGTAGTTTGAGACCCCTCCCCTCTCTATAAAGGGAGGCTCCCATACAAATGAAACACAAGTTTCTGCATAACTCTAGAACTAATCAAGTTAATGGAACCAAATTTGGCAGGTAGGGGTTTTTGAAGGCAAGAAATGTTTCTAAAGTAACTCAAGACCCCTCCGCCCTCTGTAAGAGGGGGGCTCTTATGCTAATGAAACACAAATTTGTGCATAACTCGAGAACCAATCAAGCATATGGAACCACATTTGGCAGGTGGAGGTTTTGGAAGGCAAGAAATGTTTCTAAGTTGACTCGAGCCCCTCCCTTCTCTGAAAGGAGGGCTCATATACAAATGAAACACAAATTTCGGAATAACTCGAGAACTTATCCAGTTATTGGAACCCAATTTGGCATTTGGAGGTTTTCGAAGGCAAGAAATGTTTCTAAGGTGGTTTGAGACCCCTCCACCTTCTGGAAGGGTAGACTCCCATAAAAATAAAACATAATTTTTAGCATAACTCGAGAGCCAATGAAGCAAATGAAACCAAATTTGGCATGTTGAGGTTTTTGAAGGCAAGAAATGTTTCTATAGCAGTACCCCTCCCCATTTTGAAGGGGAGGGGGGCTCCCCCTACAAATAAAAAGCAAATTGCTGCATGACTCGAGAACTAATCAAGTAAATTAAACCACTTTTAGCATATGGAGGTTTTTGGAGGCTAGATTTCTATATACATAAAAATGAATTTCTGTCTGTCAGACCCTTATAGACACGGAAAGTTCGGAACCGACCAACGTGAAAATTTATATGAAGGGGTTTTTGGGGCTGGGGAAGGTTCTTATGATTGTTTGAGACCCCTTCTCTCTCAGGAAGGGGCGCTCTCATACAAATGAGACACAAATTTCATCATAACCCGAGACTTAATCAAGCAAATCGAATCAAATTTAGCATGTGGGGGGTTTTGAAGGCAAGAATGTTTCTATGGTAGTTCAAGACCCCTCCCTTTCTGAGGGGGGGCTTCAAACAAATTAAACTCACATTTTCATTATAATCGATGAGCCCAGTGTGATGGTTCGAGAACTAATTAAGAATGTGGAGGGTTTTGAAGTCAATGATTGTATGGTGGTTTGAGAAACCACCCCCTTCTGGAAGGGAGGGCTCCCATACAAATGAAACACAAATTTCAACCAAAAATGAGAATTATCCAGGTTACTTAAACACAAACCGTGTATTTCTTGGATAAGAAGCATGTTTTGATAGAAGTTTGAACCCCTGCTTATTCAAGAAGAAAAAAACTCATTTCGAAAAAAAAACCATAAACGTGACAGTTATATTAAATTTTCCTTCATTTAGTTGCAAGCGTAGCAGCGCACGCATCGGGTTCAGCTAGTAGCTTAATATTTTTCAATTGTAGCTCTGGAGAGTTTGGAGGATTAAGATCCTTCGGCACGAAATCGACACCATTCGTCTTGTACCACTCCAGAACATCCTTGGAGTAGTGACAAGAGGCTAGGTCTGGCCAAAAAATTGTAGAACGTTGTGTGTTTTGAGAAACGGAAGCAGTCGTTTTTTCAGGCATTCATTCATGTATAGTTGACCATTTACAGTTGAAATTGTCACGAAAGGCTTGCTCCGTTTACCACACGAACTAATCCCCTGCCAAATCATGAATTTCTTGGGGAACTTTGACACTTGCTGTTTCCTGAGAGACTCTGGAACATCGAACTTGTCTTTCGCAGTCACATACTGGTTGCCGGGAATTTATTTAAAGTCCGTTTTTACGTGTATTTCATCGTCCATGATGCAGCAGTGTGGTTTCGTTAACATAACGCTTACGCACACGTGTTTTAGCTATCCTATTCTGTTTTTCATTGCGGTTTGGAGCTTTCTGAACTTCGAATGAACGGAGCCCGGCTCGTTTCTTGGCTTTCTGCACGAAACTTTTGGTCACGTGCAGCTTTTTCGCAACATCCCGAACGGAACAGTTGGGTTTGCGTTTAAAGGCAGCAACCACTCGCTTGTGATCCTTCACACAGTACGGAACACTTTTTCTACCACTCATCTTCTTCCGATCGACAGTTAAACGTTCCCCGAAACTGTAAACTGGTGAAATTTTCAACCACTTTCCGATGGCTTAGTGCGAAAGAAGTGGGTTGTCGAGGTGCGTGTGCAAAATGTTCTCGCGCACTTGCTGTTCCTTCGACTCCATTTTCGAAACTACGACACATTTCACAATGAAACTCACGCAGTGTTAACAATACACGCTGAGGTCATTTCACCCAAAATTTCGTTGAAATCAACCCAAATCTGCTTCCCGTTAATTCTTCAAGAACCAAAGCCATGTTTATTTCTCGACGGAAGTTTCGTGCAATTTTACCCGATAATTATTAACAATGAGATATTAGAGTATGTCTACAAAGCTCGCAGTATTGGCCTTATTTTTCCAAACAAGTCTTAAATGTAATTCTCATATACATACACAATGTAGTAAAATCCATGCAGTATTACGACATTTACGACTCAGTGCAGGAATGCTTCCTGTTTCCACTAAACTTAAGATTTTTAAATTTTGTAGCGTAACCTTACAACTGCTGGGATGTTCTTTTTATAGTTTCTTTCAATTACGTTGCTATGTAACTTTGTTTAGAATTATACATTATGGTCCACATTATCTTCTTGATAAGTTGCAGCTGTTCAGAAGCACTAGAGCTCGTCACTTTGTTCTCATACATCATAAAACTCTCATTATAGCAATACCTTCTTTGTGCGTGCAATTATATTGTGGAATCTGCTTCTACCTGATATCAAATCTATTCATATGATATATATGACTGCTTTTTCTTTCCTTTTTGAAACTGAATTCGTAGAATGTGGTTGAACAACGAGAAATCCGATTGTAAAAATTACTGAACCCTTACTCTGCAAGTATGATGAATAAATACAAATACAAATACAAATATATAACTTGTTCAGTTGTTTCCAACTGAATTATTTCATGAGTTTCAATTAAAAATGTAATCGACCACTGCATATCATGCTGAGTCTGGGGACATGTACCCTAGATCTTACTAAAAGCCCCCTCCGAAATAACTCGCAACAATATAAGTACAAAAATTAACGTTGCTAAACCGCCCGTTATGGTAAATAGGGTGTTTCGATCAAAATTTGGTCGACATAAAATGACGCATTTCCTTTCATTGTGCATTGAAAAATTTTGCACACCCCTCATTTAGAAGATGTGTGCATGAAGCATCATGCCTCTATTTTGATTTTGAGCTTAGCACTTCAGTTATCAAAATGTCGTCGAAGGAAGAGAAGCAACGCATCAAAAGTTTGCACGTGCATGGCGAAAATTAAAACTACTCTCACGCCAAGTTGGCGAAATTGTTGAATGTGGCTAAATCAATTGTTACCAACGTATTAAAAGTGTTCGGTGAACGTTTGTCGAAAGCCAGGAAAGCTGGATTGGAGGGAGCCGAAAGTCGGAGGCCACAGCGACGACAAAAAGAGTTGCCCGCTGTTTCGAGTGGAACCCAAACCTCTCCGTCTGAGATGTCGCAAAAAGCTGGGAGTGGCGCCTTCAACCGTGGATAGAGCTAAACAACGAGCTGGGCTGTCGACTTACAAGAAAGTGATGACTCCAAATCGCGACGATAAACAAAACACGTCGGCCAAAGCACGATCGCGAAAGTGGTACACGACGATGCTGACGAAGTTTGATTGCAAGGTACAGGACGATGAAACTTACGTCAAGGCAGACTTAAAACAGCTTCTTGGACAGGAATTTTATACGGCAATTGGACGGGGAAAGGTGGCAGATATTTTCAAGTACATTAAACTGTCAAAGTTTGTGAAGAAATATTTGGTGTGGCTGGCCATCTGTACCTGTGGCTTGAAGAGCAAAGTTTACATTGCGACCGGAACCGTCAACCAGGAAATTTATCTGAACGAGTGCCTACAAAACCGTCTACTGCCATTCCTGAAGCGACACAATTGTTCCGTTCTATTTTGGCCGGATTTGGCATCTTGCCATTTCGGAAAAAAGGCCATGGAGTGAGAATGTACAAAATCTTATGGCAGGTGTTAAACGAAAGACTCGGCAATACGCATTCAGTAAAAAGGAAGCTTAGTTGAATATTTCTTCTGTGTTCTGTATTAAGTGAACTTGAAAAAGAAAAAGAATTTGTCTTATTAATAAAAACTTTGATCGACACACACACTACTGTTTGACCAAATTTTGATCGGAACACCCTTAAGCATTACAGAACTCTGGTGGTACAAAACCACGTGGTGACTGCATTTGAAATTATGGGCCAGCCTCGTACGCGTATGTTGAGTTTACCAATAACCATAAGACTGTCACTTGAATGGAAAAAATATTGATACTTATAAATACGGTTGATAAATGTATCCATGCCAAGGAAAAGTACAACAATCAACCTGTGATAATTTTGAAATGGTCATCAAACCATTATCAATGTTCAGGCGCACAAATCAAAACAGCAATCGGAAATAAAAAATATGAGCAATTTTATAATATAAAGCAGCACTTAGAAAAAGACGACTCATTTAAATGGCTTAAATTTGTCAAAGCAGATTGGTAACAACGCCAGTAAATTCGCACCAAATTCGCGATGAAACATCAAGCAATTTTCTAACCAATCAAAGCAAAGGAGCATTTCTAAATTCAAAATTTGCAATGAACTTTTGCCAAAATAACTCTTGCGCGTTGGCTTCGTTGGTTGCTATTGAACAAGGAAATGGCCGTTGTCTACATTGTTCTGGTTTTTTTTTTCATTGTAAACAATTTTTCTTACTCTCCACACCGCAAACCTGTGCCTCCACTGTGCCTCCAAAAAAAATGCATCGATTTACGGAGCAAAATATCAACACTATGGCAAAAACCGAACTGATAAAACACTTTCTCCGGTTGTGGGGTGACATCCCAAAAAACGACAATCACACAATTAGGACTGAATTTGCTGCTAAGCACATAATAGTTTAATACCGCACTCCGATGATAATATAATTTCACATTAATTTCCACTGTTCTAAAATTCGGTGAAGTTTGAAAATCCGTGTACGTCTGCTCCGAACCAGATAATAATTGATTGACATACGCTAGTAGCTAGTGAAGCCTGAAGAATGAAACATCATATGAGAGCAATAGGGAAGCGGTGTTGTAGACAGGAACTGGACATATCAAAATCAGTCCCCCGATCTGAGAAAGAAAAAGATTCTGAAGCGATGCGGCGTTGGGTAACATTGCATGAAATGAAGGGGACTACGTTTCTCTTTTCTATACCGGGTGTCAATTCAAAATTATGGAAAATGGGAGCATTACGCAAAAGTGTAAGGTTTCCGAGTGCTCCTAACTCCCGTTCAATTGAACAGAATAACCTTATGTGTACACCATTTGATCAGAAAAACTTACAAATTTTTTGAGTTAAAATTTCAATTAAGTGCTAGTACTATAAGTTTGTAATTGAAAATGACTTACTTTTGCTCCCAAACAAATCTACATATGAATCTCTTATGAAATTTGCTTTGTACTGCATGTTTGTGCCTCTCTTCTTTCGAGGCAATTCTATCAACGCCAGTATAAGCACACGAGACGAACCAAATTGATTTCAGTGTTCGACGTGAGCTCTCAGCTGGTGGTTCGGACAGGGCTCTGCCTATCCACCACAGTCCGTCCTGTTGTGGCATGGGAGACAAGCAGAGGTGATAAATGTATTTTTTTTTTTTTGCAAACCGGTCACCTGCTACGAAAGCTGAGGCCAACACACCGCCAACATTTCATGTGTACAGTTGTAGCGAACGCGGAGCATAGAAAACAGAAAGAGCGTCCCATTTCTGCCAACAGTTTCAAACAGTTTATATGATAGCCTTGGTAATATTTGGTTGTGGATTGTTAGTTTCCATTCTTGTTAATTGATTCCATATAAACATGTAAACATCATTGGTCCACTTCGCAACTTTTTTCTTAAACCATCTGCTAGTGGTAGCAGAAATGGTAAATAGTTTAATATTATCGCGGCATAACTTCGCTTGGCGCTGTTGCTAAACTGTTTGAGCTTGTAATTATGGAACCGTTGCTCGCTCACTGCAAACCGTAGAAGTCCAGATGAGAATGCAAAAAGTGCAATTTAAGTGACATATTACATCCCAGTGCAGCATACGAATGAACCAGCTCTTGAACGATGTGTACATAATCCGGAGACTTTTCATTTCCCAAGAAGTGACCACAAACCTTTTGGAACGCATTCCATGCTCGTAACTCTGTCGCGTTTAGAGTTTGCTGAAAATTGTCGTCTTTAAGGAGTTTCCTAATTTGAGGGCCAACAAATACTCCTTCTTTCACCTTGGCTTCGCTCAATCTCGGACACTTTTTCCTCAAAAAACAATATGGTTCTCCTTGAATTTCCAGCTTTTTGACAAAATTTTTGATCAACCCAAGCTTAATATGTAGCGGAGGTAGTAAAATTTTGCCCCTGTCGACAAGAGGCAGATTTGACACATTGTTCTTCCCAGGTACCATCTCGGTACGTGCTGGCCAATGCTGCTGGTGGTAATGTTTATCCCTCGCACGACTGTCCCATTCGCAGAGGAAACAACAATGCTTTGTGTAGCCTCCTTGAAGCCCAGTGAGCAATGCCACTACCTTAAGGTCTGCACAGAGATTCCACTGGTGTTCCGAATATTTGATCTTTTCCAAAAGTGTTTTTATGTTCTCATAAGTTTCCTTCATGTGAGCTGCAAATGCAACTGGCACTGAAGAATACTTATGTCCATTGTGCAGTAACACTGCCTTCAAGCTTTTGCTTGAAGCGTCGATGAAGAGCCTCCAGTCAGTTGCGTGATACTTTAACTGTAGCTCTTCCATTAAACCTTCGATGTTGTTGCAAAAGACAAGATCACCGTCCATCGAAAAATATTTAATGTTATCTGAATGTCTCTTCCTATAAGATGACACCTTTACATCTTTTTCCAGGACATTCCACTGCTTTAGCCTTGAAGCTAGCAGCTGCGCTTTGGTCTTGGGTAGCTCCAAATCTCGAATCAAATCGTTCAGCTCCTCTTGGGTTATAACATGCGGTTCCTCAGACTCCGAAGGTAAAAAATCTGGATCATCCTGAAAGCTTTTCTCAGATTCGCCTGGTTTCGAATCCAACTCATCAGCACGTCCAGCAATATTTAGAGATATTGGAACTGGCATTGCTTCGGAGTGCAATGTTGGCCTTGATGGGTATTCGATTTTATGCTTCAAAGCTTTGGAAAATCCATGAATTTTTGTCAAACAAAAGTAACAATCGCTCATGTGATTGGTTGGATTAGTCCACACCATAGGATTGGCAAAAGGTAAGCCTTTGTGCGTACCTTTCATCCAACCAAGCAATGTTAGGTAGCATGAGCAACAGGAGTATGTTGGAACCCATGGAAACTCACGATTTGGAAGCTCGTTGTCAAAATACAGCTGATATGCTGTCTCCAACAAAGGTGTTAACCCCTTTCTCTGTTCCTTCAATATCACGTCTCCACAAATGCAACAAATTTTGTGCGGATCGCGTCCGTAACACTGAAATAGCTAGCTTTGAATGAATAAAAAATGATTGTGCAAGGCTGAAGAGAGTCAACATGAGCATTAATTGACGCCAAAGCAAGACAGCAATAATGACACAAATTTTGTGCCGCAAATACGCCAATAGACCTTTTCGACATTTAATCGTCTTTCTTTGTCTAACATGCGGGGATTAATGCACGGTTTGGTTTCCCACAACTTCGTTGACTTCTCACTCGCACTGTTTCGATTCAAATCTTGCAGTAGTGTGCGCAAATTAAACGTCAAAAAGCTCTATAAAATGCCGCATTAAGCTACGTGCTTGAGGATTCTTGCTTTCTTTTTTAACATATCTTTTCCTTATTCTCTCGAGCAATAGTGACTAACACAGAGTCTTTTGTCTCTGTCTCTTCTTTTGTTTTTTGAGTGTTTGCGTGTTTTAATGCTGTCTTGCTCACTCCTATCCTAACTTAAAAATACGGCACTGCTGAATGAGGCGTTTCTGAAGGGCTCTGTGCAGCTGACTTTTGAATTAATGAATGAACTGTGAAGGTCTTCAGTTCCCAAACTGCTGCAAGAAGCAACATCAATATACTCAATATACTCAAAGAGGCACAGCTAAAGGGATCGTTCATAAATTACGTTATAATTTGAGAGGGAGGTGGGGGGGGGGGGCTTAGAAAGTGACGATGCATATAAAAATTTTCAAAAATCCATACAAAAAATTTGATAAAGAAAGGAGGGAGTTAAAAATCTGTATATCCGAGCGACGTAATTAATGGACGGGTCTTGATTTTCATGAAAACTCGCAATTTTGTGAATGTAAACCCGGTTTTTACATCAACCTTAGGTGTTACAAAAATTCCGTGTTCACGAATGAATTCAGGGAGGTCCATTTAATAAAATCCAAGCCCAACATTCAACGGGTGGAGCTGAAATTCATGTTTTCAAAATAGAAAATCTTGATTTTTATGAAAATTCGTAATTTTGTGAATGAAAACCCGGTTTATTTCATCAATCTTACGTGTTACGAAAAATCTGTGATAACGAATGGATTCAGGGAGGTTTATTTCATAAAATCCAAACCCAACATTCAAAGGGCGGAGCAAAAATTCATGTTTTCAAAATAAGAAATCTTGATTTTCATGAAAATTCGTAATTTTGTGAATGAAAACCCGGTTTATTTCATCAATCTTACGTGTTACGAAAAATCTGTATTCACGAATGGATTCAGGGAGGTTTATTTCATAAAATCCAAACCCAACATTCAAAGGGCGGAGCGAAAATTCATGTATTCAAAATAGGAATTCTTGATTTTCATGAAAATTCGTAATTTTGTGAATGAAAACCCGGTTTATTTCATCAATCTTACGTGTTGCGAAAAATCTGTGTTCACGAATGGATTCAGGGAGGTCCATTCCATAAAATCCAAGTCCAACTTGCAAAGGGCAGAGCCAATATTCTGGTTGTTGCTTAGGTAGATCATATTACTACGGAAGTACGTGTTTTTGTGAGTTTAAGTCACATTTTTCTCAAAAACTGGCCGTGTAACAGCATTTTTGAGCCCATATTTGGATTCAGCGTAGCAAAATCTATAAAATCCAACCAGAAATGCCGACGGGAGCGAAAAAAGTTCCGATTTTGCCGACTTGTGTTATCAGACTTCTAGCTGATGAAAAAGATATCAGCGCAATGTCATTTATTTCATTCAAAATTGGACTGAATGCTGAATTAAAAAACAAAGCCCTCTCATCTTCAACTTGGCCAAATCGCATCTACTTCCGGGAATTTAAAGACACCAGAGCGGCTACAAAAATTTTTGGATACCGTCTCAAACTCTGAATCAGGATCGGGAGGAATTATCAAATTTCCATGCGATAGTGACAATTAATCAGCTGAACCACACATCATAGGCTGTTGAGGAGTTTTAACGTAGGACTACGTTTCTCTTTTCTATACCGGGTGTCATTTCAATATTTTGGAAAATGAGAGCGTTACGCAAAAGTGAAAGGTTTTTGAACGCTAATTACTGTCGTTTGACTGAACAGAATGCCTTCATTAATACACCATTTGATCAGAAAAACTTACAAATGTTTTTGATTCAAATTTCATATAAGCGCTATCAGTATAAGTAGTTCAATTATTTACTTAAACATGACCTACTTATGCTCCCATACAAATCTGCATACGAATAGGTTGAAAATGTGTTTTCCCTCTCCCGGTCCTCAAAAAAGGGTTACAAATTGTCTTCTTCTGATTTAACTAGGTTTCATTTCATGTATGGCTCTATTCATAGCCACACCCCTCAGCTGCAAATTTATTTTGCTTTGTTGCCGGTGTCTGGTTTTATAACTGAAGCCCGCCCCTCTTGTGAAATTCGCTTCGTTCGGCATGTTTGTGCCTCTCTTCTTTAGAGGAAATGCTATCAACACCAGTATAAAGCACACGATTTGAACCAAAATGATTGCATTCGGATATTCAAGTTCGATTGAGCAGCAGGTACGGTTGTGTTTTTCGGTTTCTCGTTTTCTCGCGTTTCTGTGCGTCTGGCTCGAAAGTTATCGCTTGCGCTTGCTCATCGGCAAACGAGAAGGAAGGGCTGCAATGTTTTACAGTTTCCCCGCTTGACCTATTGCTGTGGCAATGCTCCCATATTGTTCGTGGACTTCGAACGAAGATCGACGATTTCTATCTCGCAGTGCATGATGTGGAGTATGATGTGATAGTACTAACAGAGACGTGGCTCGACGATTGTATTCTATCGACTCAACTGTTTGGAAATTCATTTACAGTTTTTCGGACAGATCGTAATGCACTGAATAGTAGAAAGCGTCGTGGCGGAGGTGTTTTGATAGCAGTATCCTCTAGATTATGCTGTTGTGTCGACCGAGCCCCAACTAGCGTGGCTTTGGAACAGTTATGGACAAAATTAAATTGCAAACGTGTTCCATGAGTATTGGAGTAGCATACCTTCCTCCTGACCGTAGAGATGACCTTACTCAAATAATGCTGCATAGCGAATCTATAAGTTCTGTTTTGGCATGCTTGAAACCGTGTGATATGGCACTTCAGTTTGGAGACTATAATCATCCCAACTTGTGTTGGACTGCTTCAGAGGATGGCGGGCTTAATATTTATGCCAGCTCATCACGATTTTCGACTTCGGATGGTGTGTTGTATGATGCTTTTTGTTTTAATGGTCTGATACAAATTAACTCAATTAAAAATTCCAATTCTCGTATTCTTGACTTGATATTGGTGAACGATACTGCTTTATCCAGTTGCAGCATTTCTGAAACGCTTGCTTTTTTTGTATATCCAGACATTGCAAAGAAGAACGATCATCGAGATACATAGTCGAAGGTAATCCATTATTTTTGCGTTTCGACCGAACAAATGACCAAAAACGCTTTGGTTGCAAACGTAAATTTTTCTGTGTACTATCAATGTAGCGGGTAAACATGAAGCGATTATATCTCATTTAATACTAGCCAGAACGAAGCGATGTTTCAAGTGATGGGAACCATTTCTCTTATATTTCCGAAGAGCTGCACGGCGACATCGTTTTAATCTGCGAAGATGGTTGTTTGTCCATGGAGGTTTCAATGCAGGACGTTGAAGTGGCACATGCGCGTCGATGACACGACGCATCTCAGAGTTGAAAGACTCAACGATTTCATCTATATTTCGAGCGCCATCCTAAAATTGCCAATCAATCACAGAGAGCGCTTCATTCAACAGGTTATAATCGACACAACGAAAATCAAGCCGTGGATTGACATGTGATTGCTCAAATCTCACGGGTAGAGCCAAGAAAACAGCAAAGTCAATGGCAGGATGTGCAATGTCTGGATGTACAATTACATCAAGCGCTTCAGAAATTTTGCAACTGGATAAAGCTGTATCGTTCGCCAATATCAAGTCAAGAGTACGAGAATTGGAATTCTTAATTGAGTTAATTTGTATCAGACCATTAAAACAAAAGGCGTCATACAAATCACCATCCGAAGTCGAAAATCGTGATGAGCCGACATCAATATTAAGCCCGCTATCATCTGAAACAGTCCAACTCATGTTGGGATGGTTATGGAAGTTGCCCATGAGGCAGCAGGCAGTGGTAAATATGAAATAATTCTAGGTTCCGAAATTAATATCTGGTCGTCAGTAGGTTCCATCAGTGAAGCATTCCGAGAAAAACAGTTACATTCTCGCAGCGATTACTCACTGCTGCGATAGGGTTCGCTGTGGTGCTAGAACACGGAAGCTGATCAGGCAGAGAAATGTTGTTTGAAAAAGCGTACTTGCTTGGGACAAGTGGCTAGAGAACTTCTTCTGCAGACGCGAAATCAGGACCGCGACGGCTCTGATGACCGATGACAGCATGAGGCACTACTGAGTAGAACTGAGAAGAGGTCTCCAATATGCTTTCTAATGCGCGTCGCGGTTTAGCTATTACTCCATAAAACGATTTTCCGACGGTGATAATTCCTCTCGAACCGGATCCTGATTCAGAGTTTGAGACGGTATCCAAAAATTTGTAGCCGGTCTGGTGTCTTTAAAATCCCGGAGGGAAATTCCCCTTGGCCAAGTTGAAGATGAGAGAGCTTTGTTTTTAAATTCAGCATTCAGTCCATTTTTGAATGAAATAAAAGACATTGAGCTGATATCTTTTCCATTAGCTAGAAAACTGATAACTTCCACATCTTCGGCTCCAAGGCTTTGGATGGCTAGTGCGTGCACTTGATCGACTGTTACATTGCGAGAAATACGTGAGAGATACAACCAGAATTTTTGATTTAATACTGCAGCGAAATTTCCAAGCGATAGTGACAATGAATCAGCTGAACCACACATCATAGGCTGTTGAGGAGGTTTTTTCAATTAAGCTTTTCCAAAAAGTCGACGACGGCAGAAACATTAGCGCTATCAATTTGTGAGTTAGAGTTGATCAGTGCAGTGAAATTGAGTCGTAAATCATACTTCAGGTCATTCATTATTTCTCCCAACAAACATGGGTGTTGAATTAGAGCTTGTTCAAACAAATTTGGAGAAGCTATTCAGCTATTTTAGAAGAAACAGCTGAAAAGCTTCTCCAAATTTGCTTGAACAAGCTCTAATTCAACACCGATGTTTGTTGGGAAGGCTCTCGATGATTTCATTATGCTTGCTGAGTACAGTTTCTTGGCCAGATTCGTAGGCTGATCGCACTGATCTGCGAAGTTGGATGTCACTCATTTAAATGCGAGCATGATTTGCAAAGCCAAAATATTTGTGCGTTTTTGGTTATTTCTTCCAGAGCTTAGGTTGTCATTCCGCTACATTTTGGATGAAATACTGCATTGCAAAAAGCATGGCAATATTCGTACCCATGATTTCGGTAGCACGTATTACTCATTTGGAAGCACGTATAACGAACAAGTATAGTTCTGAACTAATCGCCTTTCAATATGCAACCACAGGACACCACAACTTTTTCGGTTAAATTGTATGCAGATGCTACTAGCGGGAAAATATGCGAGCAGGAATGAGCAGCAGACAATGAATTCTGTAGAACAGCACAACCGAAATTCAATTACTGAACGGTGGTAAAACACAACGGAAATTACGGATATTTTACAATCGCGCATTATTACAAGGTGGAAAAATGTCAAATCGAAAGCACAGAATATTATTCGTATGTGAAAACGTGGTTTAAAAGTAAATAAAACGAAGAGCGAGCGATTATACAAACGTAAACAAACAGTGTTGCCGTATGCAGTGAATGATTTTTTCTTAATTTAAACGTTAACAACAACTGCATATTATCAAAACCAGTTTCGGATTGTTCGAGAGTGGCAAATTTGACAGAGATTTTTTATTAAAGCCGAACTGAAAAACATAAGCAATGGCTTTTTCCACAAATTTCTTGACATTGAGAACTTAGCTCATTAATCAACCATATTATGTTGAAGAGCAAGAGTCCATCCTTCCGATAGAATTGGTGGTTTACATGAGTACACTTCGTATTACGAGATATTTACCGATAGAATCATTGATTGTGTTTTTAGTTGAGTCCTATTGGAAAATCTTTGTCGAATTCTATATTCGACATTGAATGCATTGGTTAGTTAATAGCTGCATATAGGACGGCTGAATAGATGATAGATAGACGACTACCAGCTGAACCTGGGGGAGGCACAGATATAGTTGTACGAAGGACCAAAAATTAACCCACAAGTTGATGACCTCCACAACTGTAAATTCCTGCATGTTTTAATGTTGATTCAATTAACGTCTGCCTCATTGATTGGCAAGCTAATGTCGAACATTGAAATCCTTTCTACTACTACTAAAGTGTATCTCTATTTTGCTTGTTTTAATTTACATTTTGTTTTGACATTTAAGTGATGAGCCAGAAGGTCTCTACATCTTTAATAATTATCTTTTAGTTTTGATTGACTAGTGTAGTTTTTTTGGATGTGATGTGGTTTTCACCCGTGGGAAACCAAATTTGAAAATGATTTGATGACCTACCCAACTACAATAACTGAAGCCTAGTTTAGAAGCTGTCTAATGATCGGATGTGGCAACCTCCGGCAGGATTCTCTGAACCTTTTCAAGATTTAACCTTTTCTATCCCCGAGGGTCTGGAGACCATCCAGGCGATAAATTTCAGAATTCCTAGTTCTTGGAGGACAAGTCAGAATCATCCGAAGGATGTTGTTCTGAACTACCTGGGGTGTTCGATGGTAGCAATTGGCGCAACTCTCCTAGATTTGCAAACCGTACTCGAAGTGAAGAATGATTTACATATGAACTGCAAACTTGTTCTTGGTCGATAGAGTGGACTTTTTGTTGATCAGCGAATATAGAGATCTTAACAGAATACTACATTTAGTTGCGATTTTGTGAACATGCGATCGGAACAACAACTTGCTATCTAGGGTAAGACCAAGGTAAAGACTACTTCTCCGGAGCAATCGATCGGTGTGTAACACAGGTGGACTTTGACATCTCCTGGCGGAATGAGTCGAGGTGATTTTGAGTGCGGAAACAGGATCGTCTGGGTGTTAACTGCATTTATACAGTTATTGAACTTTCGGACAGAAAATTGAGCCTAACCTAACCTCTAAACTAGATATGTGTACACATGGTCGGTCTGCTGTGTTGCAGTTCGGCTTGAATTAACTGTTGATAATATTTCGCTTGCTGGATGTTCAACGTGCTTGCTAGTGTTAAATAGCGAATCGGGATTTATATAAGGGTAGTAAGCAACAACTTTGGCCATTTTCTCCGGGACGCGGCTTTTTAAGCAACGCCATGTTGAGACAGTGCGTGGGTATGGAAATTTCGATGAGCCCATGAGAAATCTAATCAAACAAACGGTTTAGCCAGAAAAATTCAAAACTGCCGAACAAATGAGAAAATTTGTGAAGGTGTACCCCGTATCGTTCATTGCTGCATATGAGACCTCCCCTGCTCACACTTGAAATCTGTGATAGAAAAGTACTGTTTATTTAGTAAATTTAGCCTGCTAAACAAAATGATAAAACATTACCTATTATTTGCGTTTTTTTCAATAGTGTATGATTGTTTAAGTATAATTTTTGATAATCAAATTGATACCCGGGAAAATTTCCAACTGATTGATTTAAACATCTTGAAATTCTACCGAGCATTGATTAAGCTATAAGCGTTTAATTTGTAGCGATATATCGTGACGGTCAATATTTAAGATTTATATTTGACACCCTACCCTAGCAGTGTGAACCAATCAGAGGGTGGCGCAAATATGATATCCTTCTCGACCAATAGCTTTGTGCGTTTAGACATTATTTCTTTGAAGTACTTTTTAATTAGTTTAAACAAATATTATGAATGTCAGCAGGAGGGATGCAGCGTAGATGTTCTACCATTCGAATGACATACTTATCGGAAAACTTCTGTGGGCCAGGAAGGAGATATTATCTTCCAAAAGCTCCAATGAAGCGTAACGCGGTCGAATTCTGAAATTTTAGAACGGCGGCCCTATACAGGAATAGAAAAGAGAGGCGAAAGTTCTACGTCAAAGTATTCAGTTTTTGCTTTCGAGCTGAACGGACGTGTTTTTTTTACAAGTTTTCTATTTTCAATTTTTTTTTTCTATTTTAACCCTTACACAGCCAGTATTGAAAAGCATCCTGGAAAATACTATAACCAGTATTTCTCTTAACAACATCAATATTTGCGGCATATTTGTTATATGACAAAAATATTATAACGGCCAGGCCCGCTGTGTAGAGCTGAGGGAGAAAGAGAATTAAAAAATAAGCGGCAATTAATTTATCCACTTGATGGATAAGTTAATCAACGAATATTTTCGGATCGTAAGAACGAAGAAACAGGGACAACCGTCCTTCCGTCGCGATTTTGTAGTTTTAGATGAGTCGTTGGGAGTGACGTGGCTAAGAAGGTTAATGTCACTCCGTGTGTCCTGACTTCTTTGGGAAAGACAGAGGTATTTCCACTTTGTGTCCTGACTGATGGGCCTAGGTTTGAGCGCGATTGTTCACTTTCTGAGATGGGTTTTACTTCCTTGTGTCCTGTATAAATCCTAGAGTTATTCTTCTGAAACGAGAAAGGTATTAAGTTGACCCTACACTGTGACATTAACTATAAAAGCAATTTTCCGTGTGATAAAATATATTTTATTACATACTAGGTGCCTAAGTTTTGTTCTGATAGTTCGCTGTCCGAGTTTTCTCTCATTTGGTATAGTTTGTATACCTCCTGTTTGAGTTTTGCTTTGTCTGTTAGTATTGGTTCATAGCTATCTCTTGCCTTCCCCATTGAGTTCAGCTCTTTGTCCAGGCTTTTAAACCATGTGTCAGCGGGTCTACATTTTCTTAAGGGTCCAGTTAGATGCATGTTATACACGGCTTGAATCAGATGGTTTTCTTCTCGTCTAGCAATGTGACCCCAGTACATAATACGGTATATTTTGACCCTTTTTCCAATGGTCCGTCCTAGTAATAGGTTCCTTGTAGCTACGGAATCTTTTCCACCACCTGCTTTGTACTATTCCTGAACAATTTTCCTCTCGAATCTTCGAAGTGTTCTCCTGTTGCTTGCTGTAAGAGCCATTGCATTCATTTCGAATGTTATCGTGGGAACTATAACTGAGCTGTAGATTTTTCGTACCAAGGCCCATGGTGGTTTATTTTTCTGGATAAACGGAAGAATCATTTTACTCGCTCGTATCCCCTGCAAACATCTTTTCTTCATGTTTTCTGGTCTGTCAAGTATCCCGGTAAGGAAAGCGCCTAGGTACCGACTGCATGGTTTAGCACTTATGTTCATAGACGCAATAGTATATGTTCCGTCATTCGCTTGCTTTGTGGATTGAGGATCTCGTACGATAAGTTCTGATTTTCCTGAGAGTATCTGAAGTCCTGCCTCTTTTAGTAAACTTTTCAGATATTCAACTATCTTGTCTAGTTTCAACTATCTTATCTAGTTTATAATTTTATCAATATATAATGCAGAACAAACGTAAACAGTCTGGGTGATAGAAGGCAACCCTGTTTCACTCCTTTTCTTTTCTCTACTGTCGGTGTTCTTTGGTTTCTGCATCGTAGTGACGTTCTTTCTTTCAACCCCAGACAAATTATCCTGTTGATCAGATAGTTTGGAACCTTTAGGAAGCGTAATGCCTCAACTAACGATTTCTGATTAACGGAGTCGAATGCTTGTCTCAAATCCAGCGAAAACACATACAGGTTCTTCCCGTGGTTCCAATATTCCTCCATTATCCTCTTTGAAGTGAATATATGGCCTTCAACCGATCAGTTGCGAAGAAATGCTGCCTGATAAGACGGTATCTCATTTATGCTCTCGTCTAGCATCCTAAGGAGATATGTAGCAACGATTTTATATACTGTATTACACAGTGTAATCCTTCTGTAGTCCTCGATTTCTTTGGGAAATATTTTCTTGGGAATAGGTTCCTGTACAGTTTCAGAAAACTCCTTGGGCGCTTCGTTTGTTTCCCAGATTGTTTTAACAAGTCCGGTGATCTTTCCTATGTATGCCTCCGAAGCATTCTGGAGACAAAAGTTAAAAAGTTAAAAAGTTAAAAATAAATGTCCCTTATTATTATTATGATTTTTACTATAGTTTAGCGTTGCGTTGAAAATATAAAATTGTTAAATTACGACAATTTCATAGTTGCAAAGCTCCACGACAAGGCAAGCCACCTTCGGAGACACCGAAGGCACATAATACAACCGTGCGATATTTTTCTAAAAGTTGTAAAGGCTTACAGTAACCAATGGTTCTAATTTTACCTTAAACAGTTCCGCTGGAATACCATCGGGTCCCGCGCATGTACCATTTTTGAAACCTCGGATAATCATACTGATTTCCTGCATTGATGGGGCCGAAATCCGTTCGCTGTTTGTTTCTGGGAGGATTGGTAGCGTTTGATCGTCAGTTACCGAGTCGTAAAGAGCTCCTAGCCATTTAAACTGACTGATACAATCTTTCGATCTCCGTTTGGTTTGCGATTTGAATTGTTTTAGAAAACTGTAGGTTTTACCGATTCGTTGACTTAGGTTTTACATGTTCGATGTTTGAAAAAAAATCTTGCCATTTTTTCCATGTGTGTTCCCGTTTCACTCTTTCAAACTCGCTTCTTGCCCATCCTACTTCCTGCTTACATCTATCCACGTCTTTGTACTTATCTAATTGATGTAGTTTTTTCTGCAAGGCAGAATAGGCCCGCTTGGTGTTCGGTGATTTAGGTTCTTTTCTTCCTATTGGTATTGCTTTTGAGGCGGCTTCCTGAATAACATCTTTCAAGTGGTTCCATTGTTTATCTACTTCGTTTGATTCTTCCAGTTTTTCCAGTTCTGTGTTTACAGCTGTAGCGAAAAGTTTTTTTTTTCCTTTTCACCCTTCAATGCCTGAAGGTTCCATTTCTTCGCTCTTCCTGTACATCTGTATACACGGTGATTATCGAAACCACTGCTACTATTTCGTATATTAGATATTAGAATTTTATGATCAGAGCTAAACAAAGATGGTTGTATAGCCTTAATACTTTTATCTCTTACTTGTATTTTAGAGGTGACCGGTAGCAATATATGGTCGATTTGTGATTGAGATATCCTGTTGTTCCAAGTTACTAATACTGATTTCGACTTTGAGAAGGTATTACATGCTTTGAGTTCAAATTGGGTCATTAATAGAAGCGTGAAAAATCCATTTTCATTTGTGTCTTCATGAAGTAGGCTTTTCCCAATATATTTGGGGTACTCCGGTGCATTACGAAACCCAAGATGACCGTTAAAATCGCCTAAGACCACGTAGTCATCTTCTGGTGGTATTTTTGTAATGACATTTGATAGACTTGCAAACGTTTCTGGCATCCTTTCGTCTGCTGGGATGTGAACCACAATTATAAGGAATTGAATTTGATCCTTAGTTACCCATGCAGTACACAAATTTTCCGAGATTGGTCGAAAATTCTTTAGATGTGTAATAGGTTCCTTGTAGCTACGGAATCTTTTCCACCACCTGCTTTGTACTATTCCTGAACAATTTTCCTCTCGAATCTTCGAAGTGTTCTCCTGTTGCTTGCTGTAAGAGCCATTGCATTCATTTCGAATGTTATCGTGGGAACTATAACTGAGCTGTAGATTTTTCGTACCAAGGCCCATGGTGGTTTATTTTTCTGGATAAACGGAAGAATCATTTTACTCGCTCGTATCCCCTGCAAACATCTTTTCTTCATGTTTTCTGGTCTGTCAAGTATCCCGGTAAGGAAAGCGCCTAGGTACCGACTGCATGGTTTAGCACTTATGTTCATAGACGCAATAGTATATGTTCCGTCATTCGCTTGCTTTGTGGATTGAGGATCTCGTACGATAAGTTCTGATTTTCCTGAGAGTATCTGAAGTCCTGCCTCTTTTAGTAAACTTTTCAGATATTCAACTATCTTGTCTAGTTTCAACTATCTTATCTAGTTTATAATTTTATCAATATATAATGCAGAACAAACGTAAACAGTCTGGGTGATAGAAGGCAACCCTGTTTCACTCCTTTTCTTTTCTCTACTGTCGGTGTTCTTTGGTTTCTGCATCGTAGTGACGTTCTTTCTTTCAACCCCAGACAAATTATCCTGTTGATCAGATAGTTTGGAACCTTTAGGAAGCGTAATGCCTCAACTAACGATTTCTGATTAACGGAGTCGAATGCTTGTCTCAAATCCAGCGAAAACACATACAGGTTCTTCCCGTGGTTCCAATATTCCTCCATTATCCTCTTTGAAGTGAATATATGGCCTTCAACCGATCAGTTGCGAAGAAATGCTGCCTGATAAGACGGTATCTCATTTATGCTCTCGTCTAGCATCCTAAGGAGATATGTAGCAACGATTTTATATACTGTATTACACAGTGTAATCCTTCTGTAGTCCTCGATTTCTTTGGGAAATATTTTCTTGGGAATAGGTTCCTGTACAGTTTCAGAAAACTCCTTGGGCGCTTCGTTTGTTTCCCAGATTGTTTTAACAAGTCCGGTGATCTTTCCTATGTATGCCTCCGAAGCATTCTGGAGACAAAAGTTAAAAAGTTAAAAAGTTAAAAATAAATGTCCCTTATTATTATTATGATTTTTACTATAGTTTAGCGTTGCGTTGAAAATATAAAATTGTTAAATTACGACAATTTCATAGTTGCAAAGCTCCACGACAAGGCAAGCCACCTTCGGAGACACCGAAGGCACATAATACAACCGTGCGATATTTTTCTAAAAGTTGTAAAGGCTTACAGTAACCAATGGTTCTAATTTTACCTTAAACAGTTCCGCTGGAATACCATCGGGTCCCGCGCATGTACCATTTTTGAAACCTCGGATAATCATACTGATTTCCTGCATTGATGGGGCCGAAATCCGTTCGCTGTTTGTTTCTGGGAGGATTGGTAGCGTTTGATCGTCAGTTACCGAGTCGTAAAGAGCTCCTAGCCATTTAAACTGACTGATACAATCTTTCGATCTCCGTTTGGTTTGCGATTTGAATTGTTTTAGAAAACTGTAGGTTTTACCGATTCGTTGACTTAGGTTTTACATGTTCGATGTTTGAAAAAAAATCTTGCCATTTTTTCCATGTGTGTTCCCGTTTCACTCTTTCAAACTCGCTTCTTGCCCATCCTACTTCCTGCTTACATCTATCCACGTCTTTGTACTTATCTAATTGATGTAGTTTTTTCTGCAAGGCAGAATAGGCCCGCTTGGTGTTCGGTGATTTAGGTTCTTTTCTTCCTATTGGTATTGCTTTTGAGGCGGCTTCCTGAATAACATCTTTCAAGTGGTTCCATTGTTTATCTACTTCGTTTGATTCTTCCAGTTTTTCCAGTTCTGTGTTTACAGCTGTAGCGAAAAGTTTTTTTTTTCCTTTTCACCCTTCAATGCCTGAAGGTTCTTTTTCTTCGCTCTTCCTGTACATCTGTATACACGGTGATTATCGAAACCACTGCTACTATTTCGTATATTAGATATTAGAATTTTATGATCAGAGCTAAACAAAGATGGTTGTATAGCCTTAATACTTTTATCTCTTACTTGTATTTTAGAGGTGACCGGTAGCAATATATGGTCGATTTGTGATTGAGATATCCTGTTGTTCCAAGTTACTAATACTGATTTCGACTTTGAGAAGGTATTACATGCTTTGAGTTCAAATTGGGTCATTAATAGAAGCGTGAAAAATCCATTTTCATTTGTGTCTTCATGAAGTAGGCTTTTCCCAATATATTTGGGGTACTCCGGTGCATTACGAAACCCAAGATGACCGTTAAAATCGCCTAAGACCACGTAGTCATCTTCTGGTGGTATTTTTGTAATGACATTTGATAGACTTGCAAACGTTTCTGGCATCCTTTCGTCTGCTGGGATGTGAACCACAATTATAAGGAATTGAATTTGATCCTTAGTTACCCATGCAGTACACAAATTTTCCGAGATTGGTCGAAAATTCTTTAGATGTGCTCCTGACGTTTTATTGATTAGAATTCCAGTGCCACGATGACTCGTCTTGTTTTTAATGGGACTGAAGTTCCAGATGTAGTTTTTGGTTTCCGTACAGGCACAGCCGCATCTAGCTTCCTGTATACCACAGACATCTACCGATAACTTGGAGATCTCAAGGTCAATATCGTCTCTTTTGGCCTTCGTAGCACAACCTCGAACATTGATAGTAGCTACTCTAATTTCACTACTTAAATGATTATCTAAAAAGCTGTTACGAGCCCTGTTTGCCTGTATAGTGTTGTTTTCTCGTTGTTGTTGTGCAGAGAGTTGAGAGCTGGAAAATTAAAGTTTTACAAGGTTTTACCATTTAAGTTAACATAACATTACTTGCACACCCACAGCTTACAAATATTAAAACTAAAAAACTTAAATGCAAAATTCATGGGCTTATATTAGGACCTGTTATAGTCATTGTCCATGGCGCGGAGACAGTCAAAAGATTGATCTTCATTGTGGTTCTCGTTCACAAATGTTATCTGACACGTGTCGTACAGATGAACAGGATTCTCCGGTACAAATATTCCATTACTCGTTTCTCGAATAGAAATTGTTCGCCGTGCGGCATTGGTTCGAGGCAGAAATGTGGTATTCTCACTATTTGTAGTATAAATCTCCATTTTTACCTGCAGAATCTCGGCAATTACTGCTGCGCTAACATTGGTTTCTACGCAATGATCTTCTTGATACCAATGCGTTAAAATGTCCATGAAATGTTGTTGAGGCATTCCACGAAGAGACGGAATGTTAGTTATATAAACTATGGCGTTTCGATTGAGTTCATTTATTAACGCTCGTCGCAGATTCAATGCGTTTACATAAATTTGCCATCTATTAAGATGCGTTCCAAGCCAGGCTTTCAAAATCGACACGAAGAAATCATCTCCAGGTGGTGTGTTGTTGCGTATTTCTTCCTCGGCAATTGTTAGTTTCTGTTGTATATTTCCCGTGTAAAGAAAAATGCGTAATTTTTTTTTTTTTTGAATTATGAATTTTAATATTTCAACTTGACTCTGGTCCGTCTGAAGCAAGACACAAAACATCAAAGAACAATTTCACAAATCTGCACCGCAACATCCAATCAATATCAAACCAAGCAAGCGCAATATCAAACCAAGATCTCACATGCTATTCGTTTGATACCGCGGCAGCCCAGCTCGACTCCGACTGAAAATCACGGGAACAAACACATGAAACTACTCTTCGATCCTGCATCTCCCCTCTTAAGCCGATCAATATCTCATTATCAAGATTTTTACCTCTACTTGGGTATCTTCCACAGTTACCAACTGGCGCATGGTTGGGCTCACTGAAGTTGTTGAAATGCCAACGGATTTAGTCGAGCACGATTCTACTTTTACAACCACATCATAGTGATTCTTTAGGAACTGTCCACTGAAAAAGAGATCGATTCTCTTCGTTGCCTCTGGAACGGTGAAGTACCACGGTTCCGAGTCTGTAGTGTAGATGACGATGTTCACTTGATACATATTGGTAATTGCAGCTATCATTTCTGAAACACACCATGTAACTTCCTTCAAGATTGCATCCAGATAGCTTTGCACTAGACCGTGGTGTTCTTCTCCCAAAACGCGTCCGAAGTTCCATCCATTTATTTCACATATCTCGTGAATAATCATGAACCTGAAATCCTCCAAGTTATCACCAATATGCTTAACACATTTTTCCCGAAGCTTCTGAACTTCCCTGCGGTGACTGTTTGTTCCAATATCGGTTCCTGAATATTTGGGTTTTAGGGTGTTATCTTATGGAAGTTACAATAGATCATGTAAAATATTTGCCTTGCAGCACACGAACGATAGATGCTGGAAGACAGTTCCCATCTGCAGGAGTTTTGGAGATCCAAACTTTATGTTTTCCGCTAGCCGCCAGCTTCATTTCGGTTTGGTTTGTGTACATTTTCACTGAAGGCACTCACTATATTCACATGCACTTGAATTATATTTCCTTTAAACACTTGAACTCGTAATTAAAATCACGCTTTGACGAACCGTTTTGAGATATTGGAAATCCAGGAAAAGAAGCAACGTACAATATTGACAAGGTTGTCAGCTTCTTTTATATTTAAATTTTTGTTGTTGCCATTATCTTATTAGTTTGGGACAATACGTTTGCCGAACCAGCTAGTATTATTTAAATTGATGGTTACATTCGTAAAGCCCTGGTTTCCTTTAAATGTTACCAAGAAATTGATCATTACATTGTTGTGACTTTATATTACCCAATAGCTAAATATCGTTATGCCTGAAACTAAACCATTTGAGAATACAGAATATCAAAAGAAGAATATTTAATATACTGTGCTTTCGTGTCCTAAAAATATTTAATGAAACTGGCAGCCTTGGTTTTTCAAACTAATCCTAATGGCTGACCCACAATTGATACGTTGCGGATGCGTTGACGTAAATTTGACAGAAAACCTATGGGAAAACTGTCAAATCCATGCAAACGCATCCGCAACGTATCAATTGTGGGCCGGCCATAACGGTAGTTGCCATGACGATCTGCAATGCACCGTGGGCATCGCTTGCTACGCTGAGATTGGTGCACATCGCTGTTGAGGTTCGTGTTTTCTTATTAGACTAGAATCAGATTAGATTTTGGATTTTGGAGGAGTTACAATCAATGAGACAGCATTAACAGTAAGACAAAACCACTGTCAACATCCCAAACAAATTTAGTAACGGGGCATTTACAACACTGATGCGGGCCCATACAATTTTCCTTTTGGTACCACAACATACAGTACCCCCTGATTGGACAGAAAGCATCTCTTGCCAATAGTGTCTCTTTTCACCTATGTGGTGAAGGACTATGAGACAAAATTCCACTCCCGCACTTTTTCCTTTTTCCCCGTCTCCACAGACAAAGGCTCCCGAAGCCTCACCTCATTTGATTAAAAACTCTCCTTTCAAATGAAATCAACAGCTCACCACCGAAAAAATGTACTAAGACTGTTTCCTAATGTATCATAGTCTGTGGATATGTTATATTGAGGCAAAAGGTTATTCTTGTTGCAGTTCGAAATTGTACAAATACACTATCGCAAAACGACCCCCCTCTCGTTACACAAGTCTAGATAGTTGCACATCCTGTACGCTTTGTATCGCATCAGATCCGCCATAAAGTGCACAAGATGCAATAGTATACAATTGTATTGACAAAAATGACACATGCGAGTCGTTTTCGGGGCTTCAGCTGAGGCAATAATATTGTGTAGCACTTAACTAAGAGCTTAACTTCGAGATTCGAGATAGAAAATCAAAACAAAACAGGTGAAACCTCTGAATTCAGAACTTTTTCATTCCAATTGGAATATGTTCCTTTTTAAGATGCTTTACTGACAATTAGGCAATAAGAACAGACCCGGCGTTTCGTTGTCAAATGGAAGCTTTCCAATATTGGAAATATTTCATCATGTGAAATGTTTGATGTAACAGTGCCAACATGCAAAGGAAAAAGTACCCGGCAGAGCAGCCACGTATGAAAAGCCAACTCTGGGTACAATCACGCCCACCCACCGCCGGGCACAAGTCACCTACTTTTAGGTAAAATTTTACCCAAAAATAAGCCACCCGAACCCAACTGTAGGTAAACATGACTACACCCAAAGCCGGCCTCCCACACTCAACCGCTCCGCCGGGTACCTCTCTCTCAGCGTGCACACTCTCGTGGAGTGAAGTCTACAATGCTATAGCTACAGTGTAACGGTTGTAGCCAGCGTGTTTAATTGATATTGATTCACTATGTGGAATGATATTCATACGCATGTTATCACTAAACCAAAGAATGAGAAACAAAATTGTACTTATCTGTTAAATCCCAAAAACAAACCGTCTCCTCCTGTACTCCCGCGTTCGTTCCAGAAGGTAAGAGGTTCATTGTTTCACGTTCCCGAATTTCATCCATTGAAGCGATTCCATTCTAACCTCGTCCTCTACCATCATGAGTTACGTTACGCGTGCGTAGCCGAATATGACAAAAATACGCCATTTTTAGTGTTGGAAACTTAATTTCACTTTTCACTAGTCCACTCGAAAAATTTACTGTTAACCACAGTTATTTCACCATCTTCACAACCTAACCATCACTTTCAACAATAATTTCACATTTTCTCATAAGCAATTACCATGAAAATCTATAAAATATCAGCAGAGCAAAATCACTTCTTCGGGCTAACCGGAGGCAGGGTTGTCGTCTTCCGTGTTTTTTTTTACAAGTTTACAGATAAAAACCTCTCAAAGGGCTTTTTTGGGTGGAAAAAAAAAAATTTTTTTTTTTTCGGGGGGATAGGGGGGGGGGGGGGGGGGGGGGGGAAAAAAAAAAATAGTGGGGGGGGAAAAAAAAAAAAAATGGGGGGGGGGGGGGGGGGGGGGGGGGGGGGGGGCAGGGGGGGGGGGGGGGGGGGGGGGGGAAGGGGGGGGGGGGGGGGAGGAGATTTTGTTTTGTGGGGGGGGGGGGGTCGGGTGGTAGTAAGTATGTGCTGCGTGTGCCTGATGCTTGACAGGTGACACTCTCTCACCACTCTCAAGAATTACTTGATAATAGAAAATTTGCTTTCCGCCCTGACCTTAGTACCGATGACTACTTTACCGAACTGGAACACATCATTTTCTCACACCTTGACAAAGACATGCATGGTGACTTGGTTTCTCTTGATCTGTCTAAGGCCTACAACCGTGCGTGTCGTTTTCACATCCTCAAATCTCTCGAGAAATGGGGAATCAAGGGTCGTATGGGTTGTTACGTTCAAATCTTCTTGGAGGACAGGAGATTACGGGTCAACATCGGCAACAGCCGCTCGGAATAGAGATACCACGAAAACGGTATCCCTCAAGGCTGTGTCATTGCTCCTACCCTTTTCCTCATCTGTATCCCATCCCTGTTCAAATATATCCCTCCAGACACCCATTATACGCAGATGACATCATCATCCTAACATTCCATAACTACAAATCCTTCGCTCGAAAAAGAATTCAATTCGCAGTCAATAGCGTATCAAAATGGGCTGATGAACATGGCTTTTCTATGTCCTCTGAAAAATCCCAATTCCTTCATAATAGTAATACCACTAAAAACTTTCCAAACTTCCTGAAATCACCCTTAACCATAGCTTTATAAAATCCCAAAAATCCCTCAAAATCCTTGGCATATTTCTTGGCCGAAGTTTTCGTATCCATACTAATTACATCCGTCAAACCACCAATAATAGAATTAATGTCATCAACGTTTTTGATCCCAGGTTACCGAGTACCCATAGGAAAACAATTGCACAAGTGGCCAACAGCTGGTTGATACCCAAAATGTTTTATGGTGTGGGCCTCTATAGCCGATGTGATGATAAAATCCTCCAAAAATTCCATCCCTTTTACAAAACAGCATTCCGATATTCCTCCGGCACCCTCGTTACCAGTCCTATCCTTTCCATAATGGCCGAATGTGGCCAATTATGACTACCGCCTCGCAAACATTCTAGTGACTTAAGCCACCAGGTGGCTTAGTCTTAACCGCAATAAAAATGTCTCGTTAATCCATCGAGCTTCCTCCATTTTTCATTCATTTACAAATCATACCCTTCCCCAAACAGCCGTTCAAATCAGACTTTGAATCAAAACTTGGAATCAATCCTCCTCATCAATTAATCTTTCCTTACTCTTTATAGTCAGAGCCGGAGATCCCCGTTCAAAAATTCAAGCCAACTTCATCAAACTCCGTAACGATAAATATCCCAACCATTACCATGAGTACACCGACGGATATTTATCAAATGGTAAAGTCGGGTACGGCATTTAGAGCGATTAATCCCTTCCCAATATCATCCCTTCTCTACCCTTTATATGTTCCATATTTAGTGCCGAAGCCTTTGAAGAAAGCTTTCAATCTAGATTTTCAATTAAACATCCCCTCCGTAATCCACTCAGCCAGCTGTCTCCAGGAAATGAATTCTTCTTGTGTGAAATATCCCTGCCTCCAAAGAGCGGAGAGGCTTTCTCTGGAGAATCGAGTCGCTTTCTGCTGCGTTCCAGTTCATCCTGGTATCCTTGGCAATGAGAAGGCGGACCTATTAACCAGGAAGGGTCGTGAATTGGTCCCAGAGGAGGTATCCATCCCAGCACAAGACTTCACTAGGACCATCAGAGGCTATTCGAGACAGCTGGAATCACAAGTGGTTCAATAGTCGCCCTTCGAACATTAAAATCTCATTATTTTTCCTGGCCCGATACCAGTAACCTCCTACACCGACGCACAATTACCCGCCTGAGGATTGGTCATACCCGCCTTACACAGAGTCATATAATCGACAGAGAACCCCCTCACACATGCTTCTACATGATTTGGCTGCGAATATGAGCGGTACTTTGAAGAGACCTTGCCCCGCTACAACGAAAGAAACCTCATACAGTTCCTCAATAGCCCCTGTTTGATTGACGATACCTAGAATGCCAGCGAATAGGGACGAATGAACCAAGAAGTTAAAGTCCCTCTTTAAAAACAACCAGCAACAACATACGGTGCTGCAATGTGAATGTCTATGTGTCCCACACATGATTTTTTGCAATATAATCAACCAATGATGTCTCTTTGTAACCACACATACTACCTATGTGTACAAATAACCACTTCACTGAAATTTTTTTTAACCATGAATTCATATGTTACACATGTTGTTTTTCACTACTTCTGATCCATTTGTCATACATATGTGTTACACATTAATGTATGATGTATGTTTCAGGTAACTTTGGCAAGGCTTATCATATAAATATAACGCGTATGACATGCTAAATTGATGAATGAGATTCAAGGATATCAATGTTATTAAGTCAAGAAATTCAAATTTTCTTGTGTTGAAATTTTATGTAAATAAACGCTGGTAAGTATGTAGTTCAAATTTTCTTTATTTCTTTAATTTTCATTTCACATGTAACCCTCACGGGGCTTACGGTATTTGTATGGATAGAGGATGGAATCTTCGTGGTTGAAATAAATAATTGCTGCTCCATACCGAAATCCGACGTGATTCCGAGCTGCCCAAGAAATGAAGTCACCGAAGACGCGTCTGCAAACTGTATTCCGTATTCTGAAATTAAAACGTAGTATTAGAACCAGTAGTAAGAAAAATACACTACACTACACTAACGATTGAAAAGATAAGCTAAATCGGTAGACAAACTTAGCTCTTCATTCAAATAGTTTTTCACATTCCCGGAATGTTGTTGTTGGCTTGCCATCTTGAAAGTTTTGATTGTGCAGATTGGTACACAATACTGAAATGTCAAACACGTTCGAACGATGTGATGCAACACATAGTTAAGATATGCAGTCTTTTCACGGCAATATCTAGTGGAATTTTTGTAGATTTTTGATGCGTGGGGATGTTCAGAAAATTAATGTGAATTACATTAACATACACAAGTAAAGCATTTAGAAGGCATGTAAATGTTCCTGAATTATTATATTACACAGGGGAATGAATTCTTCGTGTTAAAACATCGAACTTGAGCGTGTGGATTATTTTGAGTGTATATGTATGGCTACACTTACTTTTAATTCGCCACATAAACTCCATTTGTGTTTCTCATGGGGTTCTGTATGTGTGTTTACAAATGAATATTATGTGGAATTTAACATGGATTCTTGTCAATAAATAAGTGTGTTATTTTCCGTGTAACTTTCTCACGTTTGCACCTCATTTATCTTAATATCGGTAGACACATTAAACTACGAATCAATAAAAAGTTAACTCAAACAAAGCAGACTTTATCTTAATAAATAACTTTTCAGATACTAAGGTACTATGGTAATATCCAGAATCCAGTTATGTTTTTTTTATAAAGGTTTACCTTTCTCCAATGTTTAGTTTTCGCAACTTTCATGGGCTGCACATGCATTTGTGTCAGTCATAGTATTGAACATTGTGAACATAAAATAAACGATAAAAATAATTAAAAGGTTATTTCGAGCTCCGACCAAATCCCGCATCATGCTTGTATTTTGGGTATGTATTATATATATTTTTTTCTTTTTTTTTCAGGGAAAATTCAAAAATTAAAGGACAAGCAATTTGGGAAAATACCTGCCTTCTATCCTCACACTAATCCTCCTGCGATTGTGAAAACAGGAATTCAACATTACAAAACATATACTATACAAAAAGCTTATTCCGGAGAAAGCTTTTTTTGGGGTTTGATGCCACAACCAGGTGATTTGATTGTATTCAAATTCAAGGACACTGTATCTCTGAAAAGGTATTGAATGTTAACGCTTCATACTGTCGTGAACCGCAGATCAATTATAAATACAATTTGAGTTGACATCAGGTTTTTATTTGATTTCTTCAACATTTTCATTAAAAATATGAAAAAAGATAAATAGTCGTTCTCCCATCATGATCGTAATACTTATGATTCACACTGAGAATTTCCAGATTCAGGATTTTACGCAGGTTTGTATTAAGTTTAGGCCATTTGTTACGTTCAACGAGATATCAGCTTCATCCATATATGAAAAAATGTTTGTCTGGAAAACTTCTCTATATTTTTCAATGCTCACTTTTTACAGATGGGACAGACCTGCGATTCACGACAGAATATTTATTTATGTTTAGGCTAAGGAACATTCGTTAATTTAGTCACAAATGCCTTTTTCCTCTAAACCCTCTCATCATTATCACTTATTTTTTATAGCATATCATAGCAGACCATTTTCCTACCATACACTTTCTTAGATTGGCTTCATCCATCGTTTTATTTGCTCAACACCTGGCCAGATCCTTATGATAGCCAGGGATGGGGGAGAAGTGTTGATTAGATGTCTACTTGAGAAGATGCCGAGAACTCAGGCTTCATAGACAACTGGAGTTGGAAATTAGATGGAATTGGGCGGGAGGCTTTTCTTGGCGAGAAAGCATATGTATATTTATACACGCTTACGCTTACTCTTTTTTATTTTTCCCCCTAATGTCCAAATTTAGCGAAGTCTACATATTACAATACCTTAAAAGACGATTTAAGTAGTAGCATAGTACTCTCGAGAGAAAAAAGCCCTTACTGTGCTAACTGGAACAATGGTGCAGCGCACCTTTTTTTATCCAGGGTTCTCCATCGTCCTTTTAAAGTAAGAAGGATGATGGAGAACCTTGCAAAACAAAAGTACAAATATCGATCTGTATTATGAGCATTCATTTTCTTCGACTAACAACAAACACTTGGTATACACATACAAAAGGAAAGAATTCATAATGACATAATGACATTTTAGTCACATGACATATTGAGGTTTTCTGAACTAAGAGCGAATGCCGGCTGGTTGCCCAAACCGGTCGTAAGAGAAAGACTTTTGTTAGAGTAGCCGAAATGGCCGAACTGGATAACATCCAGAGGCGTCGGGCTCTAAAGTCAGAATCCTCTATTTTACGTAATTGCTTGGGTTTATATATGGTTTTGGGTTCTAAAGTTTGTATTTGTGAGAAAGGGTGCTATATAGACCCCTAATGGTTTTGCCTTAAGCGCCTTGGTCTGTTATTTGATTCCCCCGCGCTGCGGGCTATCGGCCTTCGAACCTCACAAGCAGAGGTAGAGAGAGCACGTCGATAGAACGATGCGCGCGGTGGTGAATGACTTCCAGATGTGTTGTTTGTAATTGCATAATTATGCAATTTGTGCCCGTTCGTTGGTTCGGTGCTGGTGCGGTTAATAAGTTGACTTTATTACAGTAAGTTTGTGATTTTATGGCACTTGCCTTTTAAGGTATACTACACCATTCCCATTTGGGAGAATAATGAGATGAAATGAAATTATTCTAAAATGAATGCCTTTCTCCAGTTGTTTCTTACAAATGTTTTTTTTTTCGTAAAATTTTGTTTTTCTTTATAATTTTTAATTGATTGTGTTACAACGGTTGATTTAATTTTAAATTGTTCTAACCGAATTTTTCACTCCGTAGCATAAAGCTCGGAACATTCACTTTTATCATCTTGTTTACCTATTTTTTGAATTTCACTATGTATTATGAGAGGTTAGGCTCGGTGGAACTCTACTTAAAATTAACCACCTCTTAATTAATTTCTTATAATTCTATTTTTGTGAACAATTATTGTTTATCCTGTGGTTACGTGTTTAATTTCACAATTTGGTTCGTTTATTGAAATAACTGTATATGGTCCAATATAAAATGAGTCATGTTTTCTTCTATTTTCGTTTTTTAAATACACTGTATCATTAATATTGATGTAAATTGGATTCACTACATTATCATATTGCACTTTGCTTTGTAGTTTATGTTCTACTAGTTTTTGTTCTGTTATTTCATGAGATTTTTGTAATTTAAATTGAAGTTCATTTTTGAAAGTTTCACCTGCCACAAGATATTCTTGAAAATAATCATGAACCAATCAATGTTCATGATTTTCAAGAATATCTTGTGGCAGGTTTACTTTTCTGCCAAAAGGTTCATAAGGTGTATAATTGTGATCTGTATGTGGGGTGGTAAAGACTGGACTCTAAAAAAACTGAGACACACAAAAATGATCACCAAAAATTCATTTTAAATCGGATACTTCTCAAATTTGCAGGGATTAAATAACTATATATTAGCTATGTTTTGGCATAATTTATTGAATTTTCTCCCCCAAGCTGAATGCTCGTACATTTCTCTTAACACTGCTCATGAGATCTTGGGCGAGGCTTTGTCGATCTTCCTTACACAATTTCTCCCAGTTTTTCTTCAAAGCTTCATCGGTTTTGAATGTTTTTCCGCTTTTCTTCAACTTCTTCTTCATTATCGCTCAAAACTTTTCGATCGGACGAAGTTCTGGTGTATTTGGCGAGTTCGCCTCCTTCGGGACCATATTAACGCCCTTCGCTTCGTACCAATCCATTACAGGCTTGGCGTAATGGCACGAAGCGAGATCCGGCCAGAACAGCGTGGGACCACGGTGAGATTGGAGGAAGGGCAGCAAGCGCTTCTGCAAGCATTCCTCTCGATACATCTGCCCGTTTATGGTACCGGTTGTAACGAACGGCTTGCTGTACCGTCCGCACTCGCAGATCGCCTGCTACAACAGGTACTTCTTCGCGAATTTGTCCATCTTTCTCTTCCGGAACTTTTCCGGAACCTCCAGGCGGGACGTACCGACAAAAAACTCGAGGCCGGGGAATTGTTTGGTGTCCGCCTTGATATATGTCTCGTCGTCCATGACGAGACAGCCTGGCTTGACCAGCCACTCACGGTACATCTTCCGCGCACGCAATTTGGCCACCGTGTTTTGCTTGTCAGTCTTGTTTGGCGCTTTCCTGACCTTAAAAACACGTAGCCCAGCCCGCTTCATGGTCTGCTGGACGAACTACTTCGACGAATTGACCTTTTTGGCCACGTCTCGGGTGGAAAGGTTCGGGTTATTCTTAAAGTACTGCCTTATCTTCCGCGCCTTCTCTGGGTATTCCGTTTTCGGCCGCTTTTAGCGCGCCGCTCGATGGTCTTCGTCTCCTGGAACATCTTTTCAACGCGGGACATGGTGGAATGGTGGATTCCAAGCCTTTTGCCGATCAATCTGTGCAACTGACCAGGATTATCGATCAATGCGCCCAAGATTTGCTAGCGTGACTCTTCTTGTTTTGAATGCATCTTGAAAACTACTTGTCAAATCGCCCTTAATTTTGCACACATAACATAACACTCTAAACTAGTATCACCCAAAATTTAATTAATTTTTACCCACTCGATAAAAAGTTACACCCAAAACAAAGTGTCGCATTTTTTCGAGTCCAATCTTTATTATATGAAAATTCATTGTACTTGATCCATTCATCTCAATCTGACTGATGCTCGCTAGTGAAAGTTCGCAGGTATTCATTTAGACACCTGGGATTCCTTTCCAACGACCCAGTAGACTCATGGTGATAAGGAGTTGAGAAGGTTTGTTTGATCTGTAACAGTTATTTCATGTTCGTCATTCAGACCAGCATCTCTCTCCTTGCTTGATGCTTATTCTACCGCGAGACTTTGGCAAGTTGACGGCATTCCGAATAACAACAATTGTTTGCTGGATCCAAGCTTCCAATGGGTCAAAGATGTTCTGTCATTCAAGCTCCGGGCCGCTTGTCAAAAGCTGCAGAAACCATTCCCTCTGCTGCTGACGCTGGATTTAAATCCTGAGTACAGCTTCCATGACAACTTCGAAAATGTTTACTATGACTTCAACCATGCGAAGGAATGAACAACTTTCTCGCCGACGTGGACTGGAACACGACTCTTGCAAACGGGGATGCAAATTTTACTGCTTCGACTATGTGCTGTATTCTGCTTTACGCCGTCTATCAATTCGTGCCTAAGAAAATTAATCGTAAGCCTCCCAAACCTGGTCTAATTCTGACCTCAAACACTTGAAACGAGTAAAAAGGGCTGCTTTGAGGAAACACAGCAGATATCGCACCGATTCCACAACTACGCTCGCGCCAACGACGATTACAAACACCTCAATAACAGCTTGTAAAACGCCCATCAGTTTCAATTGCAGAGTAGTCTCAAAACGAACCCGAAAAGCTTCTGGCGGTTTGTGAACGAACAACGGAAAGAAACCGGCTTACCCTCTACTATGACTGATGGCACTCTTGAAGCTGACACTATCGTGGATATCGCCAGCTTGTTCGGTACGCAGTTCAGCAGTGTCTTCTGCGACGAAATTCTGGACGCCAAGAGCCTCGAAGCGGCTACTAACTAGTGTTGTTTGTAATAGCATAACTATGCTTTTTTGTGCCCGTTCGTTGGTTGGGGGCTTGTGCGGTTAATGAGTAAACTTTATTACAGTAAGTTTGTGATTTTATGGCACTTGCCTTTTAAGGTATACAACAAGCATCTCACTTAGCATCGGTACTAATGGTTCCAAATCGTTGCGATTGTCCGACATAGACGTCAACTGGTGGGAATTTAATCAACTTCAGCATTAAAGTCTTCCAATAAGACCGGACCCAAGTAGCAATTTAAAAACATGTTAGCTTTTAATGTTATCTCTTGTGGTTTTTTTAGGATCATCAACGATCTGGTTGGCTTATAAACTAAATATAAGATCTTTTTGGTAGTAATAGATAAGTAATAATTTATAAGAGAACTCAGCTTTTTTTATTTGAATCTCAAAAACACTTCGGAGTTTGAAAAGAGAGTCGAAAGACTCTAGTTTTGAAAATGATCTTAAAGAAGCATTAGATTTCATCATAAACTTGTTTGAAAATCATTCACTAACAAATATAAGCTGCTGCGATTTTATGATGAAAACTGCTTCATCGCGATGCCGCTCCAACATAAACCTGGATTTTTCTTGAAGATCCGTGGAATTCCCGTCCGTTCTGAAAAAAAATCGATGTATCTGGTCGCTGGATGGGTGTTCACGTATAAAATGGTGAAGAAAAAAGATTCGCTGGGAAATTAATTTGAGGCACGGAAATTCGTTGCGGGGAGGAGTTAATGGGTTCAGAAGAGTTTCGTAGTAGGGAAGCCGTAATGCACGTATTAGACAGATTTTTGTTGTTGTTGCAGGTTGAGACTTCTCAGCGAATGCAACCACAGCAGCTGGGTGAATTTTGATACAAGTGCATCCCATGGATTTTAATCATTGCACGGATTAAATTTAGAAAGCATAATTCTAGAATTTTAATTTTATTTGCAGTTTGTAGCATTATTTGCTGCCTTTTTCTTGTGCTCGTCGGATCGTGTTCATGAATTATTTAAACTGGGCTGTCGTCCAACACTCTTACGACATGCCCAGCTCACCGTAGTCGACCGATTTCAGCGGGAGGTTCTCCCAGCAACTAATGCAATTCGCGATTCATTCGTTCCTCCACGTTCCGTCTTCCATCTGTGCTCCACCGTAAATCGTACGCAACATGTTTAATTCAAAGATCAAGGGCGTGTTGGTCCTTCCCGAGCAATATCTATGTTTTGTGCCCGTAGAGGACTACCAGTCTTATTAATGTTTTGTAGTCAACTTTGTAGTCCGACGAACTTCGTTCGATATAAGCGTCCTTCAGAGTCCAAAGTAGGCACGATTGTCAGCCATGATGCGCCTTTGTATCGCTCTTCGGGTGTCGTCATCGGCGGTTATCAATGAACCCAGATACACTAATTAGTTTACCGCTTCGATTTCATCACCGTGGATCTGAACTCGTGGATGGAGCTAGCATTGTCTTGTCATGAGCCTCTTCCTCTCAAGAATTTTGTTTTCAAAGCATTATTGACAAGTTCATTCCAAATAGCTTCAGCCTGAAGTCTGATGTACGTTTCCACCATCATCTCAATGTTGCATGCTGCAGTATCAACTTCGTAAGCGAGGCCAAAAAGTTGGGCAAACTTCCAGATCAGTACCACCGCTCTTCGAATCACACCAATTCAATCACCTTGCCATAACCTTCTCCGAGAATCAAAGGGCCTCGAGAGTCCGCGAAACACATCTCTCGATACATCGTTGCTTTGATCTACCTTAGCTGGTTGTCTGTTCTACCATAGCTGGTCTCGATCGATAGTACAGCTGTTGCATGTACTTCTGGGCAACTTCGGTTTCTCGTAGCAGCTCAATTTTAGGTGGCGGCGTCCAAATCTGACGCGTGTTGTAAGCCTTTGAATGTTCTGAGAGCATACATACTTCAACTAAGTTGTGGTGCGAGTCTATATTCACACTTTGGTAGGAGCAAACCTGGATGATATCGTGGAAGAATTTACCGTCGATTAGAACATAGTCGATTCTTTGTTTGTTGGTAATGCTTTCTTTCTTATTGAGCATTTCAAGCTTATTGCTTTCACAATTAGTTTATTGCTTGCTCACAACTTAGTGTTCTAAATGCTCTTCCACAGTTATTAACTAAGAGCTTTCGATGCCAAGTACCATTTTTGCATTAGTATGATTGTGTGGCAAGTACAATCATACGCTATGCCCAGGGAGCCGAGAAATTTTCCTTTACGAAAAATTCCTAGACCAGACCGGGAATCGAACCCAGCCACCTCCAGCATGGTGTTGCTTTGTAGTTGCGCCTTTACCGACGGAGCTAAGGGAGGACCCTTTGTTGGTAAGGTGATCTCTAATTGGCTTTGTGGATGTCTTTGCGTGGAAAAAAGGTACTTCGGACAACTAAACCATGAGAGGCTGCAAAGTTTGACTATCGTTAGATGCAGCATGCTAGTTGTTCGGCCCAATTACCGGTCCATACATTGTTTTCCGTCTTACCTGAGCGTTCATGTCGCCAATGACGGCTTTAACGTCCCGCCGCGGGTAGCCATAATACACTTGCTCTAGATGCGCGTAGAACGCTTCTTTTTCGTCACCTCCCTTCGTGTGGAACGTGTGCATTGATGATCCTATAGTAGAAGAAATGACCCTTGATCCTCAGCATGCCCAATCTCGCATTAATCGTTTACTATCCAAACGCGCGTTGACGCATTGTGCCAAGTACTATAAAGCCAGGGCCCAGCTTTTTCGTGATGCCACAACTCTGCTGAAAAGTAGTTGCCCAATGCCTGCTTTTACATACTTAATGTCCTGTCCAGCGAAGTTCCTGCAGAGCTACGACTTCGGTTGAAGCTCGTCTTAGATTATCCTATCGCAACCTGGGAAGCAGAGCGATTTGCAGTTTCATGTTACGTCTATCCTAGACCTTATTTTGTCGCCTAGGTCTTTGCTGGTTGTTCCGGTCCGTATTTACTTTTGTATTATTTGTAATTTTTGATTTTTGAGGGCGGCTTGTCGGGCCTTCCCAACCCCCTGTTTCGTTTGAGGACCATCGTGCAAAGTACTGTTTAGAGTATGACGCTGACACGAGAACAATGATCAGCCGCCCCTGACATGGACTGATGTTTCGCTCTTTTCGGGAAGCAACAGATGTATATAGATAACGAAGAGAATAACCGAAAACGGTTCTTTCTGACGGACAGAACGTTCTTTGCAAAAACTTTGTGATAGATGCCTATTAACCATCAGTCGAAAAGAAGATCGTTCTACAATACGAGGTAGTAGTTCGATCAACTCTGAGTTTTTTCTAAGTTGGTGCATTGTTCGGCTTTTTTTGGTAATTGTTTTTATTGAAAGGTAATATTACATGGATCACTAACCGCATGTGTTCCGGAATTACACCGCCTCTTACCTTTTTGACTAGCTTCAAACGTTTTTCTCTGGGTCAAATTTGACACATTTTTCTCGTTTATTTTCGACAGCATCCAGCAATCCTAAAGCCATTAAGGCTAATTATATAACACCATATGTTGGGATTGTTAGCAGTTCGTGAATAAAGGACGGGCTCTTCTCCCTATCTAGTGGGACTTTTTACTAGGCGAGGGCTCGGTTTCGGAGTGGTTTCTGCGAATTTGTTTCTGGAAGGAGATTCTCTCTAGTTTCTCCCCCAGTAGCTTTGGGTTGCGCGTAAGTGTATCTGCTTACGGGCCTACAATACGTTTTTGGCCCTTCAAACAGGAACATGATGAAACATTTACCATAGTACAACCATGATCGAATCGTTTAATTAAAACAGTCCAGTGCTATAGGCAGTTACTTTGCTAGATGATAGTTCACATCATCATCATCAAGATGGTAGTTCACATCATCATCACATCATCATCAAATTCGCTGTATGAGAATGCTGATGAAACACGTAAACACGTAATCATTGGCTTTACGACATTCTGCAAACCTTCCGTTTTATAATATAAGGCATTGACCTAAACGGCTTTCTGAAAGGAAACAAGCGATAGCTTGCTGCGTTTGCAAATGCCCCTCCAAACTATCACGAAAGTGGCGCTTTGGAACTGTGGAAACAGAACTTTCAATGATTTGTGTAAAGATTACACCAATACATAGATAGTGTATGAACTGTAGCTTCACCACAAAGGCGAGATGAGAAAGTTAATGAGTATATATTGAGCAAGGTTTATTAGCTCTCCTTTCCACTTTCTCACTATCAGTTGTGAATTTCGATCTTTTAGAGAAGAGAGTGGCTTCGAAAATTGAGTGTCTATTGTTTGAGCACTTCTGAGAATAATTCAAAACACGATGTGTCTTCATTACGAGCTCTAGTCGTGCTTTTAGAACTCTACTAAGTAATTTAAAGCCCGAGTTCAAAAGGCTGATCTGGCCATATTCTCGTGCGGTGTTTGCCATTTCAAATGGGGATGGGGAGGCTGTCGCTGCCCGCAGCCTTGCGCATTGCCGATGTGCAAATAGAAACCAACCAGAATTTCTACTTTTGATAATTCAGCCCTGCAAACCTCGTTGACTTCAACATTTTTTCGATCGTAATGAAAAAGGTACCGTGCTATATAATTTTCGTCTGTAGCTGTGAAAAGTTCCCTGAAATACCTGAACAAATGGTTGGGGATTGGTTTGGAGCAGAGTCGTTATCTTTGCCGCAACTCTGTGATAACAGTTATTTTTCCTTCGTCTTTCTTCCAGTTGTAAAGTGCTTATGCTCTCACCTGCGATAAAAGTATCGTTGAGACGAATACAATTCAGTGAAAATATGCTCTGGTGCTTTCACACGGTTGGTCATGAAAAAAAGCTAGGGCCTGAATATAACCATCATGTGCTTTTTGTAACTGTGTATATAAGTGCAGGTGTACTACATTGTATTGGTAGTATGCCTAACGTGATTTCCATCGAAGAGTAGATTGGATTTTCGGTTTTGTGTAGGATAGCCACCACGAGATCCAGTTCGGGAAGTTTCGTCTTTTTCGGGTCACATATTGCCCTCTAAGCTTCAATTCATTGAAGTTTTTTACTGTTGTACGGCATGCAAAGGGTTTTCGGGAAAAATAACGGTCTCCTTGGAATCAAAGAAACAACAACCTGTATTCAAAAAATCTTTATCTACTTAAATACTAGCTTAATGTTTAATCTAACGGATCGGACGGAGTGCGTTACTCAATTGAGGTCTGTCTCTGGTGGGCGGGGCGTTTCTCGGAGTGTGATGCTCTCTCCCCTGAGCGGGAACGAACCATTCGGTCTCTAATGATTCTTCCGTGCTGCTCGATGATCGTCGGACCCGGTAGATATTAAATCATCAACCTGTGAAAAATGCAAGCAAAGAGAAACAATTAAAATTGTCCCTCGACGTTCAGAAGTGAGATATTTACATCAACTGTCGTAACCTACTTCTGAGCTTCGGTGACGAAAAAAAAAAACATAAATACGGAACAACCTGTCATTCTTAAATTGAATGAAGGTTAACAACATTTCTGTTAGTAGTTCTTTTCATGTTGATATATGGCCATGACCTGAATAAATATTGATGGCCGCCAAAATGAATTTGATTAGGTGAAATTAGGTCCGTTAAATTAGCCCCCATTAATCGAGTATTATTTCACCAAAATAAAACAGGAAAACGGCGTAAGGTTTGGTAATGTAAAGAAGGTCTGACAGATTTCATCAAAATATTCATAACATTAATTCAAGAGTAAAATATTGAGAAATACTATTTCATTCTAGAAATGTTTAGGAAAATATTTTGTGAAACATTATTTATAAACAAATCAAATGATATTCATGACCTAACCAATTCTGCTGTTATTATTATTAGTATTATTTATTATTACGAGACAACATTCAAGTATTAACTGAATCCACCTATTGGCTCCTGTATCCGTGTATTTGTAGTATGTGTGCTTAGATCGTTAAACTACTGAAAAAATACACCATGACTCTCCTTCTGGGCAAGGGAGTGACTTCTGGTCCGACGTCATTATGCTGAAGAATGAAAGTCAGTAGGGTCAGCTTTCTTGTTTTGTTTTCTCTGCAGAACTCTGAACTTTTAGATTTGATCATTCCTTCCAGAATGATGAATCGGTTCATTTGGAAGTGAGCTTTTGAAATTCGTCGAATTTCCGACGTAACTCAACAGTGAATGGCAATTTGGATGCCGCGATGACACGGACTTCTTGTTTAGCTTGTTTGCTGCTGGTAACATTCTGATATAATACCTCATAACTATTGGCATCTTCTTCCAAGTCGGAAAGGTTATCAACGTCGTCTTCTGTTTGCGATTCTTCATATTCATTGTCACTGTCGTTGTTTCTTCATCTACGTTAGCTTATTTGCTGATCTCCGGAGGATTGTAATGTTTATCTTCATCATCTACAGGGGACAGACAAAATGATCGAGTCTAGCAAATTTTTGATCAACTTTGTAGTGCTCTAACATCATGAAATATATATATATATATATATATATATATATATATATATATATATATATATATATATATATATATATATATATATATATATATATATATATATATATATATATATATATATATATATATATATATATATATATATATATATATATATATATATATATATATATATATATATATATATATATATATATATATATATATATATATATATATATATATATATATATATATATATATATATATATATATATATATATATATATATATATATATATATATATATATATATATATATATATATATATATATATATATATATATATATATATATATATATATATATATATATATATATATATATATATATATATATATATATATATATATATATATATATATATATATATATATATATATATATATATATATATATATATATATATATATATATATATATATATATATATATATATATATATATATATATATATACAGCAATTCCATGAAAAAAAGTTATACGATCTCTCAGAATTTTATAATATTCGGTAGGATTGTTCAACATCGAAAAATATTAGACCCGTATTTTTTTATTTCGTTATTAGACTGGACCTTTCTGCGTTAGACTGGTCCAAAAAATCGTGATTTTTCAAAATCTTCAATTTTCAAAAATTTATAACTCCTAAACCGTTTAACCGATTTTAGTCATTTTTGGCCATTGTATTGGTATTTTTTTGAATTTCCAAGCAAAAATACGAAACCTTTGAATATATCAATTTTTGTATGAAAAAAATACAAAACAAATAGTTTTTCTTGAATTTGACTGCGAGGGGCCTCAACGACTCCTTGTTTTAGTATTTTTAAATGAAAGAGCATTCAATTTTACATAACATATCAAAAAATTGGAGATGTTCTGCGTGTCGTTTTGGAGATACAATTTTTTAAATAATAAATCATTACTCTTCATTTTATACATCACCCGCCTGTAGAAACGATGAAGATGCATGGTAGATTACCATGCGTCTCCATCCAATCAAACCTATGACTAATGAAATCTATGAGTAGGTCACAGAATGTCAAGTAAATATTATATAATAAATAATATTTACTTGACATAATTATATAATATTATAGCAACTAAGACTAATGAGACTTTAGGTAGATATTGACAATTTGATTACCTAACATTCTTTTCGTTACACAGAGGGGCATTGGTATTATTATTTAAAAGAAGAACCGTTGATACGTATTGACTACCTACTGTAGATGTAGAATGTTTATCGACCTGTGAGATTGAATTGAATTGTTTCTCGGCTGTAGCGATCAGGTCTACTCGCTGACGGGAGGGAGTAGAGTGGAATTTCTAAAGCGGAGAAGCAGCAGAGTGAACAACATCTCTTTCATTTCATACTCGTCGCTCGCTTGCGTTATCTGTTATTCTGTTGCTTTCTCGCTTTAGAAATTCCGCTCTACTCGCTCCCGTCTGCAAATAGACCTGATCGCTATAGCCGAGAAACAATTCAATACCTATTGTAGTCTAGGCTGCAGTTCACTTCACTTGATCGTAGGTACAATATAAACATCATATAAAACACGGAAATTTATGTAAGAAGTTACCAGTTGAAAACAAAGTATCATATCAGAACAGTTATATCAAAGAATATCGTAAAATGAAACGTAAGTGTTCAATTTGTAGTGTTTGGGTGTTGAGTTCGTGTTCCAGAAAAATCAACGCAAAATTGTACGACCATGCTGTGGAAAAAAAGGTTAAAATTGATGAGAGTAGCTCTTTCATTTGTCAAAGTTGCTACAAGAAATTGTATAAGCACATTGATACCATGACCGAAGAACCCATTACAGGACCATCCAGTATAGGCACTACAGGTATGTTATATAAAAGTTCATATAATTCTGTTTTAATTTGAATTCTTCTCTTGCAATTGTTACTGGAACATTTTTATTTTTACATTCTTTTAGAATCGTGCGAAGCAACCAGTCACGAAACAATTGCCCTTGCAGGACCGTCCGGCATTGTTCCTTTTCCCTACCAAAGTAAATAATAAAATAGAAATTATTTGCATGATTTCCAATCAATCAATTTTTAATCAATAATTTGTTATATTTATTTACAGGCTCATTGGAAACAACCAGCTATGAATCGATCGGTACCACCAATAACACGTTTTTGTCTGACGATAATGAAATGCTAACACAGCTTAAGGATAAATTTAAGGAAACAAAAGATAGCAATGAGCGGTATAGGATTTTAACCACACTGCCCAAAAGTTGGTCTACATATAGGATTATGCAAGAGTTTGATGTTTCCCAATATATGGCCAACCAAGTGAAAGTATTACAACAACAGGAGGGAATAATGTCAGTGCCTAAAAAGAGGATTAGTAGAGCTTCGTTAGGAGAGGAAACGCTAATGCGTGTTCGTAATTTTTATAATAGCGACGATATAAGTCGTGTGTGCCCGGGAAAAGGGATTATTTGATATCCAACAATGAAGAAGGTAGGATCTACATACAAAGAAGGTTAGTTTTATGCAATTTGCAAGAGGCGTACTCCATATTTAAAAATACTCATCCTGATATTAAGATTGGATTTTCGATGTTCGCCAGTAACCGTCCAAAACACTGCATTTTGGCAGGAACAAGTGGCACGCATACGGTGTGCGTTTGCATTTACCACCAAAACGTTAAATTGATTTTTTTTAAAACACTCCAAAGTAAACAATTACTCCAGATGGTGTTCAATATATATATATATATATTTTAGCATTTATATATATATATATATATATATATATATATATATATATATATATATATATATATATATATATATATATATATATATATATATATATATATATATATATATATAAGTTAAGCATAGCTTGCCTCCAGCGTCAACGGATGTAGAGTCGCCTGTTTCACTGGGAGACTGACTTGAGTACTCCCAGACAGCAGAGTCAGCAACACCCAAGCTGGACACCGTCGGGAATGCGGAGACATCAAATATCACCACGCTGGACAACGTGACCGGAGTGACATCGTTGCTGAGGTGCAAGACTAGCAGTTTTAGGGAAGAAGGCAGGGCAGTTAGGCCTTTGATATAATGAATAAAGCCAGTTCGAGTTAAACAGTCGTCGCGAGTAGTAGTCTAGTTTTTTTAAAAAGTTATCACAGCCGAATGTGGATTGTAATTGGCGCAGTCGGCTAGGATTTTGTTAAAGTGTTAGAACCGCAATCGTGCATCCACGAACGAATATCGTGAGATTAGTGTTCCAACCGAATAACGTTTCCGCGAAGAACCATTCCCATCTTTGTTCATCCGCGATCGAGCATCCGCGAGTGTAAATCGTAGTGATTAGTGGTGAACATAATTGGAAGCTCTAGATTAGACTCGAGCGAATATCGGAAATTAGTAGGTGAGTAATTTTAATCATAACTATCTTAGTCTTTCTCTTACTAACCAATATTATTTGATGACAAAACTAAAAAAGTGACAAGTGTTGATAAAAAGTGATAAAAACGAATTGCAAATTAAACGTTAATCAATCAAGTGTTAATCAATTAAGCGTTAAATTAATTAGTGATAATCAAAGAAGAATTTAAGAATAAAAAGTGAAAATGAGACCGGAAACCCGTAGCCAACGTCTCTCCGCTCTTCAAGAGGAACAAGACGATCTGGCAGAAGATAGATTAAATTTTTTAGAAGATCTCGAAGACAGTAACGGGCAAGGGAATAACATATCGACCCAGCAGACGCAGATAAATGCTCTGCAGAGAGAAGTTCAGGATATCGCAGATCAAATGCGAAGATCCACCAATAGGGGCACGCCCCAAAATCAAGTTACACCTGTAGAAAGTGTACTGAAAACACTCCAGACACCGTCGGTGCTGAGAGATTTACAATGCTTCGATGGGAACCCCATCAAATTACATCAATTTTTAAAAAGTGTGGATAGTATTTTGCCAGTACTTGAAACGGCAAGACCTTCTCCAATATATGACGTATGGATACAATCCATCCGCTCTAAAATTGTAGGCGAAGCGGATACCGTACTAGAACTTTACGGTACCGACCTCACCTGGGACGAAATAAAAATGAGTTTAGACGATTTCCACTCATTATAATGACAAACGTGATGAAATCTCACTAACAAGAGATTTATTCAAGCTAGTTCAAATAGGCTCTATCGAGGAATTTTACAGCAAAATTTCTCACATTGTATACGCTTTTAGTTAATCAGCTTAACTTAAACGAGACCAATACGCATGTAAGGGCATCAAAACAAAAATATTATCAAGAAATAGGGTTGAAGGTTTTCGTGGCTGGTTTAAAAGAGCCCATCGGACCCATCATAAGAGCCCAAGCTCCAAAAACCATGAAAGAAGCTCTTAGGCTTTGCATGGAAGAAAAATAATTATAACTATGTAAAAAACCCTATCAAAACACCAACACCGCATTTAGGTGCCGTACCGAAACAAATATGGCACCACCAACCCAGGCAACCATACAGAGCACCACCCCCACAACAACCATCCAGAAATTATACCAAACCCTTCACCTTTTCCGCAAAGAAACCCTTTCAAAACTCAACAAAATACATCCCATCATCCCAATCATCCACAACCAAATAGACCACCATTCTTCCCAAATCAAAGACCAAATCCATCTCCCAATTCTTTCAGATCACAACCTTTTCCAACAACTCAGAGTGCATCCGCACCCAAAGCAAACATTTTTCCTAACCCCGTACGTCCACCTCATTCTTTCAGAACCCAGAGGGTTAACTATATGAACAGGCCCAACTTCCACGTCGAGGAAGAAGCTTTCCTTATGGTTACAATTATCACTACTATCCAGAATACGATGATAATTATTATTATGACTATACTACTCCTTATTCACATTACGAACAGCATCCTCATTCAGATTATCAACAGCAACCAACAGTGTACGATGCACAATCGTATGTCGCTATAGAAGAGCTGGAACAGCCAGCAGCAGAAAATGCAAGCTTAACATTAACCGGTGACACACTTTCAAAACAGATCGAACAACTAACTGTTGACGATCTAAATTTTCAAGCGGCCGGAGAATCACGGCAACTAACGTAAATAATTTTATACCGTACATTACGTTTCTTTCAACTAAAGGCGAATTGAAATTTTTAATCGATTCTGGTAGCAATCGAAATTATTTGTCAAAGAAACACGTGAATTTTGAAAATTGCAGATACACTAATCCCACAACAGTGAGAAATGTTAGTGGCTCGCATATAGTGGACAGGTTTGTGGAATTTAACCCTTTTCCGCAAATACCAAATACAGTAAAACAAACCTTTTTAATTTTTGATTTCCACCCTTTTTTTGATGGCCTCATAGGCTATGAAACATTGAAAAATATGAACATAGATATCATTACTTCTAGCAACGAGCTAAAATTTCCCACAGGCAAAGTCATGATGAAGCGTAAATACCCCATTTCATCAAACGTGTTTATACATTCTGGACTGTACACGGCAAAAAGCGGATACGTCCAAGTATTTATCTCGAATTATTCTTCAGAACCATGTAAAGTGGATTTAACTCCCGATATCTTAGAACCAGAGGGGCGTTGCCCCCCCCCTAAGTTTTGATTTTATTTTTAGAATTTTATTATTTGTTTCAATATATTATTATTTATTTTTTATCTCTAGAAGGTTGCAAGGTAACTTGTTGCAATACAGTTGATGTTACTCCAATACTACTCAATTAAGTCACAATCAAGTCACTGTAACCAAATATGACGATTTTGTGTTGCTTGGGATGTTTGTCAGATTGCTCCTTTGCCTAAATAAAAAAGCCAAATTACGCGAACTTGCCTCGATTTTGTAACAAGTTGTAGCAAAAAAGCGTAAAAAATTGACATCCATGAGAAAAAAGTTGTAATTATATAATAGTTTTTAAATAGTAACGAGTAACAATTTTATTACAATATTTTTCCTTTAACCTAGAACCCAACCTATGTAGCCTAAAGTATCTAAAAACCCCAAGCAGCACACAACAGTCAAAACTGGTTTCAGCAGCTCTATTGTGACTTAATTGAGTCACAGAGCAGTCACCTTTACTGGGTTGAAACAAATGTGCTACTAGGGAAATATCTCTTAATCTGTAATGTTAGCTATTAGATAAGCATTGATTGATTTTTTTCCCCCGCTAGCCGAAAGTTGAAGAAGCTATGCTCAATAAAATGTTCAGTTCTTGATTAATCAAAAAACTGAATATTCAAACCTATGCTATAGCTTTCAGAAGCCAAATACTACTAGATTAAGAAACACAGTTGATAGTTAGAAAAAGGATCAACGAAACATATTTATTTGAACTATTCATGGCATGGGTCAAACCGCCCCGTTACCCCGCTTTCCCCGTTTTAGGGTACTGTAGTTTCGTATTATTGAGAATATATGTTGATCATATCTTACAGTTTGAGTCAGCGTGTGAGAAGCAGAACAGCAAGCTAGTCAGGGCGAGAAGTTGCAGTTGTCTTATCCTATTCAAATAATTTATCCGTTTTTATGAGCATGAGCAGGATAATGAGAATGATTGACCGCCCGAAGTTGTTATTCCGTTACTGCCAGTTCAGCTGTTATTACTCAGAAGATCAACAGATGATGCAAACATGCTCAATGTGTAAAACTGGTGATCCCAAACTAAGGCAATACCGGCGCTGGCCTCGCCCGAATGCAGGTCAAATAAGGAAAGGGTAGGAATGCGTTAACGTTTATTTGGACGTTTTATTGGAAGCCGAGACCACCGCCGCACTTCCACGAGAAATCACTGGGATTTTGGATGACAAGATTGGGTGGCAGCAGGGTTCGTTTTGGTAAACAATAAGCTGAATTCACGCTTCGTTTAGTAAAATATTTAAATACTAGTACCGATTTCTGATTCGAACCGATTACAATAGTAAGGATGTAATGGTGTTTTTTCATCGGAAAAACAAGGTGATTTTTTATAATGTTGGAAATCCGATTTGATCTGAGTTAAACCAATAATAAGGATGCTATTGAAGCCACTCACAAAGTGTCATGGTGGTTTTCCGTTAGGAAAACAAGGATAATTTTATGAACACTTTAGAGACGCTTCGTTGTTCTCTTACTGTGCTCACTCGATCACTCGTTACACCGAATTATAGATAACCGAAACAACACGAAACGCGCCATGCTCGATAGGAAAATAGTGCGTAATAAAGCATCGACACAACCTTTCACAGCCGATGCTCGAACCAAACTCTTTTTTCGTAACTTACAATTTTTACTACTGTATTCTACAATCTATTGCACTGCTGTAACTAATAACTGTATCAATCAAGTTGAAGTGTCTAATGAACAATCTATGCTAATCCATTAAAAATTGAAATTGAGGGATTTCATAAAAATAAGAGTCCGTAGATGCATTTTGTGCCTTCTGGAAACTTTATGTTTCTATTGATATCCATGCTCATCGGTTTAATACCAACCGGGAGAGACTTGGCCTTATACAAATGGATTTCATTATCTCCAGTCCGCTCAACCAATCGCAACGTTTTGTGATAGATTGGACGGATTATTATAATTTGAGATAACTCCATGCAGATGTCTTCCAAGTTTGGCAGATCGACAAGCAATCGGTGGTAGTTTAGAGGAAGACCGGAAGAATAAGCGATGGTTCTGCGCGTGTTTATAAACAGAAGAACCTTCATAACAAAACGAATCATCGGGTAAAATACATACGGTTTTTTTTTTTTCAATTATAAGCAGTCTAAAGCAGTTATTTGATTCATTTTATCCAAAAGTACCATAAATGGACATTCGAAAGTTTTTCAAAAGTAAGTATAATATTTTCCAGCATGTAATTAAAAAAAAAAACAACAAACAAAACAAAACGAATGTTTTTTCATGCAGCTGAAATAACCACGAATAGAAAACTATGCAAAATGGTTGTATTTCTCGAATTTGAACTACAATTTTAATGTAATTCAATGATACACCGTTTTGGTTTCATACTACTCAGATACACATGATTGCTACATATACCGTGTTTCGACAGAACGTGTTTCAGTTGGATCATATCAGATAAATCGGTTCAAATTTCAAAACGCAGATGCAGATGTGTACATAAATTATTTTTAAAATATTGAGGAATAGCTGTTGGAACGCATATGAATTTCTTTTCGTCATTGATGAATAAAATTTCTTAAATTATTTACTAACTACTCGTGTGTTGAGAATGCAAGTAGCAACAATTCAGCACAAAAAACACAGCTTGCTTACATTTGTTACTTACGTCGTTTTAAAAGGTTATGTTTGATGTTCCTGTTTAGAAAATATCAGATAAAATAATTATACTAAAGGTGAGCAAAGGGGACACAAACCATAAGCTATAAACCACCAAAACTCAAAATGTATGTTTGTTAAAAGCTAATCACTTATTATTTGAACAACCATTAAAAAAATATAATCTATTCAAACGGTGTGAGCATGGTGAGTAAAAAACGGTGTTTCTTCTGTGTTGCTTTGGGTGAGAGGGTCGCGGATAAAAAGTATATTTTCAGTACAAACTGCAAACAAATTCGGTGGTTATTCTACACAAAAATCCAACATGATCCGTTAAATGTTTGGCATTCAATGTGGTTTGATTTAAAAACATGGAAAAAATCGAAAGTTTTTAAAATCGTTTTTTTTTTATTCCAGAACAAGCCTAGAATTGTTTAATCTTGTTGCAAGAAACGGACGGGTATTGTCAAATACTTTGGGTGAGAGTAGAGAAGATAATCCACCCGCATTCAGGCGTAATGTCACATAAATGGGGCTCCATTCCCGCTCCATCTGTCGGAACATGAAAATGATCCTACTCTACTGGTCCACCGGGCGTTGTATTGTCCGTTAAGTGTCCGTTAATGTTAATTGTTCAAGTATGTGCAACCACTGGTTGGGAGACGATGTAATTTTCTCTCTCTCTCTCTCTCTCTCTCTCTCTCTCTCTCTCTCTCTCTCTCTCTCTCTCTCTAAAAAAAAAACTCGCCCCCCCTATTTGAAATCCTGGCTACGCCTATGTTCCCATAGAGGCATCTGGGAAAATCATCAACAAATCTCAAGTAGATTCTATTTTCCAAAGTTGAAAATGAAAATCCGAGACTTCATTAAGCTCTGTGAAACATGTCACAAAAACAAATACGATCGACACCCGTACAAAGTCACATTAGGTTCTACTCCAAACCCGGAAAGACCTCTCGACATTGTGCACGTTGACATATTTATAGCAGAAAAAACATACTTTCTTTCTTTTATTGATAAATTTTCTTGATACAGTACATTAATTCATATTAAAACTAGAAAGATTTTTGATTTAAGAAAAGGACTGACAAAGTATTTTAAAATCTTTGGAACTCCTCGTCTTATAGTTTGTGACTACGAACCGGCATTAAGATCAATTGAGGTACGTGGACTCCTCCATGATCTTAATATACAAATATTCTTCTATACCACCAAACCATAGCGAAAGCAATGGGTTAGTGGAAAGGTTTCACTCCACTATTGGAGGAATATTCAGATGCATCAAACCAACTTACCAGAATTTGAGCATCAAAGAAATTTTCAACGTTGCTTTGTTCACAGTACAACAACTCGATACATTCAGCAATTAAGTTGAAGCCTAGAGAAGCTTTTTATGGTTTGAAAGACAACCAAGAAAGACCTCTAAATATGGAACAAATTATAGAAACTAGGGATAAAGTTTATGACGAAATCATATTAGCACACGACAAGTCGAAGACACGGAACCTAGAGTATCATAATAAAAACAAAGAACCTGCACCAGTTTTTACCCCAGACCAGGTTGCTTTCAACAGAGTTCAAGGCATTAAAAGGAAAACGAAACCAAAATATTCACCAATCACCGTTGCAGAAAATAAAGGCAGAATTCTAATTGATGACAACGGGAGGGAGATACATAAAGACAATTTAAAACGGATCTAATATTTTTTCTACTTTCCAGAATGAACAATAAACTTAGAGATGAAATCTTATTTAGTTTGTGCTGCATGCAACTTCATAGGATCAAAGTAGTCTCGATTGAGAATGTACAATCAAGAGAAGCAGCCGCAGCAAGATTCATCTTAAGTGAGAATCTTAGAAAGGATTCAACGGATGCTTTAGTGGAACTTATGAATGAAGTTCGTGATCATTTAAACAAATGAACACGAAATACCACCAATAATTATTTTTTATACATCCTACACCCCATAACATCTCACTTATACTAACTAACAAAACCAGAATAATAATACTAAAAAAAAAAAAAAAATGTCATTTCAGAAAAAAAAAACAGCAGACCGAATTGCAAAGAACCAAAACACGATGACCCCAAATAACTGGATCCCATTCATCCTCCCACCCGCACCTAATTATACCCTCACCTACATTATCCTCAATCCAAATCCACGATATCACCAACAACGCAGGAGCGTTGATTCTTCAAAGGGGGAGGGAAGAGTAATTGCCGGATATGATAGGCTACTGCATGTCATAGACTTTTCACAATTCGAGATATCAATCTTGATAATCGAAAATGCTGTAAACAAATTAAAAAATTCATCAAGTGATTTTTCCAACATTATAAAATTTAAACTTAATGAAATTAAATTTATATTCAACATTTTTAACGCAAAACCAAATAGAAGCAAAAGATCCATAAATATTTTAGGTACAGCAATTAAATACGTTACAGGCAATTTAGATGCCGATGATTTGCAAACAATTAACTACAATCTAGACAAAATTAGAAAATCAGGAAACGTACTTATTGACGAAAATAACAAACAAATCAAAGTAAATTCAAAATTTGAAAATAGGCTTAACAAGATCAATGAAAACAAGAGTATAAGCAGGAAAACATTCTCAATAGCATTCTGAAAAACGGTAATTATATCTAATAACGAGAAATCACAAGATATCCATTATATTTCAACTAGATACATTCCTGGAGAACTTTAAGAACATAGAATGCGCAATATTGTTAGCTAAAGTAAAGCTATCATCAATAAATTTGTAATGACACCCAAAGAAATAGAAACTATAGTTCAGGAGCTGAAAAGTCAGGGATTAGATATCAACGGCCTAGACGATGCCAGCAGTTACATGTCAACAACCGTACTCCACCGAGGGACATCAACCATCATCTGTGTGAACATCCCAAGGCTTCCTTTAACAGTCTACAAAAAAGTAATCATCGAGCCTTTGCCGCTGTCCAACCAAACGGTGAAACTAACACACAAAGAAGTTTTGTTCAATGCAGAGCAAGTCCTGGCCATCACGCGATCAAAATGCCAGGGGGATGACCAAACTACAATCTGCGAAAGAAGACAACTAATGGTAATCAACGAGAATCCATGCGAGACCTCAATTCTACGAGGACAAAAAGGACAATGTTCGTTTTTGGAAAAACCGCCAACATTGGAAATCAGAATGATTGCACCAGGAACACTATTGGTGATAGCCGTTCAACAAGACGTACCCATCAACAGCACCTGCGGCAACGCGTAAAACAACAAAACTAACCGGAATTCATCTGGTAACATTCAAAAATTGTTCGCTTTACATAAAAAACGAGCTATTTGAAAATTACGAATTTCGGTTAAAACGAACATCAATTCTGCCCATTACAACTCACAAGAATAAAGACGTTGCACATAGAAAAGCACGTTAACCTTTCAGCACTAGACGAACTTCATTTGGAAAACGGAGCGTCAATTGGAAACAATGCAACTTCAACCACAAAATTGGACTCGCATCGATCAGCACAATTATCATCCTTACTATCGCATTAGTAGTCTTTGGATTCATCAAATATTGGCGTACCAGAAGTATAGTGGATTATTCGGGACAGAACAATACTTGAGGAAGGGCTAGTTAAGCATAGCTTGCCTCCAGCGTCAACGGATGTGAAGTCGCCTGCTTCACCGAGACCGACCATCAGCACCCAGACAGCAGAGTCAGCAACACCCAAGCTGGACACCGTCGGGAAATGCGGAGACATCAAATATCACGGCGCTGGACAACGTGATCGGAGTGACATCGTTGCTAGGTGCAAGACTAGCAGTTTTAGGGAAGAAGGCAGAGCGGTTAGGCCTTTGATATAATGAATAAAAATTAGTTCGAGTTAAACAGTCGTCGCGAGTAGTAGTCTAGTTTTTTTAAAAAAGTTATCACAGCCGAATGTGATTGTAATTTATATATATATATATATATATATATATATATATATATATATATATATATATATATATATATATAGTTATAAAGTAAACCATGGCTGAGTAAAGCCTAGCAATGTTGGTCTCTGCTTTTAAACAATTTGAGGCTGATTTATAGTTCTTATATTTAATGGGGTCAGAATTGGACCAGCCTCCCTACTTTTGATGGGTACATTACTTCACAAATAAAACTAGATTTTTGTTAACATGGTTATCATAAGATTTATTTAGGGATAAGTTGGATGACTTTAAAAAATAGTTCTCGTCGTTATCTTGAAGTGATGGAAAAGTTTGTTGATACTCATTCCATGTGTGTATGTGCAAGAAAACTGGAAATTTACAAACATATATATATGTCCAATTCATCTGAATCGGTTAGCGAAGACTTAATCGGTATGGTGGAAACACCACTTAATAATTTCAGAAACCAGATCCTGATAAAGAAGGGAGCCATTAACGAGGAAGAACGGACCGAAATCTTCCCCGGAATCTTTAGACGGACCATTACACGGGCTACCTTTGGTGTCCCCGTGGCAGGAGAGAATCCTCCGGGATTACATACACCCCAAGAGGATGAACGGTATTCTCTGCCTACTGAAGAATGGCTCAACATTCTTCAGATAACCTACAAAAATCATTTCTCACGAAATAAAACCTTCAAAATAAAACTCACGCAAAATATCTTACAGGATCTGACCTCCGAAGAAGACCAAGACAGGACAATAGAAGACGTCCACCAACGAGCACATAGAGGGGCTGATGAAAACTACGATGCCATCAAGAAAAGATTCTACTTTCCGAACATGCGGAACAAGATGCAAACCTTCATCAACTTGTGCACCACGTGCCTGGAGAGTAAGTACGAAGGATCTCCCTACCGAATTATATTCGCGTATACACCAATGCCAAAAAAGCCCCTGGATATCTTTCATATAGATATTTTCATTTTATCCCCATTTCTTTTCATATCGGCAGTAGATAAATTCTCAAGGTATGCCATGTTAATTCCTATTAAATCTCGCTGTATCCCAGATGTCAAAAGGGGAATGGTTAATTTATTTACCACACATGGCAAACTAAGAATGATCGTCTGTGACAATGAAATTGAATGCAGTCCATCGAAATTCGTAGCCTTCTGCAAAGACTTGAAATAGAGATCTACCATACACCATCAGACCATAGTGAGGTGAATGGAATCGTCGAAAGATTTTATTCAACTCTCAGTGAAATTTTTAGATGCTCGAAGAGCAAATATCCAGATCTGAATAACAAAGAACTTTACAAAATTTCTACTTCATTATATAATGAATCCATTCACTCCGCACATAAGAGAAAACCCGTAGACGTGTTTTTCGCCATTAGAGAGGAAGAAGAAGGACCTTTGAACCCAGAGGTAATGTTAGAAAATAGGGACAATCTTTTCGACGAAATCATGGTCAAATTAGGAGAGTACCATAGGAAAACCATAAATAATCATAATAAAAACAGGAAAGACAAACCAAAATTCAGAAAAGGAGATGTAATATACAATAGAATTCAGGGAATTCCAAATAAGCGTAAGAACAAATTCAAAAAACAGGTAGTCAGACAGAACAGGAAAAAAAAACAGTCATAGATACCAGAAATATAAAACTACATAGTTTTATATTTCTTGGTATCTATGACTGTTTTTTTTCTGTTCTGTACTCAAAATTAAAACGGAAGAGGAAGTCTTAATAATAACGATTCTTTCAAATAATATCGGTTCTTTCTAATACCTACCTTTCAAATAACTAAAATAAACAATAACACAAAACTAACACTAAATTTTAACTTACAGACAGAATGGATGTACGCCACACTTCTACTTTGCACATACTTCTGTTTCATGTACGGTGAACCGATACTACACATCATTAATACTTTGAACGATCCAATCGTGCAAATTAAGGAAACTGATTGTAAAATTCAAACAGGAACTTTGAAAATCATACACCCCGTCAATTTATTCAGGATAGAAGAAAGCATAGAGATAATAACAAATACCTTCTACAATAATCTTAACCCTACTAACCCACTACATGAAGTAATAAAATTTCGCATAAAAAAACTATACTCGACACTTTACGGGCTGAAACCACGACGAACTCGAAGGCGCAAACGATGGAATTCCATAGGAGCAGCATGGAAGTGGATTGCTGGGTCCCCCGATGCCCACGATTTAGAGATCATCAATTCAACTATGAATGATCTCATCAAGCAGAAACAACCAACAATACCGAATACACGACAATATCAACAACAGGATCACTCTACTCACGCAAACGATCAATCAGATAGCCGCATCACTCAACAACAACAATGTTGGCCTAGACACGCTAGATGCCATCACCACAATGCTAAACATCGATGTCATCAATGAATTACTAGATAACATCCAAGAAGCAATCACACTTACGAAGATCGCCGCACCAACAACAAAATGCTATCCACAAGGGAGATAAATGTCATCAAATCCACGCTTCAGGACCAAGGAGTAAAAATCGATTTCCCGGACGAAGCGTTACAATTTGTCACCCCTAAAATCGCTGGGAAGAATGGAGACTTACTTTATATTTTGCATGTCCCACAATTAGAAAACTCCACATCCACAATCATCAGAATCTACCCGCTCATCGTAGACAACCAAAGTATAAAGTCCTACCCTAGCCACGTTATACGGCACGGGTCGAAACTTTTTGTAACAGATAACCCAAAGATTTCGTGCAAAAGTCAGCTAATGTTAAAGAGTTAGAAGACGAGTGCCTCAAACAAATCATACTTGGAAAGCATTCTCGTTGTAACTCAATTTTTAAAAATGATACCACACATCAACTGGTAAACGAGAACACCATCATAATCTCGAATGCCAAGCATCATCTCCTTGAGACGAGCTGTGGACCCGACAACAGAAGAATCACTGGAAACTTCATCGTCAAATTCTCAAACTGTACGGTAAATTTCATCGGCCAAACCTTCCAAAACTCGGAATCTACAGTCAACATGGAAATTCTATATGGCGCGATCCACAATACTTCAATTCACTGGCATCTCATCAAACAACACGACATAGCCGCCATCAGCGATACTGCAGTTAGCAACCCGCAGCAGTTAAGCCACGTATACCTCCGTCAAGACAGTCTCCATTTGAAACTATGGACAATGTTCGGGGGGTTCTCATTTTCAACTATACTTGTGTTTGTGATCATGGGCATAGTCATAAAGTATATCTGCGAAAACAGAACCAACGGACCGGGACGTTCCGTACTTAAGGGCGATGTAGTTACGGACGGAAATGGTCAAAACCCCGAAGGTGATAGTCTAGCAGACATTTCAATCAGATTACAACGACTTCAACAACAACTACAACAGGTACCAAATTCCCCAGCCGCAGCAGCACCATTATCCAAAACCTCAACCCCATAGTCAGCAAGTTTAACGTTCATCAACCAGCACCCGACGACCGACCGACCAATACATGTCGAGTAACACAGCAGTTCACCGGAAAACAGATCATATTTCAGAATAGTAAGCATTAGTCAGGAAATAGCTAGGGAATTTCAATCGAGCGAGGCCTCTGTACTTGGTAGATATAAAGCAGAATTCATTCTTAGTCTAACTTTCAACCCGTTCAATTCGCTTTTCCTTTTTAAAAACGTTCCTCCGAAGTCAAAAGTGGTAATTTATATATATATATATATATATATATATATATATATATATATATATATATATATATATATATATATATATATATATATATATATATATATATATATATATATATATATATATATATATATATATATATATATATATATATATATATATATATATATATATATATATATATATATATATATATATATATATATATATATATATATATATATATATATATATATATATATATATATATATATATATATATATATATATATATATATATATATATATATATATATATATATATATATATATATATATATATATATATATATATATATATATATATATATATATATATATATATATATATATATATATATATATATATATATATATATATATATATATATATATATATATATATATATATATATATATATATATATATATATATATATATATATATATATATATATATATATATATATATATATATATATATATATATATATATATATATATATATATATATATATATATATATATATATATATATATATATATATATATATATATATATATATATATATATATATATATATATATATATATATATATATATATATATATATATATATATATATATATATATATATATATATATATATATATATATATATATATATATATATATATATATATATATATATATATATATTTATTAAGATGCCAATTGAAGACCTAACATCGTGTGCTAATATTGAAATTACACGAAAACTCAAAGAGATAGATGTTTGGTGTCAAAGAACGAATCATAGAACATGATAAGAGGCTCAGTTTTGTAAAAAAAAAATGATCAAGTTTATCATGCATTTATTAGTAAAAATCTGCAAAAATGTCACAAAAACTAACAATTTCCAACTTTGTTACTCTTAAAATGTAACTTGTCTCATTCAACAGTGCAATTTTGTGATAACGATTTAAAGCAAATTTTCTTAGCTTTCGAATGAACGTAAATGATTTACTCTTAAAAGTGTAATCTTTGCGTTAGTGCAAGTTAAGTGCAAACATACCACCGAAATAAAAAAGTTCAATAACTCGGTAATAGTTGAGATTTGACCATATGCGTAGAATCATTTTTTTCATCAAATATTATCTTCTTTAAGCCCCTGAAAGATTATTAATAAGGAACCAAACACCCTGTATATATATATATATATATATATATATATATATATATATATATATATATATATATATTATATATATATATTATATACATACATATTTCTTTATTTATATTCTCCATAGTCTCTACTTTTTGGACACTCAGTCGCTACCAGAATTGATAATAGAGTGTTCATTAGGCTGGCATGGGATGTCTCATATAGTATGATTTTGACTTGTTGGTTGGTATATATGTCTCGTTCTTACTAGCACAGAGAAAAAAATATAAGTCAGTCAATAATATTTCTATATCTTTGCATTGATATTTCGATAACCCATGCGCATAATTGTAACAATCACACATTTCAAGTTGATTTATCTATTGTATGCTTGAATTAACTTCAGTACAATATGGTTGATTCAACTAAACAATGGTTATGTCGAAAAAAAATTATTGTTGATATTTTGACAGTTGGCTTACAGTACCAGTAAATTCAACCATGATTATAGTTGAACCAACGGAATAACAATAGTTGGTTTGAATATGCTTGGGGTCAGTTAATTTTTTTTTCTGAATGAGATTTTCGGTTCCAAAATCGTTTCAATGAGAATTTAATTAAATTTGGGATTGATTTGTGACTGATTTTGTTTTATATTTTTATTGTTCCAATAATGGTTTTGTTTAATCAGTTCATCGAATGCGAATCACTTTTATTGGTCTAAACGAAAATTTTATTTGAAATGATTACTATTTTATTTATTTATTTTTGTCCATCTATTGTAGACCAGTTTTGTTTTACAAATAGTACTTATAGTCTAATTTGTTATATCTTAATCACCCTAACCGCGAAAAGAAAATGTTCCTAACCTCTTTTTTTATTCATTGTCACATCTATTATATCGCAATACTTATTATAACAGGACATCATTCTATTTAAAGGCCCATTCTTTGCATAGTTTGTTCTTTGACTGTTTATGTAAAACAATTGTTTATTTCTTAGGAAGCGAGAGGGAGCATACAAGTTAAGATTTTCTAAAATCTCTTGTGTGTTTACTCTCTGCATAATAACACCATTCAGGAAAGCTATCATTGCAAATTCTTTTCTCTTTTTAAGCCCACCTAAATTAATTAACATACATCGTGACTCATAAGACGGCAAAGGCAAAGTCGTCCAACCTAACTTTCGTAGGGCAAATAACAAAAATTGTTTTTGAACTGACTCTAAACGGCTTACATGTGTATCTTGATATGGAGACCAAACTATGCTACAATATTCAAGAAGGGGTCTCACATATGTTATGTACAGCGTTTTGATTGTGTGTGGATCACTAAAGTTCAAGCTAAACCTTTTGATAAACCCGAGCATGTTGCATGCTTTATAAATGATATTATTTTAATGTTCGGCAAAAGTTAATTTAGAATCGAGTATAACACCTAAGTCTCTTATTTGACTGCATCTTTCAACAGTTATATTGAAACACGAAGGAAACTCAAAATGTTTTCTATTTCATTGATAAATAAAATAAATAATAATGGACCAAGATGAGCCTTGAGGCACGCCCGAAGTAACGTTCACAATTGTTGAAAGTTTTCTCTCAAATCTTACTCTTTGCGTTCTTTAAGTCAAGTAAGATTTTAGTAGCCCAGGATTGAATCCCAACTTGGATAATTTAAAAAGCAACCATGGAATATCAGCACTGTCAAATGCTTTACTAAAATCGGTATATAGCACTTCAACACAATTTCCTTTATCCATTACGTTCAAAGAAAAAGTTACAAATTGTATCAAATTAGTGGCTGTTAATCTTCCTTTAATAAAGCCATGCTGTTTATTAGAAATTAAAATCTTCACCTGCGAAAATATATTATCATTTATGATAGTTAAAAAAGTTTCGGAATGCTTGATAATATAGCAACCCCACGATAATTTTTAATATCAGATTTTTTTCCACTCTTAAAAATTGGGATCAAAAAAGATTCCTTCCAAACAGCAGGAAGAACGCTGGACTCCAATGATGAATTAAACAACCAAAATGAGGGTTTAACTAGCTCCTTTGAAAGAGATTTTAAAAATGGTAAGCCGTCTGGTCCAGCACCCTTTGAAGCATCCAAAGTTTCAAGAGCTTGTAAGATTTCCCTGACAGATAAATTATCAACTGAAATGTCCGTCATTGGCTCGAGGAGGTGTGATAAATATTGCAAGTCACGCTCATTATCGTCATGAGAAGTATAGATGTCCTGGAAGAAATCAGGGAATAAGTTGCTAATGTTATTTTTTTTGTGTTACCGGTCCTGTTGTCTAAATGCATTTTTGATGGAAAGTTCTTAGACGATTTTCTTTAACATAGCTAAAAAAAAGATTTAGGGTCTGACTTAATATATTTTCTCAACCAGGGTGTTATGCTCTTCATATGCATTTTTTAATTCTAAGCTCAGTTGATCGCATCTGGCCAGAAATATCGATAGATTTTCATCAGTTTTATTTCTTTTGTATGCTTTATGAGCTTTTTGTTTCCTATTTCTGAGATTAGTAACCAGTCTATGATACCATACTGGGGATTTTAAACTAGATTCTCCCTTTTGTTTCATAGGCACTGTTTGTTCTAAAATATCATACACAATTTGGTAGAACGCGTCCACTGCTTGACCTACATTATGATCACGTAATACAGTTTGCCAGTCAATACAATTCAATTTTTCTTTGATGAGTACTTAATTAGCCCTACTAAAATCATAGTATGGTTCGGACAAATCATTATCCATCATTGTGGTTTTGTCGTGCACGAATATGAAGTATTCAATTGCAGTGTGGAACACTTCATTTTTCCAAAGAGGAAAACGCAAAAAACATCGGTCATATTAGTGAACATCAAATCTAAGTAGCAATTATTCTGATTTTTCACGTGATTTACTTGATTGAGCCCGATTTCAGAACTTTTGTCAAATAGAGTACGGAGCGTTTCATTCTCCCCTGCAATTGGAATCAAAAAGGACTCATTTTCATTGTCAATAATAAAATTGGCTGCCTTTTGGTTAAAATCACCGTAAATGTGAACATTTGCTTCGGGCTCAAACTTTGAAATGATATTACCGGCAATACTAAAAAATAGTTCAAAAGAATCTTTTCTTGCATATTCTGGAGGAAAATAAACTGCTACAAAAATATGAACTTGTTCTCCAATAAGACATATGACCCAAACATGGTCAAATTCTTTACATTTGCAAGATTCAATTTGTTCGCAATCATAATCAACACTAACTACTATAAGAACACCTCCACCACATTTTTTGTTGGATAAAAATTTATCGCGATCATCCCTAAAGACAGTGAAACGATCACCGAAAACTTCTTCAATGAAAACGCTAGCGTCCCAACTCGTTTCTTTTTCTAAAATTACAGGAAAGCTACATGCAGCGACCTGCTTATAAATTTCATTAACTTTAACGGCACGATTTCACTTCGTTCAGCGAAAGAAGAAAGTTCGTTCGATCCAGCGCTCCGTTATTTTGGAAGATTTATTAGAGTGCGATCCTTGGAAATAATTAGTTTTTTTTCTCAAAATCTATTCACTTCAGTGAAAGGAGTGAATGTGAGTTTTTTTTCTAAGAAGGCAGTGTGGTTTTCCAGTGAAATAAGAAAATCAAGCAGTGCTTGCTGGCGAATTATCATCCCGCTCATTTTCGCTTCATCTCCGCGTGGTGACGCTAACCAGCGATACACTACTACATCGCCAAAGGTCATCCGACATCGTCGAGCGAGTGCACCCGAAGGCGATCGGATACACCCGTGCACCCACGCAGCGCACCGCTCCCCGCTGCCCGCATAGAAGTGCGACGTTCAGGCATACGGTGCGTCAGCAGCAGCAGCAACAGATCAGTAATATTAGTTAAGTTTTTTTTTCCTCTGCCTCTCATCCCACTAGAGTTTAGCGTTAATTTGTGTGTGTTTTTGTTTTGTGTTTGTGTGTGATTTAAATTTTTGGGGGAGTCCAACGCTCCCACGAGTAAGGCAAATCGTGCATGTTGAAGAGGTTTCTTCGACATGGACGGTTTGGCTGAAAAAGTGCCTTTGCCACCTGATGATGGGGAGGCACAAATAAATTTCCGACCGCGATCTTATCCAATGGACTCGGTCGGTCCATGGGTTGTCTACTTTCAGCCCAAAATCAAACCTCTGAATGTATACCAAATAACTACTGATTTGACGAAGCGATTCTCAGCCGTGACAGAGATCACGAAAGTTAAATTTAATAAACTCCGTGTTGTCGTCTCTAACCTGAAGCAGGCTAATGGGATTGCTTCCTCCCAGCATTTTACACTGGAATATAGAGTTTATATTCCAGCTCGTGATGTGGAGATTGTAGGAGTGGTCACAGAGGCGAGTCTGTGCACTGAAATTTTGGAGAAGCGGGCGGTTGGCCGATTCAATAACCCTCTGCTCCCCCCAGTTCAGATACTGGAAGTAAGAAAATTAGTTAGAATGTCGCACAACGAGGGTAAGAAAAAAGTTACCCCCACAGACTCGTTTCGGGTGACCTTTTCTGGCTCTGCCCTTCCTCACTACTTAGAACTGGACAAACTTCGGCTACCTGTGCGGTTATTTGTACCCCGGGTAATGATCTGCCAAAACTGCCAGCAGATGGGGCATACGGCCTCCCATTGCGGCAATAAAGCACGCTGCTCAACTTGCGGGGAGAAACATGAGGCTGGTCCTTGTGCAGATAACACACTAAAATGCGTTTTCTGCAAGGGAACCCCTCCCCATGCTCTCTCGTCATGCCCGGCGTACAAACAACGCGGGGAAAAATTGGAACGTTCTCTGAAACAACGTTCAAGGCAATCTTTTGCAGAAATGCTTAAGAAAGCCTCGCCACCCGATGTCAATACAAATCCTTTTGCTCCTCTGTCAGATGAGGAGTCTGATTCGGACTTGCTTGAGGAGGGGACATCTTTCAGTTTTCCGGAAGGTGCTTCGCGGAAGCGAAGACGCATCCGAGCAGGGAAAGTAGCTGAACAGAAGCCCCAAATCCACATGCCCAATTCAAAGAGCAGTGTAAAGAAGGATAATCCGAATCCTCCTGGTTTTCGAAGTGCTAACTACACACAGGATTTCCCATCTCTCCCGGGGACATCCAAAACCCCTGATGCCCCGATTTTAAGAACAGAAGCCCCCTCTTCATCTGGGCTGTTCTCATTTGATGATATTGTGGAAGGTATTTTCAAGTACCTCGAAATGTTTGACCCTCTTAAAAGCATTGTTATGGCAATGCTTCCCACTGTGAAAACTTTTTTGAAGAAATTAACATTAAAGTGGCCCCTCCTTGCAGCTATCATTTCCTTCGATGGATAATTTTCCAAATGAGGTCGGGGATTTGATCACTGTTCTGCAGTGGAATTGTCGAAGTTTTATTCCTAAATTTGAATCATTTAAATTTTTAGCTCACAATATCGGTTGTGATGCATTTGCTCTTTGTGAAACATGGCTTTCACCCGAAATCGATCTTCCGATTCACGACTTCAACATTATTCGGCTTGATCGTGAGGATTCACGTGGAGGAGGAGTACTTTTGGGGATCAAAAAGTGCTACTCCTTCTATAGAGTGAATTTTCCTCCAATTCCAGGTATTGAAGTTGTCGCATGTCAGGCTGTTATTAAAAATAAAAGCCTTTGCATTGCTTCCGTTTATATTCCTCCTAGAGCCTCAATAAACCAAAAACAACTTTCAGATACTTGTTCGGTTCTTCCTGCTCCGCGGTTGATCATGGGAGATTTTAACTCTCACGGTACAGGCTGGGGAGAACTGTACGATGACAACCGGTTTTCTTTGATATATGACCTCTGTGACAACTTCAATATGACCGTTCTCAACAATGGAGAAATTACACGCTTGGATGGTCCATCCTCACTTGGCAGTAGGTTAGACCTTACACTTTGCTCGAATTCATTATCGTTGGACTGCACGTGGAATGTGATCCAGGATCCCCACGGTAGTGATCATTTGCCTATTAAAATTTCGGTTGCCACCGGGCTCACTCCGGCGGAATCCATCAACGTCACGTATGATCTAACTCGTAATATCGATTGGACAAGGTTCAAGACAGCAATAGATGAAGCCGTAACAACGGTAGAAGGGCTTCCACCGCTGGAGGAATATAACTTCCTCTCCAACCTGATTTTGGAAAGCGCGCTACAAGCTCAAACTCGACCAGTTCCAGGAACGTCATTTCGCAGGAAACCTCCTTCCCCATGGTGGGATCCGCAATGCACCGAGGTTTACCGCAAAAAGTCCAACGCGTTCAAAGTTTTTCGTAGACGTGGAACACCTGAGCACTTCGAAAGGTACACGGCTCTCGAACGAGAATTTAAGAGCCTCATCAAGGCCAAGAAACGCGGTTACTGGCGACAATTCGTGGACGGACTACCGCGTGAAACGTCGATGAATACCCATTGGAATACGGCGCGAAGATTGCGTAACAGAATTACGAACAACGAGAGCGAGGAGTATTCGGACCAATGGATCCTCAAGTTCGCGCGAAAAGTTTGTCCAGATTCTGTGCCTGCACAAATGTTTCCTCGCGAAACCACGAATTCGATAGATGAGATCAGCCAACCTTTTTCAATGGCAGAACTCTCTCTCGCACTCCTTTCGTGTGGCAATACGGCTCCAGGGGCTGATAGAATCAAGTTCAACTTGCTTAAGAACCTTCCAGACGTCGCTAAGAGGCGCATGTTGCACTTGTTTAATCAGTTTCTGGCTCTCAACATTGTACCGGATGACTGGAGACGGGTGAGAGTTATTGCCATTCAAAAACCTGGTAAACCCGCGTCAGACCACAACTCCTATCGACCCATCGCGATGTTATCTTGTATTCGAAAGTTGTTGGAGAAAATGATCCTTTTCCGTCTGGACAATTGGGTTGAGACTAACAACCTGCTTTCAGATACTCAATATGGTTTCCGTAGGGGTAAGGGAACGAACGACTGCCTCGCGTTGCTTTCCACAGAGATTCAGTTAGCTTTTGCTAAAAAAAGAGCAAATGGCTTCTGTATTCTTGGATATCAAGGGGGCTTTTGATTCAGTATCTGTTAAAATTCTTTCAGATAAACTCCACGCTTGTGGTTTTTCACCATTAATGAACAATTTTTTATACAATTTGCTGTCAGAGAAACATATGAGCTTTTCTCATGGAAACTCTACAGCTTCTCGATTTAGCTACATGGGTCTCCCCCAGGGATCATGTTTAAGCCCCCTTTTGTATAATTTTTATGTCAAAGACATTGACGGTTGTCTGAGTGAGAATTGTACGTTGAGACAACTTGCAGATGACGGCGTAGTGTCTGTCACTGGACCCAATGGGGTCGATCTGCAAGGACCCTTACAGGATACCTTAGACAATTTGTCTACTTGGGCTCTAGAGCTAGGTATCGAATTCTCTACGGAGAAAACTGAGTTGGTTGTTTTTTCTAAGAAGCATAACCCTGCACAACCGAAGCTTCAAATTTTGGGTACACCGATAACTCATTCTATGTCATTTAAATATCTTGGGGTCTGGTTCGATTCAAAGTGCACCTGGAGATCCCACATTGAGTATCTGAAGCGAAAATGCCAGCAAAGGGTCAACTTTCTCTGCACAATTACCGGGACCTGGTGGGGAGCTCATCCACAAGATCTTCTAACGTTGTACCGGACAACGATTTTGTCGGTTATGGAATACGGTAGTTTTTGTTTTCAGTCAGCGGCTCGGTCGCACTTCATTAAACTGGAACGTATTCAGTATCGGTGTCTTCGTATCGCGTTAGGTTGCATGCACTCGACTCACACCATGAGTCTTGAAGTGCTGGCTGGCATGTTGCCACTCTCGGATCGGTTTTCAGAATTATCTCTCCGGCTCCTCACCAGGTGTGAAGTTATGAACCCCCAGGTGATCGAAAATTTTGAGAAGCTCCTTGAGTTGAATCCTCAAACCCGCTTCATGACTTTGTACCATTTGTACATAACACAGGATGTCAGCCCTTCGCTGAATATTCCCAATCGTGTTTGCTTCTCCGACTTCGGAAATTCGGTTCATTTTGATTTATCCATGAAACAGGAGCTTCGTGGAATCCCAGAGCATCATCGTCCGATGATTGCTCCGGTGATATTTGCTGCAAAGTTTGGCCTAGTTGATTCCGCCAAAACGTTTTTCACTGACGGGTCTTTGATAAAGGACTCCGCTGGCTTTGGTGTATACAATGAAAATTATAGCGTCGCTCGTAAACTTCAAGCACCTTTTTCTGTTTTTGTCGCGGAATTGGCAGCAATTCATTTTTCTTTAGAGACTGTTGCCTCTTTTACACCGGATCAATACTTCATTATCACGGATAGTCTTGGTTCTATAGAGGCTATTCGCTCCTTGAGGCCGGTAAAGCACACCTCTTATTTTCTTATGAAAATACGAGGTCTTCTAAGTGCTTTATCTTCACGTTCTTTTATTATCACCTTTGTGTGGGTCCCTTCTCATTGTTTGATTACTGACAATGAGAAAGCGGACTCGCTTGCAAGGGTGGGCGCTATGGAAGGCGATATTTATGACCGACAAATCGCCTTCAACGAATTTTTCTATATTTTTCGTCAGATATCACTCGATAGCTGGCAGTATAAATGGAGTAAAGGAGATTTGGGGCGATGGCTACATTCTATCACTCCTAAGGTGTCTAAAAAATGTTGGTTCAGGGGATTGGATGTGGGTCGAGACTTCATTCGTGTCATGTCTCGCCTCATGTCCAATCATTATTCTTTAAACGCTCATTTGTTCCGTGTTGGGCTGGGAGATAGCAATCTCTGTGAATGTGGACAAGGTTACCAGGACGCAGATCACGTTATTTGGTATTGTGCTGAGCATCGTGGAGTCAGATCTGAGCTTTATGATTTCCTTCGGGCTCGAGGTAGACAACCCAATGTACCGATTCGAGACATTTTGGCTGCACGCGATCTGGAATTTATGAAACTCATTTATGTGTTTTTGACTAACATTAGCCTTAGATTGTAGTTTGATTAACTTACTTGTTTAGATTAAATTTGTGAGGATTGTGTGCATCGGTGTGTGATTGTGGTTGTGTGTTTGAGTGTTGTGTGTGTGTGTGAGTGAGTGATTATTTTTTTTAAATTGAAAACGTTCAATAAAAAAATTGTTATTTGAAATTCTAGATTTAAGAAAACCATTGTTCCTTTTGCATTGTTTAAAATTTCCACCGCAATTTTCCCATCCATAAAATTGTAATTCCTATTAACCTCGAGACGGCCGCGAGTAACCGGTTCCACCCCCTTAACCTTAGTTCTAAGATAACTGATGTATATAAACATGAAAACTTGGCTCTGTAAAGTTGATTCGATTGAGCCTGTACAAATAAATGAATTCATAAAAAAAAAACTTTAACGGCACTTTTCATCCTGTTAAAGTTCTGGCAATACACTAGTAATTCTTTACTTTTAATGTTATTATCAAATGTCTGTGACCAATTTAAACTAATTACCTCTTCTTCCTTATGTTGAGAGCTCGTCAAATCCATAAAATCGTCGGATACTTCCTCTGCAGCGAGCGTTAATTTGGACGAAAAAACGAATGTCTATGTGCACACGCTTCGCAAAGAGTTTCCTGGAGGCGGTGAGGTAAATGAGCTTGGATGCGGTTGCGGTAGCTGATGATCTACCGGGTATGGGTTTAAAGTCTCACCACGTCGAAATCCGATCCAACGCGGGGTTTCAACCGAAGGGGGCCTGGAAAATGCCACCTTTGCTGCTGCAAGTAGATCCCTATCCATTGGAAGAACTGCTGGGTGACTATTTTGAAGACCGATATGATTTGTGTTATTGCTGCTGCTGCTGCAGATGTTGTTGTTGATATTATTACTGGAACTAGTTTGCTGACGCCCCGAAAAACTTTGTTGATGATATCTGTTGGAACTATTGGTGCTCCTGTTCCATTGTTTTTTTTTTAAGAGCTTTCCTTCGCTTTATTGCCTTATCTCTGGCCTTCTGCTGCTGAACATGACGTTGCCTTCGTAAATCATATTCAGTCCAGTTCGGGCGCCAAATTCGTTTCGATCCTAGTGTGCGCCATGCTTCTTGGAGTTCATTTTCTACCTGCGCGTCACGGTCAGCTGTATTCAATTCGTTCATAAGGCTGGGGGATGACACCGCTGATGCCAAACGATTAGCGTTAATATTGCTGTCCAAAGTATTAATTGCACTAACAAGTGGTTTTACTTCATTAAAAATATAACCAACTGCAAAGGCTATATCTTTTACTTCATTCAAAGCATCACACGTTTGAACAGATGCGTTAGTAGTGTGTTGATTACAATGAGCGGCCATGTCCATGGTTACGCCGCTTTCTCGTGGTTTCCATTGAAATATTTAACAGCGACGTTAAATGGTTCTTTTTATAGCCACGAGCTCATCGGACGTATTGACCGAGATATGCTCGAAATCGCGCGATATTGACGACACAGCGTTTTCAGCTGTCGACGATGTATTTTCGTTTACATTCGTCACCGATTCTTTAATTCCTCAATATTATCAAACAACACGTCTATTGTACTAAGCTTTTTGAGCACTTTGAGGTCAGCAGCTACTTGAAGATTGGCATCCGTTTGAGATTTAATTGAATCCATAATCTGCTCCTGTTGACAAAGCACATTGCGTGTGTCGATTCCTGTTCTTAGATGATGTTGACAATCGGAACACAGAGGTATCGTATACAATGATAATAACTGCTCCTGATGCCGTTGAACGACTAGCCGAGAGATAGCATTTGTCACAAAATTCATACTTCCACATGAAGCGTTCGTTACTGATATTGCACGACGTAGCACTGCAATTCATAATGATGACTTTAACTTTTTCGGGGCTCGCGCGCGGCGTACAAAAAATATTGTAAAAATTAAATACGGAGGTCGTAAAAAATGCGACTGCACTCGGTGACGAACCGACTGGCTTTATACGGTACGGTATTTTTTAAAGTATTGATTCAATCTGGTAAATGTTCTTTAGTAGGTCATGCTTAGAAGAACAGCGCCACTTGTTTAGACAAGAATGGTTGCCATCAAGAGCCGCCGCACTGACGGTCACTGTTCGAATCTCGAGTTTGGTGCATTTTATTTTTGTGAGCCATCTGACTTTCGGAATCTCATCTCTTACTCATCAACTAAATATCACTGCGCACAACCTCACGCACACGTTCAATTTTTCATAGCGAATTGCTGTTGCTTTTTTGCCCACAACTAATGTTAGATTTTTCAGGGGGAGTTTGCTCATTTACACTTCCGGTCCGCTTCCTAGAATCTTGCTATGACCACCGATTACCTGTCGATCTGCCAAATTTTGGTAAACCGACTGCTTAGAATTATCTCAAATTGTAATATTCCACCCACTATATCACAAAATATTGCGAGTAGTTGAACGGATTTGGAGATAAGGAAAGCATTGGGTATAGGACCAAGTCTCCCCCGGTTGATACCAAATTAATGAGCGTAGGAATCAACAGAATCAATATCAGTTACTAATGTTATGATGGGCCACCAATCGGAGGGGCGGCCCAACTTGTCTTATCTCTACTTGCAGGATATCCACAGAAAAGATGGCATGCCGCTGCTTATGCCTAACTATTACCTACACGGCAGAAAAAGCGATCACCATCCCAACTATCCAACATCCCAGTGATTTCTCTTGGAAGTGCAGAGGATTTCTCGGCTTCCTTCAAAGCGAGTATCACGTCAACACGTCCTTCCCATTCCCTACATGATCAGCATTCGGGCACGACCGGCACCGCTATTGCTTTATAATGGGTCACAAGTTTTTACACATTGAGGATGTATGTTAGTCCTAAACATTATCTATTGGTTCTTTGTGTAAATACAGCTGATCTGGCAATAACGGAATAGCATCCGTGGGCGGTCAATCATGCTCATGCTCATGCTCACAGTCCACCTGGCTATGGTATTGGAAACAGAATCATGCCGCTATTCATAACAATTCAAAACTTGCCATTCGTCCCTTATGAAATAATTTCAGAAGGATTAGGATCAAGAATTCATAAGAAGGGAAGTCTAAAGCAAAATTATAGAACTAATTTAACTAACCATATGTGTAATGATAGGTATAGAATAGATGAACATTATTACTATAAACCAACGCGGTCCTACGTGAACCTTGCGGTTGTATCCCTGATATAGCTTTGAGCAAGTATTGCAACCCATCCCAGACAACCAAAGTGCACGTATATTGAAAGTTGTTTTTATGATATACAAACATATATGTAAGTAAACAAATCGTATAGAATGCAAAAATATGGCTTATACGTGCAAAAGTGGAGGCCATATACGTGCAAATTACATTGTTTTCCTAAACGAGTTGATTTGATATCGTATGCGATTGAATTTGTAATAACAAATTCGATTTAAAAAGTTTAGCGATGTATATCCGATTTAGTTTGTGACACAGTACGATGAATAAATGACACATCGTAAATAAGTCGAAAATTTGCACTCTTTACGATTTAACTTAAACATAATACGATAAAGGCCACAATTAATTGCGATTTTGACTTGAAATATAGGAATATACGATACTATTTGAACACTGTTATACGACTTGTGGTTGTCTGGGATCCCAAGTAGCAATTCAAATGCAAATTATTAGTTTTATTCATGTTTTATGGTAGTTTTATCAGAGCATTATGGAGTTCATCCGGTTTTATCAGGGCATTTTCCAAGTTAAGGTGGTTTTAATTCATTAACAGTTCTCAAGAGTGATTAAAGAACACTTGAAGAAACCTCCATAAAACTACATCATTTATAAGTGTAATTCACCTTATCAGTAGTTTTATAAGATACTTGATCCCCCTCTCAAGACATCGTTTCGCAACTTGCATAAAACCTGATAAAAGTTTTGTAAAAGTTTTATGACATTCTTCTTTAAGATGAATGTATCTTGGAAATGCTGCCATAAAACTCTCTTAGAACTATTTGATTTTAAATAAGAGCACATATTCTTGAGAAAGAACATGATGTGAAAAATAAACAAACTGTCACAATGGACGCCCACAGGTGGAAGAAATTAAAAACCAGCGGATCGTTCAAGCGGAAATTCAATAAAAACCTATTCAATATATTGAACACTCCTTCATCTCAGCAACCAACGACAATTTTTTTTTTACCATTCCATTGGATTCGCAGCTTACTGAGACTAACTTATCAAAAGGGTCTATGCGTTATGCGTAAAACGAATAAAATAAAATGGTGCAATGTGTCGCCAGTTGAAAACCGAAATGCATAACTCATGATATTTGATTTTATGCCAATTGTGCTAGTTAAACCTAACGTCTCAGGTAGTGCGTTATATGGCGCACCACCGTGGAAATACAGCGCAGTACTTTTGACGTAAGGTTTAATGTGCACTACGATTGTCAAATGTTATGTTAATGTTGAATTCTCCCGAGTCGTGCATTTCCGTTCCCAATAGGCTACACAATATTTATACTCGTTGCAAGTAAAAATTAGTATACATCATCTGAGCGAAAATCGATTTTTCCCATGATCCGCACGTTTAAACCAAAGTCGGAAGTACTGCGCTGGAATCGCTTAGTGATCCACTACACAGTGCACTTCTTCCAAAGCTAGGTTCAGCGTACAGATCAAGAGAAAAATCATCATTCGCTCAACTGATGTTTCAGCCATCGACGCAATATTATTATCTGTTCTTCTTCCCAAATCCATTGTTAGCATATTCAAGTTATAGTTTTTTTTTAATGTTTTAATCGCCTTACGCTGGTGATTAAAAACAACAAATTATAAGCCGTAATTATGAACAACAACTATGCATAGGCACTTTTGATTTGAACGTTCACATTTTCTTTGTTTATGATGTGCCTTCTCCACAATGATTTTATGGCTATCTTACGAAAGACTTGTTTGCCTTGAGTAATTCAAACAAGTTTTATTCAAGCGTTACTCCTCTTATTCAAGAATAGAACAAGTAAAGATGAACTTATCGCACTCCTAAAAAAATCTTGTTAGTCTTGTGCAAGAAATATTAGTTTTATATGCGTTTTATGGTAGTTTTAGATAAAACCACTGAAAAAATGGCGAGCGTGGCTATTCTGGATTCCCTCCGAATGGTAGCCATTTTCATATATATGCAACAAAACTCTCGTTTTTCCAATGCTACGAACAATGTCTGCTGTTTAAAATACATTTTGAAACTTAAAATGGATTGTAGACACAATTTATTCAAGCTCTAACAATTTATCAGCCTTGTCACCTAATTGTTGATTTGTCAAGTATTTTTTATTTTTCAAATAAATCAATGTTCTAGCAATGATTCCGTGGCGCATTAAAATTTTCGAACTTTTATGTTATAAAACACCAATAAACTGAACGTCGCATGAAAAATTTATCAATTGCAGGCAAAAAACTCATGCATTTATGGTCAATTTTACAATGAATTTGCATACGTATCCACTTTGGAAAAGAAACATCATATGTATATCGATGTTTTTTTTCTCTTAAAAACGTCCCCATTCAGCAGAACGAATCCAAAAATGGAATCTTTGAAACATATTTGTGACGGACTGGAAGTGTTCTTAAAGAGGAAAATCATAAAACTACCAAAACTTGTGGTAGTTTTATCACAGTTTTAAGCATGTCCTGCATGTCATTACAAGTATGTACCGATAAAACTATCAAGTTTTAAGTGAATCTTGGGAAATAGTCTTGAGAACCTCCTGTAGTATGGGCCTTTTTGAACTTATGAGGGTTTTATGGCTGTTTTATCGATGTTATGTAGAATATCTAGTTTTATGCGTGGTTTTATCAAATGAGTCTTGAGAACTTCTTCAAGTGTACCTTAAAATTGAATTTGTTACTTGGGATACCACGTTTGACGTATCTGTGATTAAGATAAAGTTTATTTTGAAGTTTGTAAATTTCAAAAATGGAGGGGTAATTAAATTATTTTTAAAAAGGGTGTGGCACTAATTGTTTTATAAAATTTGGATTTTGGGGAGGGGTTTTTGGGGGGGGATAAGGAGGAAGACCCCCCAGAGAGAAAGGTAAGAAAAAAAAAAAAGGAAAAGGAGAGGAGAACAACTAAAAAAGGAGAGAGAAAGAAAAGAAAAAAAAAAAAAACAAAGAGTAGTTTGTAGGAAGGATGGGAGAGGGAAAATAAGTTTTTGGTTTTTTGTGTGTGGTGGGGGGGGGGGGGGGGGGGGGGGGGGGAGTGTTGGATTTAAGTTTGGTTGTTTTTTCTTTTTTTTGGAAGTTTATAGTTGGGTTGGGTGTGGGACGGAAAGGTAAAGGGATAATAAAGTAAAAACCACAGCCATTCATGCTTGAATCTCAGCGTGTGTAAAATTCTGCAACCGTTAATTTAAAAGGAATCGCCAAATGACAATAAGCAACTAGCAAAAAGCAAATCTTTCATTTGTTTGCGCTATGTGACATCTAATTGCACGTCAAAACATCGTGTCAATATCGGGTGGCGTGTGACGAACGTCGGAGTGATATTTTGACATGCTAGCAGATACCGTAACTTCGCCACATCAGTGGGCACCTTGACTAAGTGAACTACGTGGCGTTAGCGAACAAGCGATTGGTAACGCTAGCGCTTGCTAGCGAATGGAAATTTCACACAAAGTTATCGATTAATTTTGTTCTTGCTTAAACGTCTGTCTGTGAAAAAAACTTAAGTCAAAAAGGAATATGTTCAGTCCAAAGTGGCAGGGTTTGAAAATCCCACACTTATATGCTTTTTTTTTTTTTCCTTTTTTTCCAGGGTTGGGGAAAAAAAAAACCCTTTCAAAAAAAATCGAAATTTCTGTTTAATCTAAATTTTTATAAAAATAGATGGGGTTTTGTTTTTATTTTTGGGGGGGTGTGGGCGGTTTACAATTTATTTTTTTTTTTTCTTATCTGATTTTATTCTGTTTTTTTTTTTTGTTGCTCTTCCTCCCGGCCCGGCGGGGGGGGTTGTGTTTTTTATGGTGGGGTCGGCTCCCTTTTTTTTTTAAAATCTGCCAATAAAGAATAACAAAAAATATGTTATGGATCAATGCTACGTGTGTTGGATGGAATAACTAAATTAAATTGGAAGGTGTGTTTATGAATTAATGTCAGTATTTATCTCACAATTAATAACAGCATGGCGACACTGTCCTAAAAGCAAAAAACCAGCTGACAACATAATGTAGAGAGATTGCTACATGCTACATGATGGTTTAAAAAAATATACATGATGGTTTAAATAAAGTTGCGACATAGATCCATAGATACTGGCTTATTATTGCATACATATCATATCGGCTGAAAAGTTTCCGGTCTGACACCCAGGCGGCACCACAAATAAAAACTGAATACTTTTTTTTTAAAAGTACCAACCTTCAAAAGATAGCTGCCAAATTTCACGGCATTCCGACTAGTTCAGAAGCTACAGTGGTTTTACGGTTTTACGCTGATTATGTGATTTTGAATACAATGGATAAAAAAAGACTTTCGCGTATTAATTAAACATGGTTTTTTTTATCGTACCATTGAAGCAAAAACTTTGCTTAATAAGTGTTAGCCAAACTCTGCCTCAGGTAAATCTAACATCATGGACTGGTATGCAGAGTTTAAATGCGGTCGTAAGGACACCGATGATGTGTCACCGTGGTTACACCGGAAAACATTAAAAAAGTCCACAAAGTCGTTTTGGCAAGCAGTAAAGTGAAGTTGCAGGAGATAGCTGAGTTGAAGATCTCAAAGGAACGCGTGAGCTTTATTTTGCATGAACATTTGTCCATGAGAAAGCTGTTTTCTAAATGGGTGCTGCGTTTGCTCACAGTGAACCAAAAACTACAACGAGTGGATGATTCCGAGTCCTGTTGAAGCTGTTTTTGCGAAATAAAAAGGAAATTTTGCGTCGGTATGTAACGATGGACGAAACATGGATCTATTACTGAGTCAAATCGGCAGGCAGCTGAGAGAACAGCAGCCAGTAAAACTCGTCAAAGCGGCCAAAATCGCTATAATCAGCTGGAAAAGTTATGACGTCCGTTTTTTGAGATACGCATGGACTACCGCCCTGGGCATTGGCAAAACCTTGAGGTAGCTTGATAACTACCAGGTTTCAGGGCTTATCTGGATCTTTACCCAAACGGGAAAGATGCAAACCAGTGTTGCCAGGGGTGATGTGGACCAGAAGTGCATTTGAACCCTCTAGTAGTAGCATATTAACTTTTAATTCGACACCTTTCCTTATTTTCATACTATATAGAATTTGCATAATTTCAATAATATTACTGCTATTCAAAAAATCGTCTATCAATTTCAATACTTTTATTATAACTGAGTTTTATTATAGGTCTGCAATTTTCTGGAAAGCATCACCACACAGATTCTACGTTTGGTTTGGCTGTTTTGGTAGAGGAGCGAATATGTTTGTATACTTGTAGATCGAAAAAAGAAAAGATACTACAATCAGGAAGGCTAGGCTTGGAGCCTGGTAGGGTCACAGTGGAAGCAAATCCGAGTCTCATGGCAACGCAACCTGGATAGTCAGACCTCTCGGCCTCTGGTTGGAAAAAGACCGAGTAGCCGCCCAAGAAAGACCTACGTGGACGAATTACATGCTTGCAAGTATCATCTAAAGCGGTATGTTCCCAACAAATCAAAAGCTAATAATAATAACAACAGTGTGGGTAAGTAAATGGTTTAACATTTCCAAAACTACATACACATAATACATACAAACATAACTATATATTAAAAGACCGTCCACAAATATCCATGTCCAACAGAGCAGTTTTTTCCCGATGAATTTAACGTCAAATACTTTGTTCCATTTGGGAGCGTAGACTAAGGGAGATAGCTGTTACATTGTCACACCTGTACTATATAAAATTGCGCAGATACCAAAAATTGCCAAGAATATCACTAACAATATAATGACACGGACAAGTACAAAAACACGGACTTTAACAAATATCTGGACAACAAAACACGTATATTGACTGATACTTAATCCCAAAAATTTTTAAGAAGACTATTTGAGCTGATTTTGAAAGCCCGGTGTTTATTTGGTCACCATAGACTAATCCTTCCGGCATAATAACTAGAAATTTTTCAAAAATCAACCCCGATCGTTGCAATCCTATGGGGAGAAAAAAAAATACTGCAGTGCTGTAAGTAGCCAACATAGGCACAGCATTGCAATTGAGGGTTGTCTAGAAATATCATTCGCTGTATGAATAATAAATATTATGCATACTCTTGTCGCAATACTTCTTGGGGTTGACTTCAGTACTACTAGTTGTCAACATAGACTACATCAAAGGCCTGAATGTCGTCCCTAAGAATTATTGTTTGGCAATTTACATGTCCTTTTGAAATCTAGTTAGTACTGCATACGGCCTAGAGATGTCTTCAGGACTGGGGTTATTAACTTAGACGGCACTTTGCCCCGTATTATCATCTTTAAGAAACATCAAACAAAGCTCGTTACATCTAGGATAGGGTATTAATTTGAGCTTCCATGTAAAGACTGCATAACAAAACATCATCGTGGGAAAATTAAAACTGAAATTTAGAAAAATACTACGGTCCAATACTAATTACTTCAACTAGTGCTCAAGCGGCCAACATAGGCTATTGCTTCTAAGGTATTGGTCGTAGTAGAGGTGACGTTGGAAAAGGGTCTAGTCTTGACAAAAAATTTAAAAAAAATTAAAAAAAAATTTTGTTCATCGACTAGGTACCTTGAAAAATGACAGACCATCAATAGCGAACGCTAAATGGGCCAACTGGTTCGATTGAACAATGAAATCTCAAAAAATCGTCCCCATATGCAAAAGAAAACAGTGTTTTTCCACCAAGATAACGCACCGTGTCACAAGTCGAATGCTATGGCTAAATTGCACGAATTACGTTTAACACCGTATTCGCCAGATTTGGCCTCCAACGACTACTACCTGTTCACAGACCTAAAAAAATGCTCGCCGGAAAGAGTTGCCGATCGAATCACGAAACAAACGCCTATTTTGAGGCCAAAAATAAATCGTTACACAAGAAGGGAATACAAATGTTAGTGAAACGCTAGAGTGAGTGTATCGCTCTTGAAAGAAACTATGTTGATGAAAAAAATCAAATTTAACAAAACAAAAATTATTTTCATCGTTAGACCAGGAACTTTTTATTGGAGCAGCAAACAATAGTGCCACCACTAATGCATACGTGCGGAGCGTGTGCATCCTTATCGATACGTCATCTATTCAACACAAGGTAGCAGAGTGTGGGGTGCAAAAGCACCTCTATTGTTAATCGTTAATGTGCTCTCGATGTGCTAGCATCTCAAGTTAATAAAGTATACTTTTACCTATTGAATTACTAAACTTGGCGTTTCTATGTCACTGTAATCCTATGTCGAATATTTTTCAGCCGGTGTTATGATGTTATGATGTTTCTTATATAGAATCAAATAATAAGAATGAATACTAACAACTCATAATCAAAGATTACCATATAAATGCGTTTTTAATTGAGCTAGCAAATACAGTCACACGCAATTTCTAAACTGTTTGAAAGTGTCGGCAAATATTGAGCGACATTTTTCTCTTTCTGTTTTCTATCAATGTGTTTGATTGGAATTTCTCTAGGTTACCGTTGCATATTCTCATCAGCTAAGTGTGGCTTACTAGCGGAGCATGTGCAACAACGAGTAGTCAAATAAACTCTTTTCTGATGTGTGTGCCAGCGCGTTGGTGCCCGATATCCCTGTCAAGCTGACAACAGTGATGAAATAACTGGTCACTAAAATCGTCGAAGAACGGAAACGTCGCCATTGATTACTAGAATTCCAGAATCTTTCCACTACAGTGTGCTATTTTCAGCAACGAAGAGTTGAGCAAACTACTATTCGGAGTGAACATAGCACCGGACAGATATATAAACCGGGAAATTAGTGGCTAAGTGAAAAGTTGACGTTTCATCCGAGCGTGTCAGTCAATTTTTTATTTTGCTCGAGGATTAAAAGTGCAGATTCACTCCGCATAAACGGTAAACCGTTGAAAGGTGAGACGAAGAGTAGATTAACACGTATTTTCGCCAGCAAAATTTTATGTTTTTTTCATGAGGGCTTCATTTTGCCTCATTCACGGGTTATGCTACAGAACACTAGCATAAAACACGGGGTACAATTCAAAAGCATTTCAGTGTTAAACATCAGCTTTCCGGGTGACGTATAAGGGTAGGCAAAGTCCTGTCGGACCATCCGAATTTCGTGATACAGTGATACAGTGATGGAATTTCTGGCCAATTAAATTTTCGAGAATATGAAACACCGCCGTGGTCGTGACAACGAGAAGATCGGAGTTTTTTGCATTCGGCCATTTGCAGCACTCAGGTCAATACGAAGACGAGTCTAATAACTATGGCAACTTTCTTCTGGAACGATTCCAAAAATGTTGACACTCTATTGCTAGGGTTCAATTCAAATAATTTTCTGGCTATGCGTTCCGGGATCAAATCACCGGATTGTTATATGGCAATCACACACATTCCTGTGTATGCTTTGCACGACTTTTAGTTTCGTTAATGCTGATTTTCTGTAGGAATCTTTTATAAGTATCCCATTTTCGGCACCTGGTTCCGGAAACCCGGTTTTCCCAGAGATGGACCGGATGTCCATCGGTCATATTAGACAATTTTGAGTGGTTGAGTTCCTGAATGAAAAGCTGCTAAAAGATTCCAAATCGGTTGGATATTTCCATAGTAATGTCATCTTAGTTCCGTGGGTAAAAATGTTCCCTGCGGCCTCTTTTTTTTACAGAATGGTTAATCACAGCATGGTGACACTTTCCCAAAAGCAAAAAGCCAAATATAATTTAGGGAGATCGATACATGCTACATGGTGGTTTAAAAAAAAGTTGCCACATTGATATATATCGCTCAGTATTCCGTTGATTGCTGGCTTTACTGCGTGTATATGAACGTGATGTTTACTGTAAGGAATGAAATTATAAGAATGGATACTAATAACTCATAACCAAAATGAATTATGGAGAGTGTGCGCTGTTTAGTGGAATACCTGTAACTAGAAAATAAGAAGAATGATTAGTAATTTCCATTTAATTCCAACTACCTTTATTGCTTATCTTGACAGATACGCGTATTTCGTCTACAATGTGCAGACTTCTTCAGTGTCGTGTACTAATCGAGTATTAGTACACGACACTGAAGAAGTCTGCACATTGTAGACGAAATACGCGTATCTGTCAAGATAAGCAATAAAGGTAGTTGGAATTAAATGGAAATTACTAATCATTCTTCTTATTTTCTAGTCATAACCAAAGATTACCAAACAAGTGCGTTTTTAATCAAGCTATCAAATACAGTCACACGTAATTTGTGAACTTTTTGAAACTGTCGGCAAAATTTGGGCGACATTATTTTTTTCTGAATTCAATCCTCCGCGTTCGCTTAAACTGTGCCTATAAAATGTTGGTGGTGTGCAGGCCTCAACATTTCGAAGCAGGCGACTGTTTTGCAAAAATTGTACATTACTACCACTTTCTATGAAAAATTGAAGAAAAACATGTTTTCATCGATGGGATCCATCGGCTCACATTGTGTTCATGAGACCCTAACCGTCATAGCCCAAGAAACAATTGTTATGACAGTTCTGTAGATCACAATTTAAATTTGTAAAATGCTCTAAAATCAATAAAACTTGCAATTTTGCTCGGGACGCGCTATGCATTTTCACGATTGGCCTTTCCAGACGTTTAAAGTTTGATAATTTATATGAAAATTACAATCTCTAGACTGTAATAGTTGTTGTACAAACGCAAACAAATCAATAGGAAAGAACCTATTGTTGCACCTTTGCATTAAATAAACTAACCTCTAATCTTTCAAGTTTTCCTTTTAATCGATCATAATCATCACGAATATCATGAATTGCTTTATAACTCGTACAATGCCGATTTCGCAGAATACGGTGTTTTCCGGAACTGTAATAAAAAGAATTATCCAATTTGTGGAAAATAAAATACTCATAAAATGTACCTTAATGGAATGCTGTCGCTCGTCACACTGCTGCACTCACTTTCTTGCTCGCTGTATTTTTCTCCAACATCTCCAATGATTCCTGGACTAGATATTCCGATTGGATCTGTGTCTCCACTCATGCCTAAGCTCGAGCTCATCATATTTTCATAGCGGAAAGACACGTTGTCTTCATTGTGGGATGGATTCAAGTCTCGATTTATTTCCATGATGTTGTGATCTGCGTACCATGCTTGATAAATGTTTATTTCAATTTTGGTATGTCAAACAATTTGGTTATTTCAGCGCCAACATTTGATTAGGGCGAATCTGCTTTTGTAAACAAACACTTTGTCTGCTAATTTATCGAAAGTTGAATAAAATTCCTTCAAATTGAATATATCATCGGATAGAGATAAAGCTCCTCTTCCTTAAAAAGTGCTTAATTTGTATTTGTGATCTTTTGTTCAAGAGAAAATGACTACGAAAGCCATTGTTTACAAAAGCAGATTCGCCCTAATCTAATGTTAGCGCTGATTTAATTGAAGTTTATTTATCTGTCAGTCCAAGTATGTAAGAGGATTTACTTTTTGTTGAATACGCAACAGGTTGGGTATGGATAAGAGCCTAAGCACAACATCCAGTGTAAGAGAGTAAGGCTATTTGTTATGCATCCATGCATGATTTCAATTATCTGCTTATAACTGTTACTAATGTGACGTTAATATTGTCGACTGATGTCGCACAGTTATTAGCGAGTATGCGATGAATCATTAACTGCCAACACTGGATTTGCATCCAGCCAATAAGTTGTAACGGTGAGAAGTGAAATAACCTAGTCCTTTTCAGAACGACTAAATCGATTTTCCCAACTAAAGAGATTGTTTGATTGGAATTTTTCTAACTAACTAACCAACCGAGGTTAACAGCCAACTGTGGCTAACAGCCGGAAAGGTGCAACAACGAGGAGTTAAAAACTGATCTGTGTTGTGTGTGTGCCAGTGCGCTGGTGCCGGTATGTCAAGCTGCCTACAGTGATGAAATAACTGACCACTAAAATTGTCGAGGAACGGAAACGTCGCCCTTGACTACTAGACTTCATGAATCTTTCCACTGCTGTATGCTATTTTCAGCAACGAAGAGTTGAACAAACTTATAATTTCTAATGCAAAATTCACACCGTTCGTTTCAGGAAAACAACTTCAATTTTTCGACTAAAGAGTTTACTGACATTTTCATGAACGAACCTGAATTACCACTGCACGTTCTGGAGTGTTTCAGGCATTCAGATGAAAATAACTTCGGATCAAATGATTGAGATGGATTCGGTAAGGGGCTATGCATAAACCACGTAGACTTTTCTGGGGGGAGGGGGTGTTTGACCAAAGTGTTTGACCAAAGACAAAATTTCAAAAAATTGTATGGAGAAAAGTCTACGAGGGGGGGGGGGGGGGGGTCTGAGATTTTCAAAAATGAGTCTACGTGGTTTATGAACCGGCCCTAATGGGCAATGATCGCCCAAACCGTGGAAAAATAGCAGACACCCCTGTGCCTGCTTCGATTTATTTGAGCACGCTGTGTACTCAAACCGTGGTTTCTTAGTCAAAGACCCTATGTGTCTGACACGTTGCGGACTTCCTAAAATTACCTGTATGTTGATAGCACTGGCCTTTGGTATCCACACATTTCTTTTTTTTTAGCGCCAATTTATCTCCTTCAAACGATCAGTTGATCGAAGAAGCACATGAGTGGCCTTCGTGAATGTGTGTCGATGACTTGATGGACTGGTTTCCGAAAAGAAGTAGTTGAAGTAAGTTTCCGAGTATGTAAATCCTAGCTCGGCTAGACATATACAGCTGCTTACTTGGTGTAACTACTTTAACTCCATTGCGATCCGCGCTACCCGATGTCTGCCATAGGTGTGACGTTATCGTTGGCCCATAATCGCTATAAAAGGTTGTGTCACGATTTAATCCGCATTCATCCTGAGATAACATATATGTGTTTATATCAATATCAATTTCGACTCTCTCCCGTTGCGGTTATCTGCACGCTAAGGAATGTATCTAACATAAGCTATCCACATACATTTGCGTTGTATGCGTGTATTTGTAATTGTTTAAATGTGTTCATCATAGCATGCTGTGCTTTTGACTGTCATCTTACGATTGTTTACTTGTTTGCACGGTTTAAATTCTTCGTTTTCAAAATGTCATGCATTGAAAAAGACGTGCAAATTTAAGTTTTGGACATATGGCTACTTGAAAAGCGTATAACTATGTGACAATTGGCGAAGCTTTGGAATTTCTCACGCGAGTGTAAAATCCATTATAACCAAGTTTGGGGAACACTAGTCTTTGGATGAACAGCCAGGAAGAGGCAGACAACCCGGATTTTCCAACCCTAAACTGGATCAGATAGTGGTAGCTTTAATTCGGAAGAACAAATCAATGTCGATACGTGATTAGGCCAATAAAGCAGGTACCAGCGTCGGAATAATTCAACGTATCAAGAAAGGGAACAACCTGAAGACCTACAAGAAGCAGAAAATCGCCAAACAAAGTGCAGAACAGAAGCAACGAACAGCAAAAAGGACCCAAAAATTGTATTCACGAGATTTTCAGCGACCAGATGCATGTATTTTGATGGACGACGAGACCTACGTCAAAGAGGACTCAAAAACGATGAAGACAGGTCGATTCGAGTGGAGAATTTTGATCGAAAAGTGCTGGTGTGTCAAGCAATATGTTCCTGCGGTATGAAGTCGACCATTTTTTTAAACTACCGGAACAATCAAAGCGGAAATCTATCGATCTGAGTCTCTGCAGAAGAGGATGCTGCCTTTATATCAGAAGCATTGTTCGCGAACATGCGCCCCAAGTGAAGGCAGCAGCATGCGAGCTAGAGCGGGTATCAACTACACCAACAAACGCAGCAGAGCCACCGTCAACCATCACCACAGTGCGCGCCCACCCACCCGAACCGAGCAAGACAGCAGCGAGAGCGTGAGTGCCGCGAGTGCAAATGAGCGCCCGTGAGTGCACCGACCGACCGACCGACCGACAACCGTCATCATCATCATCATCATCGTCTCCCGTCGCATCTTTTCGTTTACCAGCCTGCGGGGTGAAGATGGTACCACACACGTCGCGTGGGTTCTATGCACGCGAAGAATTTTCTACGCCTTTCTCGACCACGTGGCGGCTGCTATAAAAACGGTACACCTTCGCTCCTGCAGTCAGTTTTGAATTTGAACCGTGCCGCGTGATTATACCCGAAAAGTGAACAGTGAAGAAAAGTGAAATGTAAAATAGTGCTAAGTCCAGAGAAATAAATTAGTGCAGTAGTGAAAGGTGCTGTCCCATTGCCATCCGAAATCCCGTCTCCCCAAATACAGTCCAGTGCTCCGCCGTGCAGTTTCTTATGTTCATTGCCGAACATAAATTGGTCCTTCGAACCGGATCTAGGCCAGACCGGTTCCAGCTGCGTGAAGTCAAGCGTTCGCGTGGCTTGGACAGCGCGATATCCCTAAGAAGTGTTCACGTAGCTTCGACAACGTGAGACCATAAGCGTTAGCGTGGCTTGAACAACGCTACCACCACGATCGCGTTCGTGGAATCCGAGTGGATCCGCCGTCGCATAGTGTTCCGATCCGTCACACCGGGCATCCTGTGGTACTGTTCCACCCGCTCTGACAACCGTGCCGGTTCCGAGGCATCACGAGTGATTCTGCCGTCGCTGTGTTCCGCTCCGTCGCTCCGGGAAACGAGTGAAAGCGATTCCAATCCCACCCGTTGCGACAAGCAGGTCGAGTCCAGACGATCGAAGCGATCGAAGTCGCCGCCGTCGCGTAGTGTTTTATGCCGTCGTTCGAAAGCGAGCGTTGAGACAAACGTGTCGCTGCCGTGCCTGTAGCCTACAAAGTGTGTTCGTGTTCCGTCGTGCCGGTTCCCAGGTGAAGCCATCCCACTGTCGCGGCAATTGCAGAGCTACATTCCATCGTCTACAAGCGACATTTCCGTGAAGTGATTCCAAACCGTGAAGGACTATCCCATACCCAAGCAACAATATGGTGAACCCTGAGGATCTGAGGCTGCTGATCTTGAAGCGAGGCCAGGTGAAGGCTAAGCTGACACGGATCTTGAATGTGCTGAATGCGGCAAAGGAGAAGAGTGAGCGTCTATCCCTACCGCAACTCCAGTCTACTCCAAGCAGCTAGGAACGATCTAACAGAAATACAACGATACCCACGACATGGTGACAGCGGCCGTTTCCAAGGAAAACGTCGCCACCCAAGAGAAGAAATACGTTGAATTTGAAACCCAGTTCAACGAGACATCGACCATGATTGAGGCGATGATCGAGTCCATCGAAAAGGAGAATTCCGTGCCAACCCCTGTGCCTGCGTCCACTGCGGGTAACCCGACCTCGCAGCAGCCAATCATCGTGCAGTCGCAATCCTTCCGTGCTCCTCTACCAACATTTGATGGCCGTTATGAAGCATGGCCCCGCTTTAAAGCCATGTTCCAAGATCTGAAGCAGCGGTCGACCGATTCGGACGCTGTGAAGTTATACCACCTCGAGAATTCGTTGAAAGGCGATGCCACTGGTGTGATCGACCTTGAAACCCTGCAGAACAACAACTACCAGCGCGCATGGGACATCCTGGAGGAGCGGTTTGGAAACAAGCGGCTAATCCTGGAGTCGCACATCCTGGGTATCCTGAACCTTAAGAAGATGACGAAGAAGTCGTCGAAAGACCTCCGGAACCTCGTCGATGAGTGTACGCGCCATGTGGAGAACCTCAAGAAACTCGATCAGCCGCTCTCAGGGATGTCAGAGCTACTCGTGGTGACTGTGCTGACTCATGCATTGGACGATCAGACCCGCGAGCTGTGGAAGCTTCCATCGCCTAGACAGAGCTTCCAGAATACGATGAGACGATCGAGTTCCTGAAACAGCGATGCGTTATCCTGGAGAGATGTGAGAAGAGAGTGCACCCGCCTCAACAAACCCTAAAGTCCCCAGCCAGAAGCCGCCTTCGTCCAAGTTCGTGCCTTCCAAGACGTCACACGCAGCAGCAGTGACGTCGGAATATGTGTGTGATTTCTGTTCTGGTCAACCCCCTCCTTCCTGAAGACCCCTTCTCCCTGAAGATGACCGTGGATCAGCGACATGCCAAGCTGAAGGAAGCAAACCTGTGCTTCAATTGCCTTCGGAAAGGCCATCGTGGTGCAGCGTGTTCCAGCGATAAGTCTTGCTCCAAGTGCTCCAAGAAACACCACACGTTACTTCACTTTGAACAGCGTGAGAAGCCCTAAGTGAAACCCACTGAAGCGCCGAAGCCTCCAGAAGTAAACCCGGTACCTGTAGTGGCCGAGCAACCGGTGAATGCATCGTGTTCCAGCAGCATTCCCTCACCGGGCAAGCAGGTATTCCTGATGACAGCGGTGGTCAACTTAACTGCCAAAAATGGTCAAGTCCACCGTAAACGAGCCCTGTTGGATTCCGGATCACAGATCAACGTCATCGCTGAATCTGTAGTTCAAAGATTGAAGATTCCAAAGCAACCAGCGAGCGTTCCCGTCATCGGCGTCGGAGGCAACAAGTCCAAGATGCATCACAAGGTGGTGATGCGAATGACATCGCGTTACAGCGATTTCGCCACCAACGTCAAGTGCCTCACTGCTTTAAAAATGACAGCAATGATTCCGTCCGTTCGTGTGAAAATCGATTTGTAGAACATCCCGCCGGGTATCCTACTAGCCGATGCCGCCTTCCATTGCCCAGATGAGATCGAGATGCTGATTGGAGGCGGACTGTTCTTCGACGTCCTTAAGCAAGGCCAGATCAAGTTGTCCAGCACCCTACCTGGCCTGTACGAGACCCAATTTGAATGGGTAGTAGCCGGCACGTACGAGGAACAGGAATACGACAGCCCGGTGTGTGCCAACGTTGCCGTGAACGATGGATTGAAGGAGTGCATGAAGCGATTCTTCGACCAAGAGTAAATTGTCGAGTCTGCCATGATCACCACCGAAGACGAACGTTTTGAAGAGCACTTCAAGCGTACCTACCGGCTTGACGAGAATGGACGATTTGTAGTACAACTGCCCTTTTGTGATTCCGTGAGCCAGCTGAGCAACTCCAGATCCCTCGCCATGAAACGTTTCCTGCTCCTAGAGAAGAGATTGGCGAAAATCCTGAGCTCAAGACCCAGTATGCAGAATTCATCGACGAGTACCAAGCTCTTGGTCATTGCCGGGAGATACGAGAGGACGAGGATCCACCGGGCATCCAAGCCTATTACTTTCCACACCATTGTGTCCTGAAACCCTCCACTCCAGTAGCAGCACAAAGCTCCGTGTAGTTTTTGATGCTACAGCGAAGGCTAGCGGTCTATCCTTAAACGACGTGCAGATGACCGGACCGAACATCCAGAGTGACTTGTTTACCATCGTGATGCGCTTCCGGACCCACCCCATCGTATTCTCTGCGGACGTGTCGAAGATGTACAGACAAGTACGAGTGGACCCTTCACAGATGCGGTATCAGCGAATCTTCTGGCGCAACAACCCGTCGGACGCGCTGAAGGTTTTTGAACTGTCGACTGTAACCTACGGAACATCGGCGGCTTCCTTCCTTGCTGTGCGCTCGCTCATACAACTAGCACGTGATGAGAGCGAAAATTTCCCGAAGGCCGCCGAGATCATTTTGGACGATTCCTATATGGACGACATCCTCTCTGGCTCGGATTCTGTTGAAGAAGCCATAAAGCTGCGTCGAGACATCGAGGAGCTGATGATGAAGGGTAGATTTCCTGTAAGAAAGTGGTGTTCGAACTCCGAGGAGCTACTTGTCAGTGTTCCAGAAAAGGATCGTGAAACATTGGTGCCGATTCACGATTCCAGTGCCAACCAGGCTATCAAGGCTTTAGGGCTCATGTGGGATCCGAAACGAGACCTGTTCCTGTTTTGCCAAACTGCTGATCCACCCAACCCTGGAGTCGTAGTTACCAAGCGACGCGTCCTATCCCAAATAGCAAGGTTGTTTGATCCGTTGGGACTCGTCGCCCCAGTGATCGTCGAGGCGAAGATGATCATGCAGTGTTTGTGTTCCAGCAAGCTAGGGTGGGATGACCCTCTTGACGACGACGCATATGGAGCATGCGTGTACCTCCAGTGCATAAGAAGAGATGGCTCAGCTGTAGCTCATCTACTGTGCAGCAAGTCTAAGGTAGGTCCCCTCCATGAGATGACCATACCAAAAATGGAGCTGTGTGCTGCCTTGCTACTCGCCAAGTTGATCGCCATGGTGGTTTCAACGCTGAAGTTACCCATCGAAGAAGTGAAGCTGTGGTCCGACAGTAAAATCGTACTGGCCTGGATCAACAAACCCCTAGATCGGTTGGAAGTCTACGTCCGCAACCGTATTGCCAAGATCAACCAGCTGACCGATCATTACCAATGGAATTACGTGAACACTTCCCACAACCCAGCTGACATTGTGTCCCGAGGAATGCAGCCAGCCTTGTTGAAGCAGTGTAGCTTGTGGTGGAATGGACCAACCTTCCTCAATGCAGCTGCTTACGAGCCGGAGATATTTGAGGAGATTCCAGAATGTGAGCTTCCTGGCCTGAGAAATGTAGTCATCACCAACCCTGCCTTGAAGAAATCCTGTGAGCCTGTTTTGGAGCGATTCAGTTCGTACAACAAACTGCAACGAGTTCAAGCGCAGGTGGTCCGATTCGCCCGTTTAGTTCGCACACCGAGGGAGCAGAAGAAAGCTTCCAGTGCACTGACCGTCCAGGACATGCAAAAGGCTGATATTTTCATCGTTCGAGCTCTACAGCAGTGTGAATTCCATGAAGAAATCCAGAGTATCCAACGAGATGACATCCCGAAGCGGCTAGCCAACCTACAACCGTTTATCGACAACGAAGGATTACTACGAGTCGGAGGGCGCTTACAAAACTCTAAGTTGCCTTTCGAAACCAAACACCAACTGTTGCTTCCCCGAAAACATCGTGTCACGGAAATGCTGATCCGCCAATTCCACGAGAACCGGCTTCACGAGGGACAATCCAGACTATTGGCTGCCATCCGCCAGAAATTTTGACTGACGAATGCGCGATCCGTCATACGCAAGGTGATCCACGAGTGTGTGAAATGCTTCCGAACAAAGCCGCGGAGCATCCAGCCACTGATGGGCGTCCTACCTGAAGCACGGGTCACCGAGAATGCCCCGTTCGAGCTAACCGGCTTTGATTATGCCGGACCGATACTTGTGAAGGAAGGCAAACACAAGCCGAAGGTAGTGAAGCCGTACATTTCGCTATTCGTATGCCTAACTACAAAGGCCATCCACCTTGAACTAGTGTCGGACCTGACATCCGAAGGAGCTTCGACACCTACGAGATATGTTCAACGACCAGATGGAGAAGAACAAAATCCACGATTTCCTGATTGGCCGAGAAATTGAATGGGAGTTTATTCCGCCGAGATCACCGAACTTCGGAGGATTATGGGAAGCCGGAGTGAAGGTAGTGAAGTCCCATCTTAACAGAACTCTGGGCAATACGACTTTGACGTTCGAGCAGCTCAGCACAGTGTTAACCCACATCGAAGCCATCGTCAACTCTCGACCGCTATACTTCACATCGGATGATCCAAACGACGCGCAACCGATATCGCCTGCACATCTAATGCTTGGTCGACCAATGGAACCAAGCATAGTACCTCTCTCCTCAGTTTTGGCCGGATTTAGCGTCAACGCCAAATTGACCTCAGCTTTGGCCCATCGAACGCTATAGGGCGATTGTGAAGAGGGACTTCAAAAAGATTGGTAAAGCAGCTGAGAATATGCGGGAATTAAAAAAAAATGGAATAATGCGTCAAAAAATATGTGATGAAACACTTATCCGAAACTTGATGAAAAGTGGTCAATCAAAAATTCGCAAATTCGTGAGAGAATAATATTAATTTTATCCGGTCTTCACAATGTTCAAGTTCAATCGCGTACCATACAGAATCATCCATTTGTTTGATTTTTTATACATGATTTGAAGTAAAAAAATATGTGGATAACTTATTTCCGATACAGTCTTTAGGTTCAAACCGAAAATGAAATAGACGCAACTAAATCTTCCTCCAAACAGTCATTCCACTCGACGTTTATTGTGGTTTATTTTGAGTTTCGTTATTGTTCGTAACTATTCAGTCGCATCTCGAATCGTTCGTAGTGGGTGTGTCAACTGTATTTCTTAATTCGTTTTCGGCATGTTAACGTCTAGATCGGCGGTTGTAGTGAGCTTTGTAACATGTTGTTGTTTAGGCTCGCTCTGAATGAGGTGTTAGTGATGATAAATAATGGAAAATGTTTCAGTCCATATTTATTTTTGTTAGTATACGAGCACACGACCCCGAGCAGCCACCATAACCCGGTGGCATATATATCTAGAAGCAATGGTGATGTCGAGATAACTAATTATTCCGCAGTGATGGCTGCAGTCTATTGCGTGCATCCACAAACCAACCATTTTGACACCCAACCCACCCATTGATCAACGCTTCTTTTATCCTTTGTTCGGTTAGCCGATTTATCCGGTGCGTTGGACCAAAATATTGGGTTATCGGACCCTAACAACCAATTGGGGAAATAAATGTGCACTACCAGTTGTGGGGTGGAAAATAATGGACACCTTCACTTAGGACTATATTGGTTTCGTTCGGGTTTCTTTTGGAGTTCCTTTCAACTAAACATTTCATTTCTAAACATACGCACATCACATTGATACATCCTCATATAACATATACTCAAAATAAAATAGTTCACCAGTTTATTCACAATACTGTAACTAACGGACTATAAGGGCCACGTTCAAAATCCCTTAACCGCTGGTCAAGCCACGGAGGTCGTCTGGCTTGGGCAACACACGCCTCTTTTCTGTCCAGCTAGCTCACCTATTTGATTTTTCTCAGGGTTGACACAAACGCACTAGTGGAAACTCACCTGTCACCTTTTCTGCCACAAGCAGAAATTGATTTCTTTGATGCACACAAGCAAAGTAGCAAAAGCTAAACTTAACCGCAAGCAAATCAAATAGGGAATTTATTCAAAATCTACTACACAATTCATTAAAAAATCACTTTTGAGATTGAGATATAATGATCGGACTCACTCTACTCGATTCTGCGGCTGGTCGTGATACTGTCACCACGAGGTTACCGTCGGCTGCTATACCGGCTTCCTACCGGTCAAAATCTGCTACGCTGTGCTTCACCGGGTCCCAACCGGCCTGGGGAACGCCTCGAAATGCTGCTTCAGGTTCCTATTTTGGTAGGAAAAATCAGTGGTGGTGGGTGGGTCGTATGATGTTGACGAACAACCTATTCAGGGTGTTCGGTTCCTTAGTGCAAATATTTTCAGGGGCGATAGGGGATGATATTTGAAGAAAAAAAAATGTTCTTCGCATATGGTCAAATCTCAAAGTTTGCGGAGTTATTGAACTTGTAATGTTTTGGTACATGTTAGTCATAAATTGGCTGTAACACAAAAATTATGTTACTTTGCCAGAATCGTTTTCCTCCATTCGAAAGTTAAAAAATGTCCTGCATAAAAACTTCTTTTCAACCTTGAGTAATTATCATTTAATGTTTTTTTAGGGGTAAAACTATTTTAAACATCTCTTTCTCAAGGGTTCATCAGTGGTGAAATAAACAAAAACATGGCTTTAAAAGTGTTCTACAACTGTCTCTTTGCTTTTTATACGGAGGTTTTTTAAAGCTTGTATTTATGGTGTAGTTGATAGATAGAGTTGATTGCTTCTTAGTTGTCAGGTGCAAAAACCTAAAGTTGTCATTTGAAAATAGTTTCAGTGCACCCAAGTACCTTTATTTGAAATTTGAAAAATATTTTAAATATCTGTATAAGTCTGCAACATACAAAAATGTCTGCTAAACGTCTGCATCGTTAAAAAAGTCTGCAACAAAAATGAAAAGTCTGCAAATTTACAGACATGTCTGCAAATATGGCATCCCTGATTCAGCGAGTGGTCGGTTCAGTTTATCCAGTTTTCTCGGTTTTCGTGTACCGAATTCTTGAATATCCCTGCTTTAACGTACTGTTCGGTCCATCTTTCATTTTTATCTGTCAAGTATATCATATAAGTGCTGTTGTTTTTCCTCATCAGTCGCTTTTTGGTGAGTTTGCCTGGAAATGTCACAGCGATGTCGCGCTACACGATAAAAGCTTACATTCACCCAGACAACCAAAATGCACGCATATTGAAAGTTGTTTTTCTGATATACAAACGTATATGCCAGCAAACAAATCGTATAGAATGCAAAAATATGGCTTGTACGTGTAAAAGTGGAGGCCATATACGTGCAAATTATATTGTTTTCTCAAACGAGTTGATTTGACATCGTATGCGATTTAATCTACAATAACAAATTCGATTTAAAAAATCTAACGATGTGAATCCGATTTGGTTTGTGACACAGTACGATGGATAAATGACACATCGTATATAAGTCCAAAATTTGCACTCTTTACGATTTTTCTTAAACTTAATACGATAAAGTCCACAATTATATGCGATTTCGACTTAAAATGTAGGAATTTACGATACTATCTGAACATTGTTATACGACTTCTGGTTGTCTGGGTTACATTTTCCCGAGAAACTAATAAACTTGTGATTTTATATAATACATTAAATATAATTCAATATAATTGATAAAATAATACATAATAAATAAAACAAAATCTAACAGATTAATAAAATAAATTTAGTCAATATTATTATTATTAGTTTTTTTTATATAAATGATCATGTATCAACAACTTATTTATTATAGATAGCTATATATATATTATATATGTAGCAATATTTTAAGATTTTTGTAAATATTAACCAAAATTAATTAAGAGGTTATGTATAGAGGGACAAATTCCGTTTATTCCGAGATTTTTATTCTTCGTACTACATGTAGCTGCAGCTTTGAAAAATAATGTTTAATCCAAACGAAACAGTTGAAATTGTGAAAATATTTTTTTGCTACATTTCAAATTCTTAATGTTCTATAGAATTAAGAAATAAAAGAATAAAAATAAACTCAATTATGATTGGAACAAAGTCTACCAAGAAATTTACTCCAAGTTGATTCAAAGAAGAATGCTAAGATGGAACAGTTGGTACAAATATTTTTTCATTTCAGTGTCCTCTTCAAAAATTAAAATCGGTCCTTTTCGAACGAGCACTCCCCAGTAAACGGGTTGACAGATCTTGTCATGCTTATGCCGTTCCCTCGTACTGCAAACAAAGACCAAAGTACCTTGAGAACAAGGTAAAGCATATTGCCAGCTGTCATATTATTCTCACATACACGCTCATTCGAGCTTACTCAATGTTGAGTAACTTTTACTCAATTTTATAAATATATCTAGAACGTCAAACGCTGATTAGTCATATTTTATGAATTTGATTTATTGTTATTCAAAACGCAAGAAAACTGCGCCAAACTCAATTTTGAGATAGCTACATATAATTTTTTTCAATAATATAAAATGTGTCGGAAAACGTCTTTGTCAATTTGCGCTTCGGAAGTTAATTTAAAATCTAATTCGTATTCGAAAACTAATAACCAGTCGCGACATGGAGCAGATAGCAGCCACAGTAGCTGCGGAAACATACCTTAAAAAGCTAAGCTGTTTTATCTTGACTGGGGTTCGTTGATTTTTATTAGTATATTCCATTACAGATAAACCAAACATTTTCGAAACTCTTTCTGGCGTATGAATCGAAACCAGACTAATTGGAAAAATGGCTTTTATACAACGTGGTAAAATTTCTTGGTGTTGAAAATGGTAAGCAAGCATTTCATCACTCTTGCCTTGTTGTTTGATTTTACAAATGTAATAATCGATCCACCAACTCTTTACTATTAAAACATAATATACATATTATACTTACAGAGCATACTCGCCCGCATAACGAAAAACAATTTGCTATAATAGTCAAAACTATATTTCGAATGTAAGATATATTATCACATTTTATGTTATTGTTATCGAATAGTTCAATCTCATTTTTACCATACAACCTCTACATTAACACATATTGTTAATGTATGCCATATTGTCATTGAAAAGTTTTTTATTGTCTGCACTCGGATTATATACCAACTTTTTGGCATAGAGTACAGCGAAAATTTTGTTCGTGAAAATTGCCATTTTTTTATGGTAACCTAACTTAACCGCCTATTCAGCATATTGTTATTTGGCCTTTTACCATCTGACATATTGTTAAAACTATATAGGAGATTGTTAGTTTATAGTTGTCAACTATAAGGGTAAATATCGTAAGAATAAGGGAAACGGTCGTCAGCAATAAGGGAAATGGTCCAGGAACGGTTTGTGACTATGCGGGCTGGTCTAAGAGTTAGTCTATGATAATATTTCGTTCGATTATTTTGCAAGAAAGATTGACATTTCACCCATACTGGAGCAGTTGTCAAAATTACTTTCGGTAGAAATGGCAAGAATTACTTCTGGTCTTCACTTGCTAGCTGCATACTGGTCACTAAGCCGAAAAAAAAAACATTTTATGAATTATGGAAAATTTTGAAAACAAATATTTTCTTGTTCGTTATTTCTTTTAAAGCTTTTTTTTCGACTAATGCTCAATGGGCTCGGCACTCGTTTTCATACCAAAATAAAAAAAAAGGGATTACTCAAATTGAGTTGTGGCAATGAAACTCAATTTAGGCTACGTTCGGTTTTATCGTTTTTGAGTTAATGTTACTCAAATGTGAGTGAAACCGGATGGCAAACAAACATCCATGTTTGTAATGAAAAACCGCGAAGTTCCTTCTAGTAGTATAAATTTTATCTAATTTTTGAGTTTAAATCGTTGTGGATCTACCTGAAACAGTGACTTTAGCCGGGCTTAAAGTGAAATTGAACAATATGTTCTAACAATAATCATTATCATTAAAATTAAATTCTTAAGTTTTTGCGTACCAGATTTCATTAAATTAATTAAATTGGTCGACTTTAACTTTATTTAAAAAAATAAACTTTTTCTTAAAATTATTCAAAAAAAATGCCTGAACAAGTGTGATACTCGAAATTGGGAAACAATCATCATCGCGTTTTCGAACACCTCAAATATCAGCGCTAATTGACTCAAAAATATTCAGTAATAACGTTTTCCTCCAATCAATTTGTACTTAATTAATGTACACTCTGAGATTCTTCTAATCGTTGATAGTTAAAAAGTAATCATTTTTATCATTCATGGAGTTAACATGTCGCATAGTATAAAAACTATACTAACGTTTCATAAAGTTTAAACTTAGTCTAAATTGTGTGAGAGAATTCTACATAGCAGTATTGTCCCTCCTTGAGCGCAATAATGTTGTCATTTTATCAACATTTCATCGATTCTCCCAAACAAATTGCTTGTTGTGTTTAGTGTAATATTTTTCCAAACAATCAATGCGCTTTCGAGGCGTATATCTAGAGAATGTTGTCCTCAATTTTGCCGTTTTCGAATCAGTGATCTGAAACCACCAAACAACAGCTTCCGATGTTCGATTTAATCGACGGCAGTAAATCGGATCTCTCTTTTTTCTTGGTAGTACCTAGTACGTCATGAAATAAAATATTGCCACGTAGAAAAAGAGGTCCAATTGGTTAAATGCATGTGGAATTACCCAAGTTCCACATTTCCCAAGTTGGGAAAAACATCTTTGAAAAATCCACTCGACCAGAATGTTTTCGATTATATGGTCAAACGGTTTTTATCCCCACCGACCGACTTAAGAAAGTTCGCTTTCATTCATATGTAGGTTAATTTGACAAAACAAAAACAAATCCAGACGTTTCTAATAAATCTCGTTTAAACTACGCACATATATTTCAACATTATACTAGGCCCCTTATATTTCATGTTTATACTAAGCAAGTATAGTTGCCGTTTATACGGAGCTATGCGTCAACCAGGCGAATATCGATTTAGTGTGAACTTTAAACTGGTTAGTTTAGATTTTGTTCTGAGTGTACAAGAGTTACTTAATACCTACATGCAGAAATTCAAGCAAGAAACTTGCGTTTGGCTGGCTTTTGAATCGAAACTGCTTAAATTTCATGCATTTCTGAAGACATTTCATAACTTTTTTTTTGCTTTTGTCTTTTTCGTACCACTACATAAACATTGCAGCGACTATAATACCTTGTACCTTATATACGTTGGAAACAGACATCACACTGACGTGTCTCTTTGTCAATCTTGACAATTCAAGATGTGTTCAAAAATTACGATACATGAAATGAAAGGGACCGAGAGTCAATCACAAATTACGTTTGCGATTTCTGAAAAGCACACGAGTATGTAATCGTTTATCGTTGAAGCTCTAATGGCATTTCGAACTGCACACTTCAGCACTTAACCTTGATTTGTCCCATGCGCAAGCACTCAATCCTGTCACCTTTTGTCTTCTTCTATGCAAACATGTACACGGATAAAAAATTATACCCAATTTGAGTTCTGTTCCGCCAGGTCGATGGTTCCGTACGCCAAATTAATTTTGAGTTATTTTTCAATTAATTTTGAGTTATTTTTAGTTTAAGTATTGTTTTGTAAAATCATGAAGTTTGATGTGTTGCAAGCCAGGGTTTGACATCATTCGAAATCTGGCCACTTCCCTGGGGGAACCCGGAATCCGGAACGTCACCAGGTGTGGCCAATGTGAAAGAATACTCTCAGGTTGACTACCAGTGGTATTGGTTTGTAAAATCATGAAGTTTGATAAGTCGCAAGCCAGGTTTGATACAGTTCTAACTCTGGCCATTACACTGGTAGGGTACTTCCTTCACGATTCCCGATAATGAATCCGGAACTACGGAAAATAACGAAATGTCCGCTACTCTTCCAAAAACAAGGATAAATTTGTAATCGTATGGAAAAAGTTGCATCTAATTTGGTTAAGGGTACGCAGAGTTACAGATAAATTAAAAAGGAGTTTTTCAACATAAGAAGTGTCAGGCAATAGGGTAAAAAGCTACATTTTACGGAAATGGCCATATCTCGGTTGTTTACGATCTTTAACCACTGACAGACTTGTTATGAATTCTAGTTTCTGAGAAAAATATAATATTTCCGATTTTCAAGTAACATAAAAAATAACGAGCTGCAGAAAATTAGCACATTTGACATAACCTCAAAGTATCCGTGCTATCTCCGGTGCCCGGAAGTCAAATCAAGTTTTGAATAAACATGCTAAAACTAGAATAAATTTCCCGTCGAACGCTTCTAATTTCATCAAAATCGGTTAATTATTCACCGAACTGTATCACTTTGAATCTGGACAAAATTTTGCTAGTCTTCTCCTTTTTGATCATCCCCTGTATATTGTTATACTGTATGAAATGTAGTTTTTAAGTGTTGAATAAACTCAAATCTGTATAGAGCCATTTTATAAGCCTAGTTCAGTGACAACAATTCACAAGTGCGGATCTGCCGTAAACAATTACAATAACTTGCAGAAATGACAACTTTCTCCTACAAATCAATAATCTCAACTGCAAGAAGTTTCTAGAAACATTTTCGTACCTTATGGTGAATTTGAAATATTGGCGCTGAGTTTCTTATCGCATCTTCATTTCATAAAGTGACTAGTTTCTATACACAGTCACGTTATAAAAATGCATAATTTCTATTCTTTTTCACATACAACAAATGCCTAAAATTTATTCACTTTTTGACGTATAACCTCTTTAGTCATTTTTGCATAAAACCTTTGAAATTGAAACGAGTTTGGTGTTACTTTCGAAGTGTGTAGGTTGACAATGAAATTTCCATATCCACCGGGTTCGAAGAGCCCCGCACGGAACACCTAGCACCGAAGAATAATTGAAGACTGAATCATGATATTTGTTCCCGCTCGAGTCAGATAGCCTCAAACTGTGAGAAACGCCCCACCCACTGAGACGGACTTGGGTGAGCAGCGCCTCCGCCGGCGCGTGAGAACTGAGCGGGAGAAATAAGATGCGGTCAGTAAAAATTAGTTGGTCGCCCGACTACAATGAGAGGAACTTAAGCTTTCTTGCAACTTGCGGTTTGCGTCCCAGTGTCCGAATTGCAGCTGCCTTTTTTTTTTACAGAATATACATTCGATATAGAGAATGGACTAGTCCCTTGTCAGGAATTATTTTACGAAATCTCATAACTCGTAACAGCCAGAACTATACTAGTTAATACATAAATAAAATTTATGACATAATACTTACTGGATGACAGTTGGTTTATATTATCAGCACTTCCAAACACAATTTTTGATTAAGATGAGCAAATTCTCGAGGTTTGGACATAACCGTAGCAGAGAGTCAAGAAACTCTATCCACGTATGTTTCCTTCCACGTTTCTGTGGAATTGCCTGCTATGAAACCTTCATGAATGAAATTAGGGTAGATCTACCAGCTATGGAAAGTGCATCAGACATGACCATATCGCATATACGCATCGGTACCAGTTATCGGCCTAGTAAGTTTTAAATTTGTACTTGTACAATTTCTGAAATATTTCATATTTGGTACACCTATCCTATGTTCTTACCGTAATCCTTGACCAAGCGTCCCGTAACATTTCTCTAGGCTGCCGAATGCTTTGTTAACTTTTGCCAATTTTGATGGTATTGTGCATGTCCTTGTACCTTTTACTATATAGTCATAACTTTTTTTGTAGTTGGGAGATATTGTGAGCACTTTTCTGATTTTTCTTTTTCAAAAACTGCCTTTATTCTCTCCCGTTGTTGCTTGTCGGCATTTGCTGCAAGTTTCAAATACTCGTTAACGTTTGAGTCCCGGGCAGTCTGTTCTTTTCTGATGGATTCCTTCGTGCAGGCAATTTTAGTCGTGATACGATTATAAGCTAGTGAACTTCTTGTTCTGTGATGGCTTTTGTATAGTTGCTTAATGTCAGTTGAATCATTACTTATTTGAGATATTGTTGTCAAGTTCCCATCATTTTCGTCGAACTGAGTAGAGGGAATACACATTTCATCGTTATCTAAAATAAAATCAAAAGTAGAACTGATATAAAAGGAACAAGTTTACAAGAAAAAGGGGATATGTCAACCCTTATTAGGCGAAACAAGAGTAAGCTGTATTGAATGGGTTCGTTTTGCAGCTTGGACTAGGATTTTGTCAGATAGAATAATTTCCCAGGATACTTTTCTTGAGCACGAGATTGTCTTGCAAATGCAAAAATGCTGCCGTCACCAAAAACTCTCACTAGTCTTTTATTTTTGTTCGAATTATTAATTGAATTTTGTTATAACTGCTTGAAACATCATGTAATTTGCCATTCGACTGAATGTGTCCGGGCGTAAAATTGGGTAGTTATGCGACTCGTGTGCACTATTTTAGTGGAGAAATCAGCGTTTTCAGACCGCCAGGATGGAAACTGCACAAACTGCATCTGCCTAGTGTTCATTTGAATCATTTCAATCGTGAAGTAAGTAAACTTACCTGATTATTTGCGAAAACAATTCAAAAAAAAACAAGCTTTCCATTAATGTTACCTTTTTTCAAAATAAATCGAAAATATTTATTTAGTCAATATATTATTGTAAAATGTTTCATCTTGGCGCCATATATACGGATGAGTTCCGAACTATTTGATAATGGGAATTGATGCAGGGCTTCAAATGGTGAGTTGACAACTTCGAAGGAGGGTATGACCGACCTCTGGTCCTTACAGGTTCCTATTTCACGCCTGCACGAGTCATATGATCACAAAGGACTGCCAGCTGAAACATGGAGACGCTGGTTGGTGTCAAATGTTGTCATTTTGACAATGGCGAAGTGAGGGGGTGCGACTGAAGATCGTGTAGGTGCCAATAAATCAATTTGTATACCCATACCTGTTAATCATATCATATTGTTTTCCATTCTCAGTTAGTTAATAATTTCAGCACGATTTGGAATCATCTTTGCATTCCAAAACTATTTATCTCAAAAGCCTGGCGCAACGTGACAAGCATCAAAGGTTCAATTTGTTTTTCAGCATTTCAGCATAACCTATAGATTAAGGGCAAAGTCAGTCGCGCGCCCGTTCGGTTTGTCGCGCATTGTTTTGCAATTTTTACATATTTGATAATATTTTTTTACATTTTATTTCCTCTCGTTTGTTCTAAAATAAATGAAGCACAATTTTTGGAAACAAACCATGTTGATAAATCTTGTAGTTCTTACATGAGTCCGCTTCTACTGAAAAAAAAATGCAAAAAATATAATATAATAACTTCATAGAAGCATGATTTTAGTTATTTTTTGTTTCTTATTGAGATTGATGTGTCGTATGACAGAAATCGATTCATTTCACATGCTGGCCAGATCTCCAGGGATTATCCGGATGTCATCGAAACAAGAAGAAAATCGCCGGGGAATTTTGCGCGCTGTCATGGAAAATGCGACTGCGACCATGAGATGGATCGGAAGACAACTGGAAATCACCCATACAACTGTGTCTCGGAAGGTAAAATCGTTTAAGGAGTCCCAGACGACCGAGCGGCGGGCTAGAAGTGGAAGAAAATCGAAGACAACTGACCCTATTTCAAGTGTAATCCGAACCTTTCGAATCGCGACGCGGCTCTGAAGGCAAAGTGTTCCGCCTGGTTCGTTCAGCAAACCATGAAACGAGCTGGGCTTCGTGTATTCAAGGTCCGCAAGGCACCGAACCGGCGTGATCAACAAAACACGGCGGCCAAATCTCACGCAAAGAAGCTGTATCGAGAGTGGTTAACGAAACCGATGTGTGTGGTTATGGATGACGAACACTACATCAAGGCAGACGCAAAGCAGATATCGGGGCGGGAGTCCTACGTTGCCAAATCACGGTTTGATGTTCCGGAAGACATAAGGAAGAAGAAAGTGGACAAATTCGCCAAAAAATACTTGCTCTGGCAGGCCATATGCCAATGCGGTAAACTGAGTAAACCGAACATCACAACGGGTACCGCAACGAGTGCTTTCAGAAGCACCTGTTGCCCTTCCTGCGGTCTCACGGAGGCGAGACATTATTTTGGCCGGACCTGACATCATGCCATTACGCGCGATCGACGTTGGCTTGGTACAGAGACAATAACGTTGTTTTTGTACCAAAAACCGCCATCAACCCAAATTCACCAGAGATTCGTTCGGTGGAAAGATTTTGGGCCATAATGAAGGCAAAAGTTCGAAAATCGTCCAATGTGTTTAAGAACGAGCTGGAGTTGAAGAAAGAATGGATGAATGTGATCAAAAAGGTCGGCTCCACTATTGCACAAAATGTAATGAGGGTTCTTAAGGGAAAGGTGCAGGCTTTCAGCGATGGAAAGGAAATTGAATAAAGTAATTATGCCGAAACATAATTCATATGTATTAATTCATTCCCTGAAAGTTTCAAGAAAATCCGACTTGAAATACATTTTTGGCGAACACTTTTGTCTGGTGCATTTTTTTCGAGTACAGGCCTTATATGAATAATTTAAACCATTCGACATGGTTTTCAATTCTCTTGAGATTTTGGATGTTCAATTGGAGATGTCGTATAACATATATTGTGGTTTCATATTTACTAAGCATTGAAGCATAAAATATAATTAATTTGATTCTTCAACGATCGGGCCAAATCTAATAATTGTTGAAACAATATATAATAAAAATCGAAACAACATTCAAACTGCAAAGACCCACTGATTTGAAAATAGAAGCCTTAGAAATTTCTTATAAATATATTGTCAAAAAGAACGTTCTAGTAGACTATGAATAAATTTCTAAATTTTCGGTATTTTCTACGGAAATGTACACAAATCATCGGACGACATTTTAATATACTTGGCGAGTTTATATAACAATTAATAACATTTAAATAAGGTTGACTAAAAGAGCTTTATTTAATGTTTCGTCATATTTGTAGTCAAATATTTTTTTGTATTTTTATGAACGATTTTCTAAGTTTCAGTAAAAAGTCCAAAGCCTACCACAGATTCCGTTGCAGCTTCTTGTATTCAAGGCACTAGATACTTCTAAATCATTAGGGGAGAAGACAGGATCAAAATGATAATTGGACATTTAAGACATAATAATTAAAAGTATATATAACCTATTAGGTAAAAATTATAAAATTATTTTTACGTTAGTATATAAATCGCGAAAACACAAGTAATAATAAAAATGGTAATGATGATGATAAAGATGAATGGTAATGGTAATGAATAAACAATGTCATATAAGATAACATAAAAAGTGAAGCGATTTTATAATATGAACTGAAAATAACATGTGTCCCGACTACTGTTTTGTTGCAATTGTGGACAAACTTGCTCATCCATTATATCTACGATGACACAGGAGATGTGTAAATACTATTGTCTTCACTTTTCCATTCAAATTCTCAATTATTGTTCAAAGGACCACCCTAATGGAATAAAAGTGAGCAAACACTAATGAAATATCATGAATGATGAAAGAAAAAAAAAATAATTAAGATAAAATAATATTGCTTCCAACACCCCATTCAAATTCTGATTGTTTTGGATATTTTTTTTAATTTTCGGCAAAAAGGACCACTCTTATGGAAAATAAGTGGGCCATCCTAACGGAATATCACATATTACATGGTGACAGTGGCTAATGATTATTTAAGAGATGTGTCAATACTGTTATCTTCTATATTCCATTCAAATTAATTTATTTTTTATTTTTCATCAAAAAGCCATCTTTGTCGGTGTAGGTGCTTGGGTGTAGTTATGCTTGGGCTTTTCCTTTATATTTTGGGGTGTTGAATTTGGGGTCGTTCCATTTCCTGTCGATTTCGATGGTCCAGATATTATTTGGGAGGGTGTCGGGGGTTTCGGCTCTTGAAAATCGCCCATCTCCATGATTATTTTTCTTCTTCAGACCAAGATGGCGTTACCACCTTCGATACTTCTATTTCGTGGTTTTTTATGATATATTTTTACTACCTGGGGGTAATGGAAGCTTTCTGAAGCTTTAATCAATTTTACGAATACTTTGGATATCTTTCACGAGTACTGCAGACAAACCCGAAAGATACACTTTCGATTACCGAGGACACTTGTCGATTATGTTGTAGACGCTTTGGCTGACCAACTGATACTGAAAAAAGATTTTGCATTTAGCTGTATGGCTTGGTAAAAAATGACATATTGTTTTTCTCTTCATACAGGTAACATTAACAAAATTAAAATCAGGGATGTACAAGTGTGAATAAGTTTTCAATAGAGGATCTTAAAAATATAACTTTTTAACTACTTTTCACTTTTCATTGTCTAAGAATCCTATCTCTCCTTTAAATCCTAAATAAGATAAATAAATAAATAAATCAATAAATGTAAATAACCATCAATTTTATTTTGAGCATGAGCATGATTGACCCCCACGGATGCAATTCTGTTATTGCCAGCTGTATTTGCACAAAGAATCAACAGATGCCAACCGGCCGTGCCCGAATGCTAGTCAAGTAGGGAATGGCAAGGAACGTGTTGACATGATACTCGCTTTGAAGGAAGCCGAGAAATCCTCTGCACTTCAACGAGTAATCACTGGGATATTGGATAGTTGGGGAAAGGTTAGCAGCAGGGTTCGTTTTGGTTAACGATACGCTGAAAGTATGTAGCACTATCCGCCAAAAGCAATGAACCGCTCCAATGTGACTGAAAAGAGACAAGCATAACGAAAAACAAAACAAAACAAAATAGACAAAATAAAATAAAACAGGATATTCGATATTGTCTTCCAAATATGGTAGAAATAAATTATTTGTTGCTTTGCAAACCAGCTCTCCTCGATGTCCTAGATGGCCAAGTCCTGCTGGACCCGCAGCTGCTGCCGTCGGCACTCGTCCACATCAACCCGGCCGTCACCGACGTGTCGAAACCTGCCGGTAGTAACATTATATCTGTGTCTAATACACTCTTCTTGCACCGATTAATTTACAAACTAAGCCTGCACACCGAATCAAAATTCACTTTGGCACGGTTGTGGTATTTTCATCTAAAATCTAGTTCTAGATATAGTCACTTGGTTGCAGGAAACAGAATCAATAAGAATAATAAACTCGCTTATGACCGCTAACTTTACACGGTTGTTAAACAATACACACTATCTTCCCTCACAATACCCGCGAACGACGACACTTTGGACCTGAGCTCGCTTGAGGAAAAATCACCAACACACAACAGCGCAATTGATTGTGTGCAGTTTTTTTTTTAATGAATCGCGAGCACGGCGCGATCCCGCGACACGCAGCACTCTTCTAACTTCTGCTCACCGGAAAAAATTGCACACGCACACTAGTAATTCGCGACGCAGAACAACGCGACGCGCGACGAGGTGCTACTGCCGCAGACTTCGTGCTAGATGATACCGTTGTTGTTGTTGTTGTTGTTGTTGTTGTTGTTGTTGTCGCTGATGCGATGTAAACTACTGCCAACACACACAACCACGTACCTCTCTATCTTTACGTTTTGATGAATCGCATCCCAATTAGCTTATTGCTTGCTTTCAACTTAGTGTTCCAAATGCACTTCCCAGCTACTAATTGAGAGCTTTGCCAGGTACCCGCAAAAAAAACCGCGACGTTACAGCAAAACCGAACCGTTCTAGGTGATAATATGGCGTGGTACGGGATTATAATAACATTTTAGAAGGAGAACAATCATTTCTTCTATCTATTTGGTCATCTACTCGGGTCACTCACTGATCGATTGCAGTGGGGGCTTCTATTAGTGGAAAGCTTTAAAATTCCCTACACAGGTGACCAGCGTGAACAAAGTACTTGTTGTGGCAGGCGATCTGTGGGTGCAGCAAATTCAGCAAGCCGTACATAACGACTGACACCATCAACGGCCAAATATATAAAGAAGAATGCCTCCAGGATCTTTTTTAGAGGGATTGAAAAGTCTACAAATAAAAAACATCCATTTAAATCAGATGGATGTTTTTGATTTGTCGGATTGTAAATCCAACTTAAATTTGCTCAGATTTGAGTGATTCGACTATTTACAAAAATAAGTCATTTTGATTGTACAATGCAATGTTTTTTAAACCAATATACATTTTAAGACATGGTTGAACTTTTCAATGGTATGGCGAAATCAATAATATCTTCTATTGGAATCGATGCGTAGAAATATTTCCTATCGATTGGTGCAAACATTTGGAAAATCTTTGGAGAAACGACTGAGATATTAACACTGAAAACCTGACGACGTTTCGTCACGGTCGCAATCCGATTTTTTTTAATTGTACCCCAGTATATAGAAAACAAAGACGTAGTGCTACGTCAAAACGACTTAAAATTGAGTAAAATTTGTAGCCGTGCGTATTTTATTGTTTGCTCATGTTCTTGCTTAGCATGCCGGCTGGGGTAAAATACAGGTACAGCCCCATTAGGTTGCTCGGAATGATGACGTAGGACTACTCTACTAAATGTTAATAATTATGTATGTAATTATGTATAATGTAATATTTCTAACATAAAAATACTTTTTAAGGCAAGGCTTAACATTTATTAATTTTTGAATAGTAAGTCAACGATGTCCTCTATTAAAATCAATGCGTAGAAATATTTCCAATCGACTGGTGCAAAAAAATGTAAAATGTTTGGAGAAACATGTTTTTACTATCGGCATCCTACCTCTCGGCCATGCCAAAGATCGTGAAGCGATCGGTGTGGTACGGGATTATAATAACATTTGTAGAAGGAGAACAATCATTTCTTCTATCTATTTGGTCATCTACTCGGGTCACTCACTGATCGATTGCAGCGGGGGCTTCTATTAGTGGAAAGCTTTAAAATTCCCTACACAGGTGACCAGCGTGAACAAAGTACTTGTTGTGGCAGGCGATCTGTGGGTGCAGCAAATTTAGCAAGCCGTACATAACGACCGACACCATCAACGGCCAAATATATAAAGAAGAATGCCGCCAGGATCTTTTTTTGATCGATTGACAAGTCGACAAATAAAAAAACATCCACTTAAATCAGATGGATGTTTTTGATTTGTCGGATTGTAAATCCAACTTAAATTTGCTCAGAATTGAGTGATTCGACTGTTAACAAAAGAAAGTCATTTTGATTGTACAATGCAATGTTCTTTAAATTAATATACTTTTTAAGACATGGTTGAACTTTTCAATGGTATGTGAACGTATGCGAAATCAAAAATATCCTCTATTGGAATCGATGCGTAGAAATATTTCCTATCGATTGGTGCAAACATTTGGAAAATCTTTGGAGAAACGACTGAGATATTAACACTGAAAACCTGACGACTTGTCGTCTCGGTCGCAACCCGATTTTTTGTTTTAAATTGTACCCCAGTATATAGAAAACAAAGCCGTAGGTCTACGTCAAAACGACTTAAAATTGAGTAAAATTTTTGTTTTCTCTTGTTCTTGCCTAGCATGCCGGCTGGGGTAAAATACAGGTACAGCCCTATTAGGTTGCTCGGAATGATGACGTAGGACTACTCTACTAAATGTTAATTATTATGTATGTAATTATGTTTAATGTAATATTTCTAACATTACAATACTTTTTAAGCCAAGGCTATATATTTATTAATTTTTGAATAGTAAGTCAACAATGTCCTCTGTTCAAATCAATGCGTAGAAATATTTCCAATCGACTGGTGCAAAAAATTGGAAAATGTTTGGAGATACGACTGACATTAAAAAGACTCAAATCCTGACCAATTTCCGTCACGGTCGCAATTCATTTTTTTTAAATTGTACCCCAGCACTGAAAACACAGAAGTAGTCCAACGTCAGTACTGTGCTGCTGATTCAACTGAAATTTTCGCTGCGTGTATTTGTTACCATCTCAGCCAGAAATGCAATCTGTGAAAATCAATATCGAAAGATCCCTACATTTATTCTATCAGTAACTGTATCATCGCTGGAGTTTAAAATAATCATCCAATTTCGGTGCTCTATCACAATCAGGTCACTATGTCATTCACGCATGTCAAATTTGGTGGTGCTTTTGATCTCCGATAGTGAGGCTCACGATTTGATTGTAGGCAACGACAGTCACAATGTGAGTACCGTTTGGATGGTTCTCCCTAAAACACGCGATAATCATTTCTGGTAAACGTTTGTAAATTGAAATGCGGATGGCTCTCATGTGAGTGTCGTAAGATTTTGCATTTCTGAGTCTCTGCTAATCTACACTAGAACGTGCTTCAAACAATTGGTTCACATTGTCCTTTGGATTCTACGGTAAAGTGGCAGATCACACTTTCCGTTTCAAACTACGGAATGGCACTTACTGTAAAATCATAACTTTTTGTAATTGTGTTGCTCTTTTGAAAAATGGTTAATTATAAGGTGATAAGCAGGGTAAGTTAAACTTGTGCCCAATTTAACAATACGGCGTGATTAACTCTACAACGAGTCCAAATGACACTCAGTTCTAGCGTTCTAAGGACAAGCCGGTAACAAAGGTAGCACCATTTTGGCAACGCAATTTGACGAAAGGAACCATCTCAGCCTCTTCAGGAGTAACTGGGTTCAGGAGTTACAGCAACTGGTGAATGGGCAAACATCATAATTCTTTCGAATCTCACGCCAGTTACGGTATTAACGTACGGATCCGCCCACCATCACAACGAATACGGCCACATAGTTTGCAGACCATCACGGATTTATGCCTGAAGATACCGGACACCTACCCTTTGAAAAACAACAAAGCTACTAGTGTCTATTTCCGAATGAGCTATCAAAATATTCCACTCCATACAAATGCTGGAAAAACAAAATTTAATAATGGATTTTGCGTGTTCGAATCATAAATTCTTTCCAAGAAATTTTGAGTTGCTTATACCGAATTTAAGATCTATATTGTATTATTATATCATAATTGTGAGATATGTGTGGTAGTAAGGTAACGCTTGAGAACTCGCTCAGAGTTCACTATGAAGAGAAAGAGAGAAAATGAGATGATTGGTGAAATGGAATATACTGGATTCTTTAGTTTTGTGACTACCAACAGATTAAGATGTGTTTGATTCCTTCTTCTTCTTCTTTAGGATTTCAAGCTTATTGCTTTCACAATTAGCCTATTGTTTGGTCTCAACTTAGTGTTCTAAATGCACTTCCACAGTTATTAATTTAGCGCTTTCGATGCCAAGTACCATTTTTGCATTAGCATGATTGTGTGGGGAATAAAATAATAGGTGGGGGGAGGGGAGATTGTTTTAAAAAAAAAAAGAGAAAAAAAACCGGGGGGGGTTGGGTTGGGGGGGGGGGGGGATGTTTGATTCCTGAGACTTGTGAATAACAAAAACTGTTTATCCCCCCAATGACTATCAAATTCCAGTGGCGAAAAGGATAGATTTTTTTTTTTGAAACAGTGTAATTTGTATAATTGATTTATTTTTCGCGTGTGATTAAGGCGCATTTCGTGTGGTTTTGGAAAAAAAAATCCGCATTTTTTTCGCCAAGGAGCTCGGCGTAAGAAGCATTTATTTTTATATTAGTTTTGAACAGAAGAACTTTTCGCTTCGCCACAATTACTTTTTATGCCTGGTTGGCTTTTGTTCTGGAACTTTCTTTTTCATAAAGCTCCTTTTAAACCAGAACAAATACCCGTTGTACTGTTCTTTTGTGGCAATACAAGATGGAAACGTGACAATTTATTGAACTATATAGAGAACACAGTTTTGAAAATAAAGAGCGTGAAAATCGTGGTTGAATTTTGTCGTCGATCATTTTGTTTTCTCCAACACACACATATTTTGGTATTTATTTTACAGCTTTTATACGGAAATCCCACACCACCACAATTTTTCTCACTGTGTAAATCGGTATCCGAAAATCGACTACCCGGAACGCAAAAGAGTTCTTTGACGTTTGGCCAAACGGGTGTGCGTGTGTCATCAGGCAGCAAAAAATCGAACAACCCTTACCAACAAACAAACGACGACGAGCCAGTTGATAGTTTTTGGTGTTGGCGTGTAGTAATCAGGTACGTGATTTTTGTGTACTTTGATCCTATTTTTTTATTTTGCGAGGGATTTTATTTTGATTTTAAATTTTTTGTGGGTTCCAATAAGTTTTTTTTATTTTTGTGTTGAATTTTGTGTGCGTCTTCTATTTAAAGGATGCCTTTAACGTCTATTGCCGATCCTTATGTCCCTTACTCTATGCCATTGATCCAGTACCAGGAACAGCTGGAATGGATTTTTAAACACAATGATTTCCCAGAAGAGCGTTATAAAACGACTTTCTTGGCCATTTGTGGCAAGGAAGTATTTACGGAGCTTTTCCTAGGCATTGATTTTAATACCTTAACATATAAGCAAATGACAGATGAATTGAAGAAACAGTACGATAAAAATGATTCGGCCGTAGTACATAGTTTCAAATTTTGGACGAAGAGACAAGGCAGGAACGAGTCATTGGAAGATTTTGTGATTACAGTCAAAAATTTGGCAGAGAGATACGTTTTTGGGGAGTTTAAAGAGAGGGCCATCCGTGATATGCTTGTCATAGGAGTAAATGATATCCAGTTACAAAAACGATTATGCGATGAAGAAGAATTGTCTGCAGCAAAGGCAGAAAGGTTGATTTTGAACTCCGAAATTTCGGCTTCTAGAACAAAAGCAATTAAAACCGAATGATGACAGGCGCGTGAGTGTAGTAGCGAGATTGGGTCATCGAACGGATGTTTCACGGTCTAGAAATAGATACCGTAGCAGGAGCCGCAGTTTCAATAGAAATCGATCTTCACCGTAGAGAAGCAAGAAGCAATGGCGGGGATATTGGGGCACATGCTGAAAAAAAAAAAATCCATCGGTGTTCGCTCTTTTTATGAAAAATCAGCCCATATCATGGAATTTTGTTACCTTTTACACCTTCTGATTCAAAAATACAATGCGGCCTCGAAATGCAGAGAGCCAAAATTAAATGAACAGATTCCCAGAATCCATCAACCTCCAGCGACTCAACAAAATGGAAGAGATTACGGCAAGATTTGGCAGATGAAGTCGATTCAGATTGAGAGTATGACACGGAATTTCGTCAATAAAATGTTCGTCCGCCAACAAAATCGAAGAAACACTGGTTACGCTGAGGATTTGACAATTTTCAAACGTTTGATCACGGAAAATCGATTAATATTCAGCGGAGAGATTTAACGCAGACGGCGAATATCATCTCAGTATCTCATTACCTTGGTTTAGTTGTTGCGGCGATGAAACAAAAATCTGGCTGTTATCGATGGCCATTAACGGGGAGCTGGCTGGTAAATTGTCGTCGATGTACGGCTCACTGGAAATAAAAAGAAGCAGCAGGTTTTGATGTAGTCGAGAGTAAGTTCCGACAATTTTTACCAAAGATTTTTCTAGTCCAATTGTTGGTTATAAGGGAGATTTCATCTTAAAGGAAGATACACCCATTTTTAAAAAGGCCTATGAAGTTCCTCTACGTTTACGACAAAAAGTGGTCGATTGTTTGGAAAAGTTAGAGAAGGAAGGTGTCATCACTCCGGTTAAAGCAAGCGAATGGGCTTCACCGGTAATAGCTGTAGTAAAAAAAGATCAAAGTATCCGTTTGGTGATTGACTGCAAAGTATCCATAAATAAAGTTTTACTTCTTAACATTTTCCTCTTTGCCTGTAGCTCAGGATTTATTTGCCACAATTTCTGGTTCAACTATTTTTTGTGCTTTGGATCTGGAGGGTGCTTAAACCCAGCTGCTTTTAACAAATCGTTCGAAAAGGTTCATGGTAATTAATACCATTAAGGGCCTTTACACATTTAACAGATTGCATCAAGGGGCTTCGTCAAGTGCAGCAATATTCCAAAAGGTTAAGGACCAAGTACTTCGCGATTTAGAAAAAGTTTCGTGTTACTTGGACGATGTACTGATTGCGGGTAAGGACTTTGACGATTGTAAGAACAAGCTTTTTTGGTTTTGGAAAGGTTAACCAAAGCCAACATAAAGATAAACTTGAAGAAACGCATTTTTTTGTAAGGCAATTGCCTTATTTGGGACATGTTTTAACGGATAAAGGTCTACTTCCTTGTCCCGATAAAGTGAAAACCATCCGTGAAGCGAAAGCTCCACGGAACGTTTCAGAACTGAAGGCATTTTTAGGACTTGTAACTTATTACTCGAAGTACATTCCTAATTAATCCACTCGCATCAGTTGTCTTTACAATCTTTTGAGGAAAAACGTTATGTACTGTTGGAATGATAACTGTGAAAAAGCATTCAACGATTGTAAAAGATTCCTTTTGAAACCAAATCTATTGGAATATTTTGATCCATATAAACCGGTTGTGGTGGTAACAGATGCGTGTACCTATGGTTTGGGAGGTGTAATTGATTTTTGCTCTCGTTTCCCTTTATCTCAGGAAGTTCCTAGAGAGTTGGCCCAGGAGTACGTTAAAAATTCCAATCGACTACAAGTAAGTGGCTAAGGAAACTTTGAAGGATGAGTTCCTTCAGACGATTTTGAAATACCTGAAGTTTGGCTGGCCTCAAAGGTTAGAAAGGCGTTTTGTAGACGTGTACTCACATTAACAGGAACTTGAATTAGTGGATGGATGTGTCCTGTTCCAGGATCGCGTAATAATTCCTGAATCTATGAAGAAGAGGGTTCTAAAAATGCTTCATATGAACCATTCAGGGATTAGCAAAATCAAGCAGCTAGCTCGAAGGATAGTCTATTGGTTCGGACTAAACAAGGACGTGGAGAATTACGTGAAAGGTTGCGTATGTGTCATATGTCATCAGATAACAGCCATCAACAAACCGGTTCCCTACTCAAAATGGATACCAACCATCAAACCTTTCAGCAGGATTCACGCAGATTTCTTCCATTTTGACCGAAAAGTTTTCCTTGTAGTTGTGGACAGCTATACCAAGTGGATCGAGCTGGAATACATGCGATACGATAAAAGGGTCCTAAGAATACTTTTGGGGATTTTTGCCAGGTTTGGCATACCTGATGTCGTAGTTACAGATGGAGAACCACCATTTAACTCCGAAAGTTTTGTGAATTTTTTGAAAAAACAGAACATTTTGGTAATGAAGAGTCCACCGTACCATCCGGAGAGCAATGGGCAGGCTGAAAGAACTGTACGACTAGTGAAGGACGTATTGAAGAAGTTTTTGCTTGACCCAGATATGAGAGGACTTGACATCGACGAGCAAATAGCTTATTTTTTATCTAACTACAGATATATTTGTTTAGACAACAAAGGCCAATTTCCTGCCCTGCATGCGACGTTACACCTACTCATCTGCATCATTGTTTCCGCGGCGCTTCACCACTATCTGTCGAAGAGGAGTGAAGTTGGCTGGTGTAGTAAAAAATGACAAATATGTCAGGCGGCCGTCAACAGGAGAAATGAAAATCATCTACATTCAGTGATGAAGGTTACAGTGAATTTGACTTTAAAAACCAGATATTTTCTTAAGAATAGTGCCTATTATTTTGTATTATACTTGAACCAAAAGTGGTAAGAAATCATAAATATCATATTGAACTTAAAAGTAAAAGAAAAGATATGAATTATAGATACTTGAGAGGAACTTGAACGGTATAGCCACTTGTTTTCGGGATAACCTCTAGGAAACTCACAAACGTAAGTTAGAAATAAGAGAAGTCGATTTATAGATTGTTTACATTATGAATTACAAAACGTTTTTAGGAAAATTTTATTCGCCACGGAAAAATAAAGGGAATTAAAATTTCGGACATTGCCCAGTGAACAAGCGAACGGTGCAGTTCGTTCGGTCCGCTCTCCGTTGCTTTGGAAGTTTTTACTAGGCGTTTCAAGTCTTCAGTTCTATTTTATTGTTTCTCGATCGCGAGTGAAATTCAGTTTCTGAAGAAGAAAACGTTGTGTGTTAAGAAGTGCAACAACGTCATAAAGTGCATCTATACATCTATACGGCACGCACACCAGCAGTCCATCGTGTGAAGCGTGCATTCGTTCATCTGCTAACCACCACCGACCAGTATCATCATCATCATCGTCATCATTATCATCATCGCAGAGCTCCACGTCTAGCCGGTACACGGGGTTACATATCGTCGCTCGGCAGCAGCAGCACATTTGTTGACCGGCTGCAGCAGATCAGTAGTACATATAAGATAAGTTTTTGTTTCTCCTGAATACATTGTAATTTTATTGTGTGTGTGAGTGAGTGAGAGTGTGTAAGAGAGTGTGCTTAGGTTTAGTTTGTTTACCTGTGATTGATTGTAGATAATTGCGTTAGTGGTTGAGCGTCATAAGCACCCACGGGTGCGACATGGATGATTTGTCGGAAGATGATTCATCCATGCCGCCAAATAATGAGGTTTCTCAAAATGTCGCCCGGTCACGGGCCTATCCAGATGATTCAGTTGGTCCATGGGTTGTTTATTTTCAGCCCAAAACGAAACCTCTGAACGTTTAACAGATCAGTGATGATCTGACAAAACGATTCTCGGCCGTGACCGAGATAATAAAAGTGAGACCGAATAAACTTCGGGTCGTTGTGTCCAACCTTAAGCAGGCAAATGAGATTGCTGTCTCTCAGTTTTTTACAGTCGAGTATCGGGTGTATATCCCAGCTCGGGGTATTGAAATCGAAGGTGTGGTCACCGAAACGAGTGTGAACCCTGAGATCCTGCTGAAGCGGGGGGTTGGTCGATTTAAGAACCCTCTGCTATCTCCAGTTAAGATACTGGATGTGCGCCAACTAGGCACAGTATCGACCAATAAGGGTGAAAAAAAAGTTTACACCATCAGATTCGTTTCGGGTGACCTTCTCTGGCTCAGCCCTTCCTCAATACGTCGAGTTGGGAAAATTTCGGTTACCTGTGCGGTTGTTCGTACCTCGGGTCATGATCTGCCATAAATGCCAGCAGATGGGACACACGACCTCCCATTGCGGCAATAAGGCACGGTGCTCCAACTGCGGCGAGAAACATGGCGCCTGCGAAGACAGCACACCAAAATGCGCTCTCTGTAAGGGAACACCTCCTCATGCTCTCTCGTCGTGCCCGGCGTACAAACAACGCGGGGAAAAATTAGAACGCTCGCTAAGACAGCGTTCCAAGCAATCTTTCGCTGAAATGGTGAAAAAAGCCTCACCATCACCCGATGCTAATACAAATCCCTTTGCTCCTCTGTCAGATGACGAGTCTGACTTTGATTTGGTTGAAAAGGGAACATCAGTCAGTTTTCCGGAAGGTGCTTCACGAAAACGAAGACGCGTTCGCCCACCGAGTTCGACTTGAGCCAGAGCCCAAAACCAGTTTGCCAATTTCAAGGAAAGGTGGAAAGAAGGAAAATCCAATTCCACCTGGTTTTCGTAGCACTAACTACTCCCGAGACTTTCCATTTCTTCCGGGGACATCCAAAACCCCTGACGCCCCTATTTTAAGAACAGGAGCCCCCTCCTCAAGTGGGCTGTTCTCATTTGATGACATTGTCGAAGGTATCTTCAAGTACCTCGAAATTTCTGACCCTCTCAAAAGCATTGTTTTGGCAATGCTTCCCACAGTGAAGACTTTTTTGAAGCAATTAACAATCAAGTGGCCCTCCTTTCAGCTATCATCTCCTTTGATGGATAATATTCCAAATGAGGTCGGGGATTTGATCACTGTTCTACAGTGGAGTTTTCGAAGTTTGATTCCTATATTAGAATCATTCAACGTCACATCGATTGGACATCAACGTCGCGTATGATCTTACCCGTCACATCGATTGGACAAGGTTTAGGGCAGCAATAGATGAAGCCGTAACGACGGTAGAAGGGCTTCCTCCGCAGGAAGAATATAACTTCCTCTCCAAGACAGCGCGCTTCAAGCTCAAACTCGACCAGTTCCAGGAACGTCATTTCACAGGAAACCTCCTTCTTCACGGTGGGATCAGCAATGCACGGAGGTTTACCGTAAAAAGTCCGACGCGTTTAAAGTTTTTCGTAGATGTGGAACACCTGAGCACTTCGAAGTATACACGGCTCTCGAACGCGAACTGAAGAGCCTCATCAAGGCCAAGAAGCGCGGTTACTGGCGAAGATTCGTGGACGAACTATCGCGCGAAACGTCGATGAGTACTCTCTGGAACACGGCGCGAAGATTGCGTAACCGAACTACGAACAACGAGAGCGCAGAGTACTCGGACCAATGGATCCTCAAGTTGGCGCGAAAAGTTTGCCCAGATTTTGTGCAGGCACGAATCATTAATCGCGAAACCGAAAATCCGATAGATGAGATCAGCCAACCCTTTTCAATGGTAGAACTATCTCTCGCACTCCTTTTGTGTGGCAATACGGCTCCAGGGGCTGATAGGATCAAGTTCAACTTGCTTAAAAACCTCCCAGACGTCGCTAAGAGGCGCATGTTGCACTTGTTTAATCAGTTTCTTGAACTAAACATTGTACAGGATGATTGGAGACGGGTGAGAGTTATTGCCATTCTAAAACCTGGTAAGCCCGCGTCCGACCACAACTCCTATCGACCCATCGCGATGTTATCTTGTATTCGAAAGTTGTTGGAGAAAATGATCCTCTTCCGTCTGGACAAATGGGTTGAGACGAATAACCTGCTTTTAGATACTCAATATGGTTTCCGTAGGGGTAAGGCAACGAACAACTGCCTCGCGTTGCTTTCCACAGATATTCAGTTAGCTTTTGCTAAAAAAGAGCAAATGGCTTCTGTATTCTTGGACATAAAGGGGGCTTTTGATTCAGTATCTGTTGAAGTTCTTTCAGATAAACTCCACGCTTGTGGCTTTTCACCATTAATGAATAATTTTTTGTACAATTTGCTGTCAGAGAAACATATGAGCTTCTCTCATGGAACCTCTACAGCTTCACGATTTAGCTACATGGGTCTCCCCCAGGGATCATGTTTAAGCCCCTTTTGTATAATTTTTTATGTCAAAGACATTGACGGTTGTCTAAGTGACAACTGTACGTTGAGACAACTTGCAGATGACGGTGTACTGTCTGTCACGGGACCCAATGGGGTCGATCTGCAAGGACCCTTACAGGATACCTTGAACAATTTGTCTACTTGGGCTCTCGAGCTAGGTATCGAATTCTCTACGGAGAAAACTGAGTTGTTAGTTTTTTCTAGGAAGCATAACCCTGCACAACCGAAGCTTCAAATTTGGGGTAAGCCGATAACTCATTCTATCTTTAAATATCTTGGGGTCTGGTTCGATTCAAAGTGCACCTGGAGATCCCATATTGAGTATCTGAAGCGAAAGTGCCTGCAAAAGGTCAACTTTCTCTGCACAATTAGCGGGACCTGGTGGGGAGCGCATCCACAAGATCTTCTAACATAGTACCGGACAACGGTTTTGTCGGTTATAGAATACGGTAGTTTTTGTTTTCAGTCAGCGGCTCGGTCGCACTTCATTAAACTGGAACGTATTTAGTATCGGTGTCTTCGTATCGCGTTAGGTTGCATGCACTCGACTTATACAATGAGTCTTGAAGTGCTGGCTGGCATGTTGCCACTCTCGGATCGGTTTACAGAATTATCACTCCGGCTCCTCACCAGGTGTGAAGTCATGAACCCTCAGGTAATCGAAAACTTTGAGTTCTTGGTTGAATCCTCAAACTCGCTTCATGACTTTGTACCATTTGTACATAACACAGGATGTCAACCCTTCGCCGAATATTCCCAATCGTGTATGCTCATCCGACTTCGGCAGTTTGGTTCATTTTGATTTATCCATGAAGCAGGAGCTTCGTGAAATTCCAGAGCATCGTCGTCCTATGATTGCCGCTGTGATTTTTGCTGCAAAGTTTGATTCCACTAAATCGTTCTTCACTGACGGATCATTGATAGAGGAGTCAGCAGGCTTTGGTATATTTAATAAAATTTATAGCGCCAATCGTAAACTTCAAGCTCCTTGTTCCGTATATGTCGCTGAATTAGCGGCAATACACTTTAGGCTAGAAATTGTTGCCTCACTTACACCGGATCAGTATTTCATTTTCACGGATATTCTCAGTTCTTTAGAGGCTATTCGCTCCTTGAGGCCGGTAAAGCACTCCTCGTATTTTCTCATGAAAATACAGGAGCTTCTAAGTGCTTTATCTTCGCGTTATTTTACCATCACTTTTGTATGGGTCCCATCTCATTGTTCAAATCCTGACAATGAGATAGCAGACTCGCTTGCAAAGGTGGGCGCTATGGAAGGCGATATTTATGATCGACAAATCACCTTCAACGAATTTTTTCCTATTTTTCGTCAACAGTCACTCGTTAGCTGGCAGTATAAATGGAGTAAAAGAGATTTGGGGCGATGGCAACATTCTATCATCTCAAAGGTGTCGAAGAAATCATGGTTTTGGGGTATGAATGTGGGTCGAGACTTCATTCGTGTGATGTCTCGCCTCATGTCCAATCATTATTCTTTGAACGCTCATTTATACCGTGTTGGGCTGAGTGACAGCAATCTCTGTGCGTGTGGACAAGGCTATCAGGACGCAGATCACATTATTTGGTCATGTGCTGAGCATCGTGGAGTCAGATCTGAGCTTTATGATTCCCTTCGGGCTCGAGGTTGACAACCCAATGTACCAGTTCGAGATATTTTGGCTCTGCGTGGAACTCATTTATGTGTTTTTGACTAACATTAGCCTTAGATTGTAGTTAGTGTTAACCTGTATGTTTACTTTAAGTTTTTTTTCGTTTTTTTTATCTGTTTGTGTGTTTTTTTTTTCTTTCCCAAAAATGTTCAAGTCAAAAGAAGCCAAAAGTTGTATAGTTTTAAGTTTTTTAGACAATTTAGAATTAAAAAAAATGTGTTATGTAAACCACACTTCAAATTCCAGCCCACTTTCCCATCCTTTCAGTTGTTATTCCTAGTAACCTCGAGACGGCCGCGAGTAATCGGTCCTATCCCCCTTAACGTTAGATTTAAGATAATTGACTGCGACGACTGTGAGCGGTGGTTTAACTTCGACTGCGTCGGAGTAGGTGAGGATGTAGCCAACCATGATTGGAGCTGTCAGGAATGCATCATTGCTAAAGTTCCTGCTCCATAATCGCCACATCCAGTAACTACAGGTGAGCCATTTCTACGCCCGCAGTCATCAATACCAACGCAATTAGTCCCACGTCTGCCTACACCGCGAACACCAATCGCGCCCCCACGTAGTCCATTGGCAAATCCGCAACCACCTACCCCACGTCGGCGAACACCACGAGCACTTAATCCGCAACCACCAACCCCACGTCCACGCACTCCACAAACACCGACTGTGCAACCAGGTGTGCCCCCAGCGCCGAGACCGCCTATTGTCGATCCCGATGTACTGAACAAACTTCCCGCTGAACTCCGGATCCAGTTATTGGAAGAAGAAGAAGCCATCGAGCGCAAGTTTTTGCTACGTAGGTTCCAGCTTCTGCTCGAGAGAACCGGGAATCCCGATCCTGTGGATCAAGGCAACGGTAACAAAAGTAACCCAGTACGAAACGACGTAAGTGATCCTACTGCATTCCATTCGTCTCCTATGAACGGTCATCGCCGCAATATTCCACCGTTTGCTCCTCCTACTATGCACCAAAGTAATAACCAGCCAATGTTTATACCGCGTCTGAGAGAACAACAACTGCACGTTCCCTCTGAAATTCCACCTATGGTCAACAATCTCCCCAATTTTTCAGCCATTGATTCACCTCGAGACAACCAACGGCCAAATTTGCCGGCATTTAATCTACCTCCAGCCAATCCACGACCCAATGCTTCGACGTTTGCTCATTCTAGAACCGATCAGCGTCCACATATGCCGTCGTTTTCCCAGTGGAATCAATATCTGCGTCCAAACGCTTCCGCGTTTGCCTCTTATGTTGGTCTTCCGCGTCATACTGCTCAAGAATACTATCCCTACGACACTCACGACCTTCCTTCTGTCATGGGGGGAACGGCGTTGCTAAATAGCTACCAATATTCAGCGGTGAACCGGAGGAGTGGCCGCTGTTTTTTGCCACTTATGATAATACGACGAACTTTTGTGGATTTTCGCCCGAGGAGAATATGGCCCGCTTACAGAAGTGTCTAAGAGGGAAGGCATTGGAAGCGGTCAAATGTCAGCTATTGCATCCAACCAACCTGGGGCAGGTTCTCTCTACTTTGAGAATGCTCTACGGCCGTCCGGAAATCATCGTTCATTCGCTGTTACAGAAGATCAACGCTCTTCCCGCACCCAAGCGGATCGTTTGGGTACACTCGTCGACTTTGCGCTAGCCGTTCGCAACATGGTAGCAACCGTGAAAGCCTGTGAGTTAGAGGAGCATCTGTGTAACTTGACCCTACTGCACAGTTTGGCTGAGCGTCTCCCGCCGATGATTCGTTTGAATTGGGCGACCCATCGTCAGTCTCTACGATCGGTTACGCTGTCTGACTTCAGCAACTGGTTGTACAAGCTGGCGGAAGCAGCAAGTGCGGTAACGATGCCACAGTTCTCTGGTTCCTTCGATAACAAGCCTCGCCATGGACGGAAGGACGATGGATTTCTGAATGCGCACAGCGGAACGGTTCCGGAATTCAAGCAACACGTAGCAACTAACGGATGTGTCATCTGCAATGGTAGTTGCGAAGCAGTGGGAAAGTGTAAGCGATTTGTTTCGTTAGATCTCTCCGCACGCTGGGCTGCGCTTCGGGAGCATAAATTATGTCGTAGCTGCCTGGGAAATCATCGAGGTCCATGCAAGTCCGGGAAGGCTTGTGGAAAGAATGGGTGTGAATACAAGCACCATCAGCTTATGCACAACGATGCTAAGGATAAACTAGTGTCGTCAGGTTCAAGACAGCATGCTCAAGCCCCACAACATGACGTCGCTGGAAGCTTTCGGGAAACCAAATCATGCAACACTCACCGAGGAGGTAGCAAGGCAGTATTATTCCAGTACGTTCCAGTTACGCTGTACAACAACGGGATTAAACTGTACACCCATGCATTCTTGGACAGCGGGTCGTCTCTCACGCTGACGGAGGAATGCTTGGCGAAGGCGCTGAATCTGCGAGGTGAAAAGCACCCACTGTATCTCCGCTGGACGGCTGACACTTGTCGGTACGAAGACGATGCTATGCGTGTCTCAGTCCATATTTCCGGCACGTACAATGGAAGTTCTAAAAGTCACTTGACAGATGTATATACGGTCAAGGAATTGAAGCTCCCGTCGCAATCTCTGCCCATTCGCAAACTTTCGGAGAAATACTCTCATCTTGATGGGCTGCCGATAGATTCATACAGCAATGTTCAACCAAAGATATTAATCGGGATGAACAACGTACGAGTGGTACATGCATTGGAGAGCCGTGAAGGAAAGCCAAACGAACCGGTTGCAGTAAAGACTCGTCTTGGATGGACTATATATGGAACGTGCTCGCCGAAGGATAGTCTAGTGCCGTTCAACACCCCGTACAACTATCATATCTGCTTTCACTCCTACGAAACGGATGAGATCTTGCACGAGACTGTTAAGAAGTACTTCGCGCTTGACAGTTTAGGGGATTGGCGTCCGCAGAAACAACTTAATTCTAAGGAAGACGAACAAACGCTGGTGAAACTTCGGGATGTGACGACTTTCTAGAACGGGCGCTACCAAGTGGGCCTACTATGGAAGTACGACGACGTGCGTTTGCCCAACAACCGCTCCATGGCGTTGAGACGACATCGTTGCTTAATCAAAAGCATGGAACGTGAGCCCGGATTATCAGAGACAGTGCGGTCGAAGATGGCGGACTACAAGCGCAAGGGGTACATTCGAAAACTCACACCCGACGAGAGCCAAAGGACCGGAGATCGAACTTGGTACCTACCAGTCTTCCCGGTGTTCAATCCCAACAAACCAGGGAAGGTTCGAATTGTCTCTCGATGCAGCCGCTTCTTTCAGAGGTGTTTCCCTGAACTCCGTGTTGATGAAAGGGCCGGACCAACTGAATGATCTACCTCCTGTATTGTACAAGTTCCGAGAGCGATTGATAGGTTTGGGAGGTGACGTAGCGGAGATGTTTCATCAGATGCGGATGAACTCCAAAGATGAAGAGAGTCAGCGGATCGTGTGGTGTGCTAACGAAAGCACAACAGAACCATGCGACTACGTGATGCAGGTAGTGACATTCGGTGCCACGTGTTCACTCAGCACAGCGCTTTACGTTCTGAGCGAGAATGCAAAGCGGTTCGCAAGCCAGTTTCCTGCTGCCGTTGACGCTATCCACCATAGGCATTACGTTGACGACATGTTAATAAGAGTAGATACGGGAGGAAGATACAGCGACAGATAAAAAATATGTGCTATACTCTTCTCGAGAGTGTGGTTTCTCACTTAGAAACTTGGTGGCCGACTTCGCGGTGGTGATTGGAGGTGTTTAGGAGGACCTCAGAACCAGAAATTTCTATGAAAATAATTGCCGATTTAGCCATGGAAAAGGTCCTCGGCATTTGGTGGAGCACTACGACGGATGTCTTCCGGTATAAGCTCTGCACAGATCGTAATAGAAACCTTCTTACCAGAGCCAAACACCCAACTAAACGGGATATGCTTCGAACGCTAATAGCTGTTTACGACCCTTTAGGTCTCATTGCGCACTACCTAATGTACCTGAAGGTACTCCTTCAAGAAGTCTGCAGAAGCAAAGCAGGATGGGATGATCAAATCGGTGAAAAGGAACTGGAAAAATGGCGTACGTGGTTACGCATTCTACCGGAACTCGAATCGGTACAAATACTCCGCTGCTATAACCGGGCTGAAACGAGTATTGACGAATCGAGGATCGAGCTTCATACGTTTGTAGATGCTAGTGAGCTGGGGTACGCTGCTGTTTCATATTTCCGTTTTGAAAAGAATGATCGAGTTCATTGTGCACTCGTCGGAAGCAAGACTCGGGTAGCACCTCTCAGATTCGTCTCCATCCCTCGACTCGAGCTGCAGGCAGCAGTAATCGGCACCCGCTTGGCTAGGAGTATTGTAGCGGGTCATTCGATCCAGGTTGATCGCCGGTATTTCTGGACAGATGCTCGGGACGTTATGTGCTGGATTCACTCAGACCAGCGGAGGTACTCCCAGTTTGTAGCATTTCGTGTAGGCGAAATATTGGAAGCAACGGATGTTACGGAATGGAGATGGCTGGGCACAAAGGCGAACGTAGCCGATGACGGTACAAAATGGAAGTACAAACCGGATCTGTCGCCAATGAGTCGCTGGTTCAATGGACCTCCGTTCCTGTGGAAGTGCAAAGAAGAATGGCCCAAATCGTCGCTGAACGCTGAAGAAACCGTCGAAGAAATCCGAACGAGCGTACTGCATCATGCGGAAGGGAGAGTTCGTACGATCCTGCTCCCACAGAACTTCTCTTCGTGGTATCATCTACGACGTGCAACGGCATTTGTTCAACGATTCGTCAATAATATCCGACTAAAGAAGTGCGATCAACAACGGAACGTCGGGCCGCTCACACAAGAAGAACTTCTCGAAGCGGAGATGTTTCATATCAAGCGAGCTCAGGAAGATGTCTATGCAGATGAAAAGGCGATTCTTACATAAGAAGAACAGCCTGTACAAGGTCAGCCCATTTGTCGACGAGCAGGGAGTGATGCGAATTCAGAGTCGGTTAGGCGAGTGTGAATTCTTGGATGAAAACAGCAAATATCCTATCGTTCTCCCACGAGACCACCCGGTCACGTCGCTTGTCGTGCGTGACGTTCACCTACGCTATCATCATCAATGTCATGAGACTTGCGTGAATGAAGTACGGAAAAGGGTTTCATATCCCACGTGTACGTACCGTTTACGACCGTGGACCGCCTCGTTAAATACAAGCTCCTGTATCCTAGCTTTGAATAGCTGTTTTGCTCGAAGGGGTACTCCAGTAGAAATTATCAGTGATCGAGGAACAAACTTCGTAGGTGCAGACAAAGAGCTGAAAGCGGCGGTAGCAGCGTTGGACCGGGACAAAATCATGACGGAATTCACAACGTCAAGAACATCATGGCGATTCAACCCTCCTGCTTCACCTCATATGGGTGGCTGTTGGGAGCGGCTCATCCAATCCGTGAAGAAAATCCTGTTCAAAGTTAAACCACAGCGAGTACCTACGGAAGAGATACTGAGAAGCTACTTAATTGAGGTTGAGAACATCATCAACAGCTGACCATTGACGGCATGTTCCTGTGGACGATTATTCATCACCAGCGCTTACCCCCAACCATTTTCTGTTGGGATCATCGGACGGATCGAAACCACTTCACAGGCTCTTGCCAACCTCTACTGGAAGCGGTGGGTAGCAGAATACCTTCCCACGATCACACGTCGAACCAAGTGGTTCTATCCAGTGCGGCCAGTCGCGGTAGGAGAAATTGTCGTAATAGTCGATCCGACTTTGCCAAGGAACTGCTGGCCCAAAGGTCGAGTAGTTTCGGTGAAGACCTCCATAGATGGACAAGTTCGCTCAGCGGTTGTTCAAAAAATTACAGGACTTTACGAGAGACCTGCGACAAAGTTAGCTGTATTGGACGTAGGTGCATATGAAAGTGGATCGAACCAAGGTCCAACCACTGGGGGGGACTGTTGCGTCCGCCCTGCGTGCGACGCTGCACCTACTCATCTGCATCATTGTTTCCGCGGCGCTTCACCACTATCTGTCGAAGAGGAGTGAAGTTGGCTGGTGTAGTAAAAATTGACAAATATGTCAGGCGGCCGTCAACAGGAGAAATGAAAATCATCTACATTCAGTGAAGAAGGTTACAGTGAATTGGACTTTAAAAACTAGATATTTACTTAAGAATAGTGTTTGTATTATACCTGAACCAAAAGTGGTAAGAAATCATAAACATCATATTGAACTTAAAAGGTAAAGATATGATATGAATTATAGATACTTGAGAGGAACTTGAACGGTATAGCCACTTGTTTTCGGGATAACCTCTAGGAAACACACAAACGTAAGTTAGAAATAAGAGAAGTCGATTTATAGATTGTTTACATTATGAATTACAAAACGTTTTTATGAAAATTTTATTCGCCATGGAAAAATAAAGGGTATTAAAATTTCGGATAACTCGTTTCCTTGTTGTGTACACACACGCATGATGATCCTAAACTTGTGAATTTTGAAGTTCACAAAAAGTCTGATGCATTTACAAATCTCAAGAATGGAGATTTGATTTTCAATAAAAATAGGGAAACTGCCCCCATATTAATCTCATTGTTCCTATATTCATCCTACGACGAATCAAACAATTGGGCAGTTGAAGGATCGGTTTCGTTTTCTAATAATGTTTGCTCACGTTAAATAACTACAACAAACATTACTAACTAATCCTGTCACGTGTATATCGTTTTATATCAAGTAGGATGAATATGGGAACAATAAGATAAATATAGGTACATCTTCCCTATTAACCCTAAAGACATCAGACAGTGGAGCCACATTTTTCTGATGCTTTTCAGTTTCTGATGCTACTTTTCAGATTTCTCTTGGGGGAAGGATAGTGTTGGCGTATAAGCGTCAGCTTAAATTGTCGTCTAACTCTCATCGCAAGGGAACCTTAGTTTTCCCGGTGGATGGTATGACGAACCCAAGACACGATCCAACGTCTATTTTGTCATCAAATCATGAAGCAGCACCAGTTTTGTAATCGTTATCAAACCAAGAAGCACCAATTTTGTCATCAGTGCCACCTGTTAAAGTAGTTTTATCACCGACTTCGGCAAGAAGTAGCGATTCACGTAATCGAAGTAAACGAAGAAAAAAATATGGAGAACAAGAATCTGTTTTCCAGCCGATTCCTTTATTTTTTCAAACCAAGAACTTCAAGAAGACTTACAGCATGAAAATTTAGAGCCATTTCAAACGGTTTCGAATAGGCGTTCCAATAAAAAAACAAAGAAACACAGAAGAAGTGATTTTGTCTATTTTTAGTATTATCAAAAGTTTTAGAATATTTTAAGTTATATGTATATGTATGTATGTAGGAAGCCACCATCCTAGCGTGGGCCTTGCCCTGCATGCGGTTCCACTTAATAGAAAGATCATGCTTTGTTACCGTTTTAAATTCAACATATCGCTGTATGAAGGGCCAAAAAGGGTTGGGCAGGCCCGTAAGCAGAGACACTTACGCGAAACCTGCGGGAATAAGGGAATCTCCTTCCAGCAATATAATCCTATAAAACGAATAACAAAATACGCAATTCAGTTAAGCTTTCCACTAGATGGTTTGTTTAAGAAAGGCGCGTCAAATTCATTACAACTGTTGGAGTGGAATGTACCAATCATAAATTATAGACACACCCCCTCCTAGACTCCGGTTGGACGTCCACTCCATTGTCCAATTGCAACTTCAATGATGCCCTGATGCACCCTTCCATCCCAGTAGTGTTTTAAATCAATATGGTATTAGGTTTTTACAATATAAATCAAATATAGAATATAATAAAGAAATAAGTATATATAGAGTGCGTATGATTGTATATAGTGTACGGAAAAATGAGTAGCCTGGACTGGATAATGACTGGATAATGATTTTTATTTAAATCACATGTCTGCTGGCCTACTGCCCTTGTAGAAAAACCTGCAAAAAAAACCTGAAAATTTAGACAATGTATCGTAACCCTGAGAAAAAAAAATGAATTTAAAATTATTTTACAAAACTTAGTAGTTCCATGGATGACTTGAAATAATTTTTATATAATAATATAACTTATATAATAGTATAACTTAAAATTGTTCCGTTTCCTTGCATCGCAATAATCATTTGTAGACGATCTCATACGTACTACAGTGATTTTAAATAATTAAATTAATTTAAATGTAATAATATACTTTCAAATCATAACATTTTTTTTTTTTTTTTTTTTTTTAAATTAATTTAAATGTAATATTTTTTATTATTTTTTTTTTTTTTTTTTTTTTTTAACTCTTTATTTGTTCCAAATTTATTCATATTTACATTTCATGTTAATCTAGGTGCTCCAGCTACTACCGTAACGTATCAACCTTAATTGTTAAAATATGTATCTAATTTTGTTTACATTGTTCATGCCTTAGCAGTTCAGTATTTTAAACAGGTTTTTATTCCTGCGTGTCAGTATAACAATAATAATCTTAAAACTAAAAACAAACTAAAATTAATCTTAACTAAGCATAAAGGGAATTAATCATTGCAATAGAAGATTGCAACGATTTTTGTCTGAAATTATTAATTATTTTGTTGGACATTTGTTCTAAAGTCTCAACATTCGAAATTCTATGTACTTCGTTAGTACTGTACCAAGAAGGCAGCTTCAAAATCATCTTCAGAACTTTGTTCTGAATCCTTTGAAGTATTTTTTTCCTGGTAGCACAACAACTAGACCATATTGGAACAGCATAAAGCATGGCCGGTCTAAAAATTTGTTTAAATATTAGTAGTTTGTTCTTCAGACATAGTTTGGATTTTCTGTTTATAAGAGGATATAAACATTTTATATATTTATTACATTTGGCTTGAATGCCTTCAATGTGATTTTTAAAATTTAATTTTTGATCAAGTAATAGACCAAGGTATTTCACTTCGCTTGACCAGGAAATTGGAACACCGCTCATAGTAACGATGTGACTACTACTAGGTTTCAAAAAAGAAGCTCTAGGTTTATGTGGGAATATTATTAGTTGAGTTTTGGAAGCGTTGGGAGAAATCTTCCATTTCTGTATATAAGAAGAGAAAATGTCCAAACTTTTCTGCAGTCTCCTGCAAATGACACGAAGACTTCTTCCTTTAGCGGAGATGCCTGTGTCATCAGCAAACAAGGATTTCTGACAACCCTGAGGCAAATCAGGGAGGTCGGAAGTAAAAATGTTATATAGTATCGGCCCAAGAATGCTACCCTGAGGAACTCCAGCTCTAACAGGTAGTCGATCAGATTTGGAATTCTGATAATTTACCTGCAGAGTTCTGTCAGTTAAATAATTTTGAATTAATTTTATAATATAGAGCGGAAAATTAAAGTTTTTCAATTTAGCAATCAAACCTTCATGCCAAACACTGTCGAATGCTTTTTCTATGTCTAGAAGAGCAACTCCAGTTGAGCAGCCTTCAGATTTGTTTGAACGAATTAAATTAGTAACTCTCAAAAGTTGATGAGTAGTTGAATGGCCATGGCGAAATCCAAATTGCTCATCTGCAAAAATTGAGTTTGTATTGATGTGAAGCATCATTCTATTCAAAATTAGCTTTTCAAAAAGTTTACTGATTGAAGGAAGTAAACTTATTGGTCTGTAGCTAGAAGCTTCAGCTGGATCTTTCTCGGGCTTTAAAATTGGAACAACTTTGGCATTTTTCCATTTGCCAGGAAAGTATGACAAATGAAAACATTTATTGAATAATTTTATCATGAAAGACAAGGTACTCACTGGGAGTTTTTTGATGAGTATATAGAAAATTCCATCATCACCTGGAGCCTTCATATTTTTTAACTTTTTAGTTATAGTTTTTACTTCATCCAAATCAGTACCCCAGGATTCATCAAAAATATTTTCCCTTGAGGAAATATTCAGATAATCAAGAGAAACCTGATTCTCAATAGGACTAGTAAGACCCAAACTGAAATTATGGGAACTCTCAAACTGCTCAGCAAGTTTTTGAGCTTTTTCCACATTTGTTAGCAATATTTTATCACCTTCTTTGAGCGCTGGAAAAGGCTTTTGAGGTTTCTTTAAAATTTTGGAGAGTTTCCAAAAAGGTTTGGAACTCGGCTCTAATTTTGACACATTATTTTCGAATTGTTTGTTCCTCAGGGCAGAGAAGAGTTTTTTAATTTGTTTTTGCAAATCTCGCCAGATAACTTTCATGGCGGGATCGCGTGTTCTTTGATATTGTCTTCTACGGATATTTTTCAGACGGATCAAAAGCTGAAGATCGTCGTCTATTATAATTGTATTGAACTTTACCTCGCATTTTGGAACTGAGACAGCTCTTGCTTCAACTATGGAAGTAGTCAGAGAGTCAAGAGCATTATCGATATCATTTTTAGTTTCCAAAGGAATATTAGGATCAAAGTTATATTCCATGAATGTTTGATATTGGTTCCAATCAGCTCTATGATAATTGAAAGTAGAACTGTTGGAATTAGAAATTATTTCTTGAGATATTTCAAAAGTTACTGGAAGGTGATCCGAACCGAAGTCAGCATGGGTAACCAATTGGCTACAAAGTTGACATGAATCAGTTAAGACCAAATCAATAGTTGAGGGATTTCTGGCAGAAGAAAAGCAAGTTGGGCTGTTTGGGTATTGGATAGTGTAATAACCCGCAGAACAATTATCAAATAGTATATTACCATTGGAATTACTTTGAGCATTATTCCACGATCGGTGTTTTGCATTAAAATCACCAATAATGAAGAATTTTGACCTATTACGGGTAAGCTTCTGTAGGTCACCCTTGAGAAGATTCTTTTGCTGACCTACGCATTGGAATGGTAAATAGGCAGCTAATAGTGTAAGTTGACCAAATTTTGTTTCAACAGAAACCCCCAAAGTTTCAAAAACTTTGGTATCAAATGAAGAAAGAATTTGATGTTTGATACGCCTATGAACAATTATGGCAACGCCACCACCTAGACTTTCAAGACGATCATTGCGGTGTACGAAATAATTAGGATCCCTTTTTATTTTATCACCTGGTTTAAGAAAAGTTTCAGTTACAACGGCAATATGCACGTTATGAACTCGTAAAAAGTTAAACAGCTCGTCTTCATTATTTTTAAGAGATCGAGCATTCCAATTTAAAATATTCAGTGTCTTAATACCCATTGCTGAATTTCAGGGTCATGACAATATTGTTTGCAAATTTTATACCAGTTTGAATTGCATCAAACATGGAGTTTGTATTTAACATTCCATTAATCATATCGATTAATGATTTCTGTAAAAAATCCATTTTTGGAGCGGTTATGCTACCTAAGTCAAAATCTTCAACATTTCTGGTAGAATTTTGGTTTCTACCGGCTGTAACGGCAGCGTAGGAAGCTCCATTACCTAGCTGTATCCAAAAGCTGTATTCAAATCATAACATAAAATAATACATTCCTTGTCGAACGTTCGAGTGTGCAAGTTCATTTTTTGGTTAGCTCCGCAATCGAATTACTTTTTTGGTTTTTTTTTCCACGATCGTGGTTTTTTTTCTGCACTAAAGCTGGTGTAACAGCTGGTTTGATAGTGCCACAGTGCGACGTTCGGAACGAAGGAAGTGGCCTTTACAGGCGAGCCTTGTAAAGGACCATCCAACGACCCGTCATCGACACCGAAAGTGTGAAGAATTTCGTTCTCCCCCACGACGGCTATCATCATCATCATCATCACCGCACCATTCCATCGCGTCGGTCAAGGCTTTGTTCCACACGCACCCGGAGGCTTTTCAATAGCCTATCTACAGACCGACACGAGTAGCAGCCGCATCATACCAAATTGTGTAACAATAATGAGTTGATTTTGTTTTTTTTTTGGTTTGAAATTTTTTCGACGAAGAATATTGTTGATTAATCCTCCCGGATAACAGGAAACCTTTCTTAGTATTATATAAGTATTTTTTTTTATTATTATTATTTTTTGGTTTGTTATTTTCCCTTATTTTTCTTTTTTTTCTTTTTTCAAATTATTAACTAACCCACCTATAAGTGGATATAATCTCATTTTTCTTTATTTCTTTTTTTTTTTTTTTTTTCTCTGTGATAGGAGCTGTGTATGTGGATTCTTTTTGAGCATGTTTTAGGTGAATTTAATCGCGGCAATAAAATAAATAATTAACCCAACTTTCAGATACGAAAATCTTTATTGTGTCCTATATTTTTATATTATATTTTTTTTTTTTATTTTTTTTTTCTTATATTGAATTGAACACAATTGTTTTATTCTCCTCGTGGGCGTTCTAAGTCCCCACGATGGATGAAAATAATCCAAGCCGGGGTCGGAGGAGTTTGATAGTTCGGATGATGATATTCCTCCTATTCTACAACTTTTTCCTAATTTTTCTTCAATGGAGACAGAAAAAGCCTCAGAGCCAAATTCGACTGAAGCAACTTCTGGTACATCCTCCTCCGAGCTCCCCCGCCGGATAGCTTATCCAACCGGATCTAAAGGTCCTTTTCTGGTTTTTTTTCGACCCAAGAGTAAACCGTTGAATAAATTTCAAATTGAAAAAGATCTGGCAAAGTCGTTTCGGAGCATTCAGGAAATAACCTCTCCCAGCCGCAGTAAGCTTCGCATCACTCTAAGTGATCGCGAAGAAGCTAACAAGATTGTTGCCTCAGAGCTCTTTTCCTTAGAATACCATGTGTATCTTCCCTCGCACGTTGTTGAAATAGCCGGAGTGATCACCGAACCGTTTTTGACGTGCGCTGACATCAAGGCTCATGGAACTGGTGGGTTTAAAAATCGTGCCGTTCCACCAGTTCAGGTTCTTGATGTCAGGCAAATGAACCATGTGTATTCCGACGGCAAAAAAGGCCTTCAAACTCGTATCGTGTGATCTTCTATGGAGCTGCCCTCCCGAATTTCCTCGTGTTGGGGAAGCTTTGGTTACCTGTTCGCCTCTATATACCAACGGTCATGCACTGTGATAAGTGCCAGCAGTTTGGTCATACTGCACCTTACTGCTGTAACAAAGCACGATGCGGAAAATGTGGTGAGCAACATGTGGAGGGTCCCTGCAGTACGGACCCCAAGTGTATATGCTGTGGGGAAGCTCCACATGATCTCTCTGTATGCCCGAAGTATATAAAGCGGGAGAAACATGAAATTCGTGCATTGCAGCAGCGGTCAAAGCGGTCTTATGCAGAAATACTTAAAAAGATCGCACCGGCCGCTGTTCCACCAGCCCAACCTGACAACAACCTGATCTTTTCTTCCCTGCCCATTGATGATCATGGCTCAGACTTTGAGGATGCTGAGGAGTACTCTGTTGTTCAGACGGGAGCGAAGAGAAAGCGCGCTACAGCAAGACGTCAACGGCACCGTCAGCAAGCATCTCAAAACGCGCTGACTGTAGAACAGGCTCCACACCCTCCTCTGAACAATCCAAGAAGTGGTGGCAATACAAAAAAAAGTTTCTCCTCCAGGTTTTACACCACTGGATAGTGACTTTCCGCCACTTCCAGAAACATCTAAAACCCCAGTTGTTCCAGTTTTTTGCCCAGGACGCCAACTACCAAGACATCCCGAATCTCGACCGTGTCAAGTCGAAGACTCTGAAAAAATGTCTCTTTCTGGGATTGTGGAATTCATCTTCACCATTTTCGAGGTCTCACTAACAACGAGAAACCTCATCAACATGATCCTTACATTTGTAAAACCTCTCCTAAAGAAACTGTCTTCAAAATGGCCTCTTCTTGATTCGATCATATCTTTCGATGGATAATTTATCCAATGAGGTCGGGGATATGATCGAAGCACTACAATGGAATAGTAGAAGTATTCTAAAAAATTTGGACGCTTTTAAGTTTTTAGTTCACAAATCGCACTGTGACGTATTTGCTCTCTGTGAAACATGGCTCTCTTCTGATAAAGGTTTCTCTTTCCACGATTTTAACATTTTTCGGCAGGATCGAGGGGACTCATATGGAGGGGTGCTGTTGGGGATTAATAAGCTTTTATAGAATTGATCTCCCCTCGATGACAGGCCCTGAAGTAGTTGCATGCCAAGTGACTATTCGAGGCAAAAGTTTTAGTATAGCCAGCATATACCTGCCGCCGAATACGGCAATATCCCGCAGGGACCTTTCAACTATTTGCCTCGCAATGCCAGAGCCACGGTTGATCTTAGGAGATTTTAATTCTGACGGTACAGCCTGGGGGTCACCGTACGACGACAACCGTTCTGCATTGATACTAGACCTCATGGACTACTTCAACTTGACTATTTTGAATACTGGGGAAGTAACACGCGTGGCTCCACCTCCAAACCCTGGAAGCAAATTAGACCTCTCAATCTGTTCGAATTCATTATCATTGGATTGCACGTGGAAAGTGATTCAAGATCCCCATGGTAGTGATTACCTGCCTATCAAAATTTCTATCACCAATGGTTCGTGTCAATCTCGCTCGATCGACATTGCGTACGACCTCACGAAGTGCATCGACTGGGGTAAATACGCTGAAGCGATCATCGATGGCGAGCAATCGGTCGAAGTCCTTCCTCCGTTGGAAGAGAATCGGTTTTTATCCGGGTTAATCCTCAAATGTGCGATCGACGCACAGCGCAGACCGGTACCAGGATCAACAATTCGCCGACGTTCGCCCACTCCGTGGTGGGATGACGAATGTACTGAGGTCTAACGTGAAAAATAAGTCGCGTTTAGAGCATATCGGAAGCGCGGTTCGCGAGATAACTACGAGCGGTACATTGCTCTTGAGCGTAAGTTGGCCAAGGCCGAGAAACGCGGATATTGGCGTCACTTCGTCGAAGGGCTATCGCGTGAAACGTCGATGAGAACTCTTTGAACCGTCGGGAGAAGAATGCGAAATGCGTCGTCGGTGAATGAAGACAAGGAAAGCTCTTCCCGGTGGGTCTACGCGTTCGCCAAGAAAGTGTGCCCAGATTCGGTTCCGGTGCAACGAATTGCTCGTGATACTCAAACCAATTGTAACGAAATGGATGCGCCCTTTTCGATGTTCGAATTCTCACTTGCTCTCCTTTCATGCAACAATTCTGCACCAGGAATGGACAAAATCAAGTTTAACTTGTTGAAAAACCTCCCAGACGTCGGAAAGAGGCGCTTGCTAAACTTGTTTAATCATTTCCTGGAAAGCAATATTGTTCCGGATGAATGGAGGCAGGTTAGAGTTATAGCTATACAAAAACCCGGGAAAGCCGCGTCGGATTACAACTCTTACCGTCCAATTGCGATGTTGTCGTGTATACGGAAGCTGCTAGAGAAGATGATTCTCCATCGGCTCGACAAATGGATTGAATCTAATGGCTTTCTATCTCATACACAATTTGGTTTCCGCAGAGGCAAAAGAACGAACGATTGTCTTGCGCTGCTCTCAACAGAAATACAGCTGGCCTATGCTCAAAATGAGCAAATGGCTTCAGTTTTCATGGACATTAAGGGGGCTTTTGATTGTGTAGTGTAGACGTCCTTTCAGACAAATTCCACGAGTGTGGCCTTTCACCATTATTAAACAACTATTTGTACAATTTGTTGTCTGAGAAACATATGAACTTTTCTCATGGGTCTTCGACAACTTCACGAATTAGCTACAAGGGTCTCCCCCAGGGCTCTTGTTTAAGCCCCCTTTTTATAATTTTTATGTTAGAGACATCGATAGCTGCCTTATGGAAAATTGCACGCTAAGACAGCTTGCGGATGACGCCGTTGTTTCATTTGTAGGACCAGGGGCGAACAACCCGCAGGGACCGTTGCAGGATACCCTAGACAATTTGTCTACCTGGGCTGTAAAGCTGGGTATCGAATTCTCCCCGGAGAAAACAGAGTTAGTTGTTTTTTCTAGGAAGCGTGATCCAGCACAGATACCGCTTCAACTCATGGGTAGAATAATAACTCAAAGTTTGTCTTATAAATACCTAGGGGTCTGGTTCGATTCTAAATGCACCTGAGGAAAGCACATCAAGTATCTGCATCAGAAATGCCAGCAGCGAATAAACTTCATGCGTACTATCACCGGAACATGGTGGGGAGCCCACCCGGAAGATCTGATAAAGCTGTATCGTACAACGATTCTGTCGGTTCTCGAGTACGGTAGCTTCTGTTTTCAATCCGCCGCGAAAACTCATATTCTGAAGCTGAAGCGAATCCAGTACCGTTGTCTTCGTATCGCGTTAGGCTGCATGAACTCAACTCATACTATGCGTTTGGAGGTATTAGCAGGAGTTCTTCCTTTATCAGATCGTTTTGTGGAGCTATCGTTCCGGTTCCTCATCCGCTGTGAGGTGCTAAATCCATTGGTAATTGCAAATTTTGAAAAGCTAATCGAACGAAATCCTCAAACTAAATTCATGACACTGTACCATTGGTACATGACTCTGGAGGTGAGCCCTTCTTCGAATGTTCCTAATCGTGATTACTCCCAAGACTTCTCTAGTTCTACTGTAGTTTTTGATCTAACCATGAAGCAAGAAGCTCGTGGAATACCAGATCCACTCCGTTCGGAGTACATTCCATCAATTTTTGCAAGCAAGTTTGGCCATATCAGAAGTGACAGAAAGTTTTACACCGACGGGTCAAAAACAAATGATTCCACTGGATTTGGTGTTTTTAACGAAATTCATAGCGCCTCCTTCAAACTTCAAAATCCTTGCTCCGTATACGTCGCAGAATTGGCGGCTATACACTATGCATTAGAGCGAATTGCCTCTCTTCCCTCTGATCAATTTTTCATTTTTACACCACCGGCACTCACCGTATTTTGTTAGCGAAATACGATCTCTTTTGAGTGCCCTATCAAACAATTCTTACACCATCACCTTGGTTTGGGTCCCTTCTCATTGCTCCATTCCGAGTAATGAGAAAGCGGACTCACTTGCCAAGGTGGGCGCTATGGCAGGCGATATTTATGATCGACAAATTGCCTTCAACGAATTTTTTGCTATTTTCCGTCAACAGGCCTTGATCAGCTGGCAACAAAAATGGGATGCAGGAGATTTGGGCAGATGGTTACATTTCATTCTCCCACAGGTATCGAAAAAATCGTGGTTCAGAGGGTTGGATATTAGCCGGGATTTTATCAAGGTAATGTGTCGTCTAATGTCCAACCACTACTCGTTAGGCTCTCATTTCTATCGAATAGGTCTCTCAGACACCAATCAATGCGGCTGTGGTGCAGGTTATCAGGAAATCAACCACGTTGTCTGGCATTGCCTCGATTACGAAATTGTCAGATCTGATCTTTGCGCATTCCTACGGGCCCGAGGGAAACCAGAGAAGGAAGATATCAGAGACGTGCTGGGTAAGCTGGACTTGGACTATATGGGGCTAATTTACAAGTTCTTGAAACAAATAGATGTTTGATCCTCTCTTAGCTGTCGCTAACATGTCCACCTCGTCCCCTCCCCCGTAATACCGCTTCTATTGTATCGTTACAGCTTAACGCAATGCAACATCTACGCCAGACCTACAGCAACAATATAGCATCGCCAATCTGCTGTTGAAAGCCAACGCTAAGATTCCCTTTCTTACCCGAATCATTGTAATCCCTAACCTCGACCAAGCCGCGAGTTTTTCGGCTTTCCAAAACTAACCTAGTAAGTAAGTTATTCTTATTGTAAAAATGAAAAAGAACTCGGCTCCGTTATGCCTATGGCACTTGAGCCTTATAAATAAACATTTAAGTAAAAAAAAAACCTAATAGACCTATTGTCGACTCGCAGCATATTTCGAGCATCTTAATAGGTAGATAGCTACTCACCTTCAACATCTTACAGAAAAATTCTCCTATTTCATCTTCGCTTTTGCTAGCCTTATTCGCGTTGAAGTGATCGATCGATTGTAGCACGGCACCCATGGCATCGTAGGAATTTGTGAGAGCTTTATGCTTCTGCTGTTGGAAGTAATCCAGTTTCCTCAACGTGGTTCTACAATGTAAATCACCACACAATGAATCGATTATCCTCTCGATAAATCATCTCCCCCCAAACGCGACTTACGTATTCTCGAATATGCTGTTCAACCGCCTGTACATGTAGGTCTCCGAATATAACCAGCACGCCGAATAGTAAGTGTTGTCATCCCCGAGGGACCCGATGAAATCGTTCCACACCTCGTCGTCTCCGAGTTCGCTGACAATCGGTCTAAATTCTTTATCCGTCTGCAGTTCATACTTGAGTTTGGAGATTTCACCGATCGCTTGTTTCAGCTCTTCGCGGGCTTCCTGTGAAGATGATTGAAGGTGTTGTTTGTACATGGCATAGCTAGATACGATTATTTTGAAGGTTGGTAGGTACTACCTCACCAAAATGCTGAATGATTTCCTCCTTGTCTTTGGACAACTGATCTATCACCTGGGTCAGGATGACCGGTAATCGCTCCTTCATTGTGTAGTACGCGAAGCCCCTGGAAACGACACCGCATGTGACAAAGGGAAAAGGGTTAATTGGATCTTCAGCTGAATGTGGCTAATAATAACTTACTTTTTGTACTGAGCCTTCAGGGGAACATTATGTGGAGGTTTATCATCGATTATATTGTACTTGGTTTGATATTCTTCCATAGCTTTACTTAAATTAGGGGACTCCGAAAGACAGCCAAATGCTTATAAATAACGAAAGGATGAAGGTAGCTGCTACCAGATGATTTTTTTTACCAAATAAGGATAAAAATATTTGATTACGTTTCTCACTGGCTTACTGCACCTAAACACGTGGCGTGGACAGTTTGTTCAGCCGGGCGACTAGAAGTGACACACAATAAAGCTAATATACACTATTTTTATAAGACTAATAGCAACAAACTAGCGGATTATTTATTATTTTTCTGGCTAACTGACTGCACACCGAAGCACACCGTACGAGCACACATCAAAAGCAAGTCGCAAAAACGGATCAGCTGTTTTGCTTCGGAAAGAAGCACAAACACATACACACACACGTATCAACATAAAATGACATTTAGCGAAAACCTCAGGGCCGCATCCCCGCATCTCACAATTGGTGCGCGCGTTTTGTGAGAACCACCCTATGCGGTATCCATTTACAGCGTCAGTCTGTCACGCAAAACAAAACAAACGAGACGAGAAATTTGCTTCGCAAAACAGATTTGGATAGTTTTGTAGATATTTTAGCCAGAATCTGTTGAAAATGCAATTCCTGGCTCGAGGACAACGAACAGCACAGTATAAGCGTTGAAATATGTCGGCCAATTTCACCTGTCGGGTTTGCGGTAATATTCCGACAGCGGAGAGTAAACCGAAACCATTTGCTGAGGTGGCTTCCGTGTACTACAAAATTTCGGAACTTCAGGTTAGTGGGATTTGGATTATTTCGGGGTTTTTATTGTTTTGTGGGGGGTAGTGTTTTTATTGGGGGGTATTATTGTTTTATTTCCCGGGGTTTTTTTTTTTTTTTTTTTTTTTTTTTTTTTTTTTTTCTTAAAAAAAAAAAAAAAATAGGACAGCAAACTTTGGGGTGTATAATTTATCTTTTATTTTTTTTTTTTTGTGTGTAGTGTATATATTTTATTTTTTTTATTTATTTATTTGTTGTTGACATCAACAGGCTCAATGTGGCCCCAATGATGTTGAGAATAAATTAAGTTAAAGCGTAGGGTCAAATAATAAAAATACATGTACATAAATGCGGTCATATAGTTATTCAACACCGGAAGCACCATTGAAAAACGTAGTAAAACGCCGACGCAGCATCTGGCGTGAAAGGTGAAAGTCGAACAGATGAGAGGCCCGGTTGAATACTCGCTGTAATCCACCGATGGCACCGTTCATGCTGTAGTTGGTACGGCGGAGAGGTAGTCTTAGCATCATGTTGTTTCGAAGCGCTCTAGGTTGAACGTTAACATTTATTTGCTCCAGGATTGCAGAGCAGTCTATTCTGCCTTGTAATGTATCTGCAATAAAAAGCGTCCTTGAGGTTTCTCTTCTGGTACGGAGAAGCTCCAGATCGATCAGCTGGCAACGATTTTCATAGCTGGGCAGATGAAACGGGTCCCTCCACGGCAGGTTCCTTAGAGCAAATCGAAGAAAGCGTCGTTGAACGGACTCGACTCTCTCAGCACCATTGTTGTAATTTGGGTTCCAAACTGTAGAACAGTACTCCAATGTGGATCGCACCAGCGAACAGTACAGTGATTTGAGGCAGTAGATGTCGGAGAATTTTTTTTTGCTATCCTGAAGATGAATCCCAATGTCCTCGACGCCTTATCAACCACATACGAGATGTGTTGCTTGTATGAAAGTTGAGAGTCCAGAATAATTCCCAAATCTTTTACTTGATCAACACGATCTATTGTTGATCCTTCGAGTCTGTAGGTAAATATGATCGGTTCTTTTTTCCGGGAGAACGTGATTACCGAACACTTCGCAGGGTTAACCACCATTCTGTTTAAATTGCACCAGCTGGCAAAAGCTTCAAATTGACGTTGGAGGAAGATGCAGTCGTCAGTCGCACGAATCCGAAAGTAGATTTTCAGATCGTCAGCATACGATAGTCGTGGGCCTTCGATGACCAAATTCACATCGTTGAAATAAAGTAGGAAGATCAACGGTCCGAGGTGACTTCCTTGAGGTATCCCTGACGTGGCTGGATAAATGCCGGATTGGCAGTTCCCAATGGTAACCATCAGCTGTCGATCGGTCAGATATGAGCGAAACCATCGCAGAAAGTTGCCGCTAACCCCAAGTTTTTCTAGTTTCGCAATCGCAATGGCGTGGTTCAGCTTGTCGAATGCTGCTGACAAGTCGGTATATATGACGTCAGTTTGAGCTCGTTCAGCCATACTATCCGTGATATACGATGTAAGACACAGTAGATTAGTGGTGGTGGAACGACCGGAAGTGAAACCGTGTTGATCACAACTTAGATATTGTTTGCAATGAGAAAGTAGAGGCTCCATGACGACTAACTCAAATAGCTTCGAGATCGCGCTCAACGAAGTGATTCCACGATAATTATTCATGTCTCCTTTGCTTCCTTTCTTGTGGACCGGAAACATATGTGCAAATTTCCAGCAGGATGGGAACACTCCTCTTGCGACGGACATTTGGAATAGGCGAAGCAACGGTGTCAGTAAGCAGGTAATGTGTCTCTTCAGGAATACTGACGGAACACCATCGGGTCCAGGATTGTAGGACGACTTGAGTTGTTTTGCGGCGGTTGTAATCATGTCGACGTTGATATCGATTGTACTCAGAGCTTGACCGTATAGTGGCACATTGTTAGCTGCTGATGTAACGTGTTCATCAGTCAATCTCTCGCCGGAGAAAACACTGGAAAACTTTTCGGAAAACAGGCGGCATATCTCCTGGGGGGATGAAGCGACTTCACCGTTTAACACCATTGATGATGGTAGGCCAGACTCTCTGCGCTGCTCGTTTACGTGCTTCCAAAAAGTCTTCGGATGCGACCTGAGTTTGGACTGAATCCCTCGAAAATATGACGAGTAGCATCGACGGCTGACTCGCTTGAACTCATAATTGAGCCTGACGTAGTGGTTTTTCAGCGCAAGCGTACGATATTTAGTAAATTTTCTCAACGCCGCTCTCTTAGTCGATTTCAGTTTTCGAAATTCACTAGTTTGCCAAGGAAGGTGCGACTCTTTTTGGTGGACTCTTTTCGGAACGTGCCTGTCAATGACATATGCCAAGACGTGTAAAAAAGTTTGCGTCGCGGAATCGACGTATTCAGGATCGAGGATGCTCTCCCAGGCTATGGTAGACAGCACGCCGACAATACTACGGTGATCGGCTTTCCGGAAATCGTATGACACCGTAGCAGAAGTGCCGGTGTCTCGAACGTGGTTACCTTCCACGGTGTAAATTAAAGGAGGGTGGTGAGGAGCCAGCTTTACTAGTGGAGTTGGAGCCGTAGAGATGAATGGAGCGGTGTCATGAGCGCTTACAAAGCAGAGGTCTAAGCTTCGGTTGTTCTCGTTTACAACGTGATTGATTTGAGATAGCGTGGCTGCACTATAGTTATCAAGAAGACTAACTGACCCTGTGTGAAATACAGAGCGTGTTGGGTCTGGATAGAGAAAGCCGCTGTGAGACGGTTTCCACGATATACCAGCTAGATTGAAGTCGCCAAGGACGATCATCTCGTCAACAGGAGTTGCATTCTCCATTATCGCGAAAACGGACCGGCAATGGGTTTCGATTAGATCGTTGTCACGAACCCGGTCAGGTGAAATATATACCGCACATAGGTACAGTGTGCGATCGCTCAGATTGACTGCGACCCAGACTTGTTCCACACAGTTCCACGCCTCACTTTCTATGACTCTTGCCTTCAAGTTGGATCGAACTGCCACGAGAACACCACCTCCAGTAGACTTACGGCTGTTACTCGAATTTCGGTCGCAGCGAAAGACCTCATACGCACTCCCGAACGCTTGAGAGGAGGCCGTTCGGGAATCAAGCCAAGTTTCGGTTAGTACAATCAAATCATAGCAGTGATCCGATACTGCCAGTCGATAGTCGTCGACGTCAGAGTTCATTCCCCCAATATTTTGGTAGTAAATTGTGAGGTCTTGACATCGGCGTTTCACTGCAGGGCCTTTCTTATCGTATGCAACGTTCGGTCTCGATCGTCTTAAAGTCCGGTTTGTAGAGATAGATCGAGGCTGTCTTGTTGGAGATGGACTGGAAACAACAATCGATTCAGGGAACGAGTTTTCCGAAAAAGCAGTGTACTTGCCTGAAGTAGAGGTCCGGAAGTCCCCGTCTCTCAACTCAAACACAGGACCGGGACGGCTGCTGGTCGCTGGCCGGTGGGACTCGACTGCGTTGAGTGCACTAGGGGCTTCCATAGAGCTTGTGGCAATTGTGCGTCCCGGTGTCTAGTTTGCAAAACTTAGTCGTAGTTGGCTTAATGGATTTCGATTGCAGGCACTAGAACACGGAGGATGATTGAGCGGAGAATTGTCGAAAACGAATGCATAAAGGGTGTCCACGATGAAATTGCTCTAACTTTTTAACCGTTGGGTAGAATTTAATGAAAATTTGGGTGGATTTAGTTCATAGTGCATTATTTACATCCTGCAAGTTTTAAAGTCCTGTGATCAAAACTCGCGGAAATGGAGTCGAAAGAACAGCTCGTGCGTGATAAAATCTTGCGCATCACGAGAACAAGGATCTCTCGCATGGTTCCATCGCTAAAACGTTGGGAATCGCGAATTCCACGGTGTCGCGAGTGATTAAGCGGTTCGATGAACGGTTGACCACCGATCGGAAGCCCAGAAGTGAAGGAAAAAGTATTCCGTACAACACCAAAAATCACAACCGCATAGTTGGGGCCTTCAACCGAAATCCGAACGCCTCCGTTCGGGATGTGGCTAAGAAGCTGCACCTAAGCCGAAGTTTTGTCCAGAAGGCCAAAACTAAGGCTGGGCTTCGAACGTTCAAGGTACAAAAGGCCCCTAATCGCGACGAGAAGCAGAACAAGTCCGCCAAAACCCGTGCCAGGAAGTTGTACCTCAACATGCTGATGAAAGTTGAATGCTGCATCATGGACGAAGAAACATATGTGAAGGCCGACTTCAAATAGATCCCCGGCAACCTGTTTTTCACGGCCGAAGATAAGTTCAGCGTTCCGGAGCATGTCCGCACTCAGAAGATGTCCAAATTTGCGAAGAAATTCCTGGTTTGGCAAGCCATCTGCACGTGCGGGAAGCGGAGTGCACCTTTCGTGACCCAGGACACGATGAACGGACAGGTGTACATAAAAGAGTGCCTCCAGAAGCGGCTGCTTCCTCTCCCGAAGGCCCACAACGTCCCAACAATCTTCTGGCCGGATTTGGCCTCATGCCACTACTCCAAGGACGTGCTGAAGTGGTATGCGCACAATAAGGTCAATTTCGTGCCGAAAATGTTCAACCCTCCCAACACTCCGGAGCTCCGCCCCATCGAGAAGTACTGGGCGATTATGAAGCAGCACCTTCTTAAACGACCTAAGGTAGTGAAGACAGTCGAGGAACTGAAGAAAGTATGGGTTTACATGCAAAAAACGGTTGATTCACAGGTTGTGCAGAATCTTATGGCCGGGGTTAAGGCCAAGGTGCGGGCATTTGCGTATGGACTGTAAATAAAATACGAGTAAAATGGTAAAATGAAGTTTAATAGTTATTTCTCAATCCCTGAAAATTTGATGGCAATCGGATGAAAACTCGAATTTTGCGAATCAATTTTGTGTGTGGCAATTTCATCGTGGACACCCTTTACTAGCCTGAACGAAGAGGTTGGGAGACCCGCCCACCGAACTCAACCGCAGGGTCAGAACGGCTTTGATGGCAGGAAACGGCTAGCGTGACTGGGCCGAGTGGCTTGGGGTCTCCCATAGTGCTGCAGGCAGCGCGTTCTGGGATGACTGATGGCGATGAGTCTACGAGGAGTCCATTGATGGCGTGCCCATGTCCGAAGTTGGTGATAAAAAACTTGTTGAGTGATTCAAGCCGGAGGCAGGAGTTAATTCGATTCGTGGTGTTAAACCAGTTATGCGAGTCTTGGTCGGCACCCAGCATTTATTTGTGCTTACATCCTCAAATTCTCTGAACACGATCCCGTTGGGCCACGATGCCGGATCTAGAGTTACATCCCGATAGTTTACGTCCATCCCAATTTTGAACGAGATGAAGTTCATGGAAGCCAAATCCGCATTTTTTTCACCAACAACCTGGATTGGGTCTTCGCTTTGTAAGTAGTCTTTAGCTAGATTCATGACCGCTTCGGATATAACGCTCGGGTGGATTCTCGAGAGGTAAAGCCAGAACAATTCCTTCGGCGGAGGAACTGTTAAAACAGAGCTTGTTGGCAGGATCTTAGTTCCTCCGAGAAGTGGCATAGGGTTCTTTGAGTGTTCTTCGCGTCGACGTTTCTGCGCAGGTTGATCTTCTGTTAGCCTCGAGCTAGACAGAGTAGACGCAGTTACCTTCCTGGAAAGCATCTCCATCTGCTTGCCGTTGTCCGAGATGGCCTGCTTCAGTTCGGTTATTATCTCCCCGTGGTTGTCCGTAATAGAGCAGATTGTGCTGCTGTTGTAAAAGCGAATTCATGTATTTCTGTGATATGTTTCGCAATAAAATGATGATCAGAACATGATTGCACAGCGCTAGATCGCTTAAATATTCAGAGGGGCCAAACGGTAGTTCTTTCTGTGATCATTGTTATTCTCTTATGAAATGTGCCCAATAATCGTCTTATTTAGAGTCCCGATATTTATAGGGACTCTAATCTTATTCAACTGCAACAAGATGTGAACCAGAAAATCATCGATGTCAAAAAAATGTGGTATTTGTGAATGATGAATCATGCAACAACAGCGTGACAGATTCGTCCAGTGTAGTCCTACTTTAAAAGGTGTTCAATTTCTTACGAGCTGGGCTCTTGTGTAGAGAGATAAATAAATAAATAAATAAATGATCAAGAAATAAATCTTGGATGAGGATGCCAACATTTTATTTTATTTCAAAATGCGAAATGCGTGCAGATTTTGTCACAAACTAGCCTTATATGGTTGGTAATGCTGCCTAAATAGATGCATTCAGTGAATACCATTGTCGTGGAATTTCTCATTACCTTTGAGGGAAATTTAAGAAATTACCTCTCACACCAAAGTCATGAGTTAGAATCTCACCCCCGGACAAGTTACGAAAATACCCAAAAGAGGTATTTGAGTGACTACGACGGGAGATGAACCAGCCCGAGGCTAAAAATCTCGATAATAATGAAAAAAAAGAAAAAAATCGGTCGATACAAAATCCTAGATATAAAAATCTTATATTAAGCAATTATTTTTCCCTGTTCAAGATTTAAATATTTATAATAAATACGTTTTATACTCGCTCTAGATAGTCGATGAATCAGCACTTCCCAAGTATGTGTGTCAATACTGCTACGGAAAATTAATAGGAATAGATTGGTTTCGGAAAATGTGCATTAACTCATACGATAGAGTAATAGCCCCCAAAGTAAGTAAGACTTCATTCTTGTTTAGAACCGATTTAATTTCGAACATGTTTCTTGCTCCATCAGCCAACAATGTACAACCATCCATTCGGTTCTATAAATAACGAAGTACACAATCGTGGAGCATTCGAGATGTTTCCCAACGAACGCAGGTGTTTATTCAAATTCATTTGTCATATTAATCAGTTTTTTAACCTGTCCTAATTCGTTAAAATTTCAGAAATCATTACCCATCAAATCCTATTCAAAACATGGATCAACCAATGAACTACCCAAATTCACAACCGCAAAGCAGCACCGAAGTAGTAGCGCCAAACATTTCAAACTCCATTTCGGCATCGGCACCAACAAATTCGGCTTTCAATTGTTCTCAGGTAAAGAATACACTTTAACTGATGCGACAGCATTCTATAATTAAATTCCCTACAGATACCACAAGAACCGCCCGCCGTTCCATCGAGTTCCAACAATCACGGCCGTAATGGGAAATTAACATCCGCTTCCAGTTCCGAATTGGTTTCGATCAACCAACGGTTGGATCAAATCGGTTCTAAAATGGACGTCCACAGTGCAATACTGCAGCGACTTGAATTGTTCATGACTAACTACTCATATGTCAAACCACATGAGTCCATACGGGAGGATCTGAGGCAGCGCTGCGGTGAGACCTTCGAAGAATTTGAACAAATGGCAAAGATCGAAACTACACAACAGTTAACCGAGTTGGACGGCAATCTGGCCAACCCGGTTTTCGAAGCAAAGTTTTTCAGATATTTGCAATCGGTCTACAACCTTACCGGCAAACGGGAAGGATTTCCTTTCTTCAAGACAGTAGTACGCAGACTCATAGTGCCGACTGTATTGCTGCCGTATTCGTGGAAAGGAAATAGTCGGTCGAAAAAAGCAGACCAATCTTCAGTCGTCATAAACGATAGAAACTATAGTTTTAAAAACATGTTCCCGAATTTCGTGCGATTTATCTATCGGGTGGTCAGTGCTGCTGATATTGAGTTTACCAGTGAAGATAACGAGAAAGCATTCAGTGATCATCTTCGGCAGAAGAATACTGAAGTCAAACGGTTCATCGAGTCAAATGGAGTGCAGCGAGAAGCTTGCAATCGGAAGCGTAGAAGGAGAGAACCCACGAAAGATGACAGTGTTGGCTTGGAACATGTGCTCGGTGTAAACGATACAACGGATGGTGATTTCAGCTATGATGAAGAAACGTTTTCAGATACCGGTTGTGACTCTATTAATATAAAACAGGAGAGACATGAAGCATTCAGCTCCAGTGAGCCGGAAGTTAGTGGAAAATTCAACAACAGTGGATAGAAGTGGATAAGCCAATTAAATTCTCAAATATAACACGTATGTAATATGGTTTTCAACCGTTTCTTCAACGAAGAGCGATTTTCCGTAATCTGATTTTATCACAACCCTCGTCATAACCTTTCTAATCTTCCTTAGTAAGTTCATTTTTCTGTGCAATTTAGTGTTTTTTTTAATCCCTCCCATAGGTGGAAGTTATCACCTTGCCGAAGGTGGACGAGCTTAATCTCATGCTGTATGCCTGCAAGAGAGACTAGGAATTCGACTAGAAGTAGGTATTTGTTAAAGTCCGTGTTACCGTACTTGTCGGTGTCATTACATTTTTAGTGCGCGTGTCTGTCGGGATAGGCGATGGAGGTGGTTGGAGTTGGATGGAGGTTGCTAGTCTTTCTTCTTATTTTATCGTTACCTTTCCATGTAGTTTATAGCATGTATCCTCTATACCAGACAATAAATAAATAGAAAAAAAAACTAGATAGGAAATAGAACTGTTCTTTTCCAAGTGTCAGATTAGTTAGTCAGTCATTTGAAATATTGTTAAATTTGGGATGGGGATGGTAACTAGATCCAAATCTAAAGAGTAGGCTAGAATTTTAAATGTTGTTGTCTAAATTTAATCCAGTATTTTTTTTTTAATATTTTTTGATTCAAACATCATTACTTCTGGTTGATGCTGTTCAAGTTTGGTTAGGTTAGGAATTCGGAATTCTTAGTCAGAGAAACGAAAATATCGTCGTGAAAATATCACCAATAATCTCTCACCTACGCCCTGCATGCCATGAAACACTAACGCCCTCTTCTCTTTTCTTTTCTTTTTTCTTTTTTTATTGACTTCATGGTCGAGAACGGCATCGATGCTCAGCCCTAGACTACATGCGGTTTTGATAAGAAAGTGATCATATCAATTTCAAGAAAAAGTACCTGTGGAGCATCCTCGAAAAAATCAGCACACAAAGAAAACAACTATGGAAACGCTTCGAAATCAACCTAGGACACAGGAGCACAGGATGAGAAGTATAGCCAGGACCAAGTAAGTATATACTAAATCAAAATTATATTATTCACAAATTGCTTTAAAAAGATTTATGGTAATACACTCACTACTAGTACCGATTTATATACAAATTAAACATTTCAGGTCATTTTGTAGCAGCGCAATCATCTCAATCCAAAGACACTACAAACCCCTCCCCCAACCTTATCCTTATCCCCACCCATGGCGATCATGTAGCCTGCATGTGGCGAGTCAGCGATTACCCCTCCTTCTCTACCAGCCTTGGATTAACTTGCACTCTTACTGCCCCACCCTGTGCTGCAAAATGAAATTGAATGTCGGGAAAGGATCCTCTTGGCCTGAAAGCGGTCAGGGGGGGCAAGTCAGTGAGAATTCAAAAACTCACCGTAGATTGAGTTATGGGAAGACCTCACAACAGGGAATTGAGGTATGGGCTTCGCCTTTACTCATGGGGATTGTTAGCTTTGCGGGATACACTTATTGTTTGTCATTGCCAAGAGGATAGAGGTGGGCTGGGAAATAGTGTTGGTTTGTTATGCTATAGGAAGAACATATCAGTTATTGTATTTGCTAAAGTGTTATAACATTTGATTTGTTGAGAACATACCGCCTTAGATGATACTCGCATGCATGTGCTTCGTCCACGAAGGTCTTTCTTGGGCGGCTACTTGGTCTTGTTCCAACCAGAAGCCGAGATGCTTGACTATCCAGGTTGAGTCGCCATGAGATTCGGATTTGCTTCCTCTGTGACCCTACCAGGCTCCAAGCCTAGCCTTCATGATTCTTGTATTGTTTCTTTTTTCGTTCTACAAGTATACAAATATATTCGCTCCTCTGCCAAAAACAGCCAAACCAAAAGTAGAATCTGTGTGGTGATGCTTTCCAGAAAATTGAAGAACCATAATAAAACTCAGTTATAATAAAAGTATTGAAATTAAAAAGCTTCTTTGAATAGCAGTAATATAATTGAATATTGTATGAAAATAAGGAAAGCTGTCGAATTAAAAGTTAATATGCTTCTACTAGGAGGTACAAATGCACTTCTGGCCCACATCACCCCTGGCAACACTGGTTTGCATCTTTCCCGTTTGGGTAAAGATCCAGATAAGCCCAGATAAGCATCTTGGCTGTGGGACATGAACCATCACATTTGCACCGTAAACCTTTAGATGCTGCAAATCAGGCCTCTTTTCGGTCCACATTTCTGCTAGATACTGCACAATCCCTTCGACTTTTATTTCGCCTTTTCTTTAGACACTTTCTCTGGACACTAGGTGTGAAATAGCCAGACTTACCGTAAAAGAAGCTCGCTTTCTCAGATTTCTACTTGATTTGCGTCTTGAATTTGTTGAAATTTGCGCCTCGTGTGTATAATACTCCTCGTCACTTCCACTTGTAGGTGTGTACCATACTCCTCGTCACTTCCACTTGTAGGTCCCCTCTCAAGCTTCACACCTTGTAGGATCTTAGCCTTCACCGAATCCTACGACAATTTCCCATATAATATTCCTCGTCACTTCCACTTGTAGGTCCACCCTCAAGCTTCACACCTTGCAGGATCTGAGTCTTCACCGCATCCGACGACAATTTCCCTCCTGAAGCCACAGTGAACAGACATCCAAGCTGGAGTGCCCTCCCTGTGTAAATTTCTGAATCTGCCATTTTAAAATTACAGCTCGTTTCCGTTAGTTTTGGTGAATCACATGCATGTTGATGGCGCCACCTGTGCGTCTCGAGATTGATAGTCGTTGACTGGCCGTAAATTTTAGTTTGGTGCAACCTGGACTAGGCGGCGCTAATTTTCCAACGGTTTGCTTTCAAAACTTTACACAGTAAATTGAGAAAAAACAATGTTCGAGCCTGGATGTCTGTTCTCTGTGCTGAAGCCTCCAGCCTCATAATCATTGATTCGTAATGGCCTGGTAGCCCCATCAACAGCAACGCTACCAACCACGAAAACCTTGAACCCGATCGAAGCGAGCTTGTGACTGGTACTCATTACACACTTAGATTTTTTTTACAGAAATCTGTAAAAGTTTACCGAATTCTCAACAGCTGAACGTTCGGTAATCCGATTTAACGGATTTCGGTGAAATTTTACAGTTACCTGTAAAATATTTACTGGATTTCGGTACTTGCTTACTGGATTTTGATACTTGCTTCCACGACTTCACCTTCATCCGACTCAATGGCACTACAACTTCCGTCACCAAAGATGGAAAAATTCAATCGCGTGTATGATTTCAGCCGACTCCGTGTTTTACTTCGACATCCCTTTTTCGATCAATCACAGTCGCATGGAAATATTTCAAATGATCTCGGATGAAGCCATGAATGAGCCAAGCTAGAGAATGAATGATTCAATCAAAGCAACCCACGCAGTATCCAAATTCGTTTTGAATCATGTGAATTATCTATTAGCCTTCTAGAGAATCATCCGTGAATCAAAATGTCGAATCAATATGGATGCCTTCATGGATTTGCTTGTTGAGTGGAATAGAAGTCAACTGAATTATATTAGCGTTTTCCAATTCACGGTTTGCTTAGTAATAAAAATCATGACTTCTTCATTTCTCAACCGATTTTTGACGCTAAAGTTCATTAGGTACCAGAGTACCTTTTTAAGCGTAATCTGAGCACAATGGCCAGTATCCGGATCATCCAACATTCGGTTACAGTGACAAAACTTGGGATGTGACATATCATTTTACACTAATTAGTGAGAATTAATGTAAAATGATGTGCCGTATGCCCATGTGATGTCAGAACGAGGAGTGGTCATTAGTATTGAATTTTGGATGATCCGGATACTGGTCATTGTGCTCAGATTACGTTTGATTGAGTACCAGGAAATATTACTAAAAGTATTCTAGCCGCATTGAACAGTATCAGCACAGACAAACTGGCGATATTCTTTCTCTTCACTCATCTTACATGCATTTAATGCTCAATTTGAATATAATTTTAGTACTTTTTTTTAATGATTTTTGAATATTTATAATTTTTGTATTTTTTCGACTTCGTCCTTGCCGGCTTAGATCCAGATTCGGCCACTGTCGGCATCGGTAAATTCAATGCAGCATTGACGGTCGGATGTTGTTTCAGAATATTCCGCGTAGAATTTCCGGCCATCAACTTGTCCACATTCTTCTACAGCCTTGCAGCAAAACTTCCCATCAACTTGCAAAAATAGTGTTTTGTTCATAATTTTACTTCCAATAATACCTACTTATTTGGTTTATCACTGTGATTCAAAGATGACCGTGAAGGAAAACGTGAATGAGTTTTTTCGACAAGCAGCTAACAACAGCGAACCACAACAGTAACACACAACACCGTAATATTCATAGCCAACTTTTGCACTATCGAGGCGATCGAGGCGATTCAATCTTCGTGAATCAATGAATGCATTCATAGACGATTCTTTTCAATGAATGCATTGGAGGAATGATTCAACGCATGAACACAATCATGCGTGACCGATGTCATATTTTTCTTCTCTTTTTTCTCTCTTCTTCATTGACTCCGGTGTGTTATGATGTCGGCAGAAGATCACTCCGATTGAAATTCTTCCAAGAGCGTGTTCGCAAAAGATTGAAAATTGAACGTTATTCGATGCGATTTTTAGCTGCCCAAGGAGGACGTTCATAATATATGTCTTATTTACCTAATTTACACACTTAGAAAATTTTACAGTATTCGGTAATTTTTTACCGAACTTTCAACAGCTGAACGTTCGGTAATCCGATTCACCGGATTTCGGTAAAATTTTTCCGAAATCCGTTAAATTGGATTACCGAACGTAAACTGTAAAATTTCACCGAAATCCGGTAAATCAGATTACCGAATGTTCAGCCGTTGTAAGTCCGGTAAAAAATTACCGAATACTGTAAAATTTTCTAAGTGTGTACCTTATGATTATTACACACAAACAACAGTCATGAAATTCATAATGTGGTTTATGGCATTGATAAGATTAACTTGAGAAAATCATTACGAATAACTGAGAAAACTTTAGTTCTAAATATTATAAACAACGATTTCATAGGGGCCGTATGGAAACAAAATACAGTGGGCTCATGCAGTTTCATAAAGAAAATTTTATGAAATTCGATATGTTTTTTACATCAGTGTACAACAATAATAAATTTTGATTTTAACCTTAACAAAGTAGTATAAAATTTATTCGAACATTCATTTTCAATACTTCTTTCTTACTTTTTTGCTTTACTTTTCATATGGGCCTCTGAAAATTATTATTTATCTTATTATAGAAGATCAAATATCACTGTATAACCTAGCGCATTTTTTTCCTTTCAAAAACATTACAATAACGGTTGAATCTTATGTTCCAATAAAATATATTACAAGTAAATTTATATAAATCGTTTCGAAATGATTCACATGTCACAACATTAATATATTGTCATAATAGAATATATTGTTATCAATATAATGTATTATAATTAACATGATTATTTAAATTATGGAGAGTGTGAGCTGTTTAGTGGAATACCTGTAACTAGAAAATGAGAAGAAAGAGTAGTAATTTCCATTTAATTCCAACTACCTTTATTGCTTATCTTGACAGATACGCGTATTTCGTCTACAATGTGCAGACTTCTTGTCGGTCAATCTGATCAATTTATAATCTTCAAAAGATTTTAAATCTTTTCCAGAGATCGGGCCATTGATCGGGCAATCTTGGTAGAACAACTACACATTTTTTTCAGTGTTTCAAAATTGTAAATAAATAAAACAAGAGCAACAAATTCCACAACAAACTGTAGTTTTTCGATCTCTACATGATTTACATTGATTTATTCGGGATTCAAATGTAATGTAAAATGATATATGCTAGCCATGAAAATTAATAAGTATGATTTATTCTCTTAAAGCTATGATCCGGAACTGGATAAATGGACGTTGATTCAACCAATGCACTCATAACGATTGGATGTTGGCGTTGCCGTACTCAGGCTACCGAAAGACTAGTGGCAGCTCTGTATCAACACATTTACGTTGTGGGTGGAATTGATGGGGCACGGAAGTTGAAGACGATTGAGTGGTACGATTCAGATCTACAGATATGAAAACTGAAGGCACCAATCAAAATAGCCAGAAGTGCCTTTTCCTAGACGGTTTTGGATGGGAAATGCGAGGATACGATGGATAGACCCTTTTAGTTATCGTTGAGGTTCGTAACACATGGAAGGAAAGCAAAACCCTTAACCTCATGTTTTCAATGACACTTACTGCTTTCAGGAACTGTGACCAACATCGGCATTGCACGGCGTAGGAATCCACTATATGCTGAACTACTTATAATAGCGTCGACAAGAAGCGCCACCAAACGGTTCGACTCTATATAGACAATGGTTCGCTAGTGTGAAATGGAATTGGTGTCACAAATAAGCACAACTTCCAGAAGTTATCCCCTTCCGAACAGGAACATTGAGACGCTTAACCGATCATCGAGGCGCCGTTTCAGCCTAGCTGATGTTCATCATAAAGATGTCGGGAACCATCGAATTTTAGGATAATCCGTTTGCAAAAAAAAAGCTAATATTGCAGCAGAAAGTTATTATTACAGCCCAGGAAATAATTGGAAGATTTCGTGTGACTGCTTCTAGCTGCACGATGCTTTATTCTAGGAATAAGACGCTGAATGATAAATTCATCTGAATTTGAAACATTGTTTAAATATTAATTATTAAATTTTATTAAATGATTGGTTTTCGGCTTCTTACTCTCCGGTTCATTTGGGTTGAGTCTTGTTATAAGAAGTTAAGTAGGAATCTAAAATATCCAGTTGGTATTCTAGGCAGCCTCCTTAGCTTACTTGAGGATTGCTTGGCAACAATTTTGATCGACATATGAAGAGGTTCTATCCAATACTCTTTTTTCTTGGTCACTGGTGATAGATTAATCTGTTCAGCTAGACTTGACTGGATCAAGACGATCTTCAAACTTCATTGTGATCGGGACTTCTTTTATCAGAAGAGCGTGGATCGTTATGCGTTTTTTGTCGTACAGGCCACGAATAATCCGCTCCTGCAACCGTATCGGTTTTTGCTATATTTCTCGGCTCAGTGTAAAATACCGAAAATTGATTTCACACAGAGACAAATTTGATGGTCAATTATACCATTATTGGGGGTAAGGATGACTATTGCAGAATAGTGATTTTGAACCGGCTATGATCATGGTCAAAACGGCCATTAAAAATAGTTGATTCAACATTCACCCCAATGTCGGAATAGTCCTTGTTACCATGATCATTGTCAAGAAAGCCATGAACGTGGTAAATTCGTCCATTTTCATGGTTATTGTAACCATTATATACAATAGTCATCTTGACCATGATTTAATTGTCGTTATAACGATAGAATTTTTCTCAGAGCACTGTGAAAAAAACTTTATGGCTTAAATGTTAATCAAATGATTGGTAGTTTACAATGGTCATGCACCGTTTCATGCTATGTTGCATGTCGCCAGTACAACATTTTTTGCGTGCAACAAACAAGCGAGTAGGTTGCAAATAACTCGAGAAATTATTTTGGATTATTTTGTTCTCGATTATAACTTTGCGTTAATTTAGTGATAGTTTGCTTAATTTTCTCGAATTAATTTTTGCACAAAATTGTCGCACAAGATGAGTTCAAATATGATATGCAGAGTTTGTACAAATGCCTTAACGACGGAAGAGAATCAGTTCAAGTTTAATGTTGTTGCTGATATCTACTACAGACTGACTGCCTTGCAGGTTTGCTGACGTACATATTTTGCTGGTTTGGTAAGAGGGTAATAGAAACAATCCGGGTGTCCTACTTACAGCCATTGGAAGCTATTCTACCTGATGGGACCTGTCAAGATTGCTACGGCAAGTTGCTTCTGTTTGATAGCTTCCGGACAATGTGCCTGGATGCGTACAACCACCTCAGAAATGTAACGGTAAATGATAAATACCACGCTCTTCTATCTATCAGTGAATTCGTTTATTTATTTAGTTTTGATAAATTCAGTTTGTTTATTAAAACGATTAAAACCTATCAGTTACAGAATGTCCACAATGATAAATGAACTCGAAATTAACCGATGGCAGTTGACTCTGCTGTCAGTCACACGTAGGGGGCCATCATCGTCGATATGTATGGGCTTGGTAGTATTCAATTTGAAAATCTAAGGAGATTCCTCGTGTTTGCTCGATTGTTGAAAAACAAAGGAATTTATCACTATAATTTTAAAACCAGGGAAACTGAATGGTTTACTACCACGTTCCACCTGTACAAAAAAGCTAAAACTAAGAGTTCGGTCATCGGTTAATTGCATTGGCTATTTCTTGTGTATCGCCTATCTAACATAAATTAAACTTTCACAGATTTTGCAGCTTGAAACTATAAAGAAAGAGATTGTTAACTATGCAAAGAGCGTGGCGAGTGAACCCACATTGGCTCAACGGAATTCGGGTGACGTGGTTGCAGTCGAAGTGGAAGATCTACCGGAATTAAAAAACACCAACAGTGATGACTGCGTAAAGGATAAAGTTGCAAGCAAGGATACACACACTAAGAAAAAAGTCGCACCAAAATCGACGGCTAAACGGAAACCATTGGAGTATGATATCTATAGTAGTCTTTTTAACGTCGATAATAATATTCTATTCCATCTAGCAAAATATATTGCGAGTTTTGCGAAAAATTCTTCTACAGCGAGGAACGCTACGAGGCACATATCCGGGTACATCAAGGGCTGAAGCCAGTTACGTGCGAGATTTGTAACAAGGAATTCGCAAAGTACACCTATCTGAAGGTACACATTGAGTTGGTACATACGGAAGTTAGGGCACGAGTCACGTGCGATATCGAAGGTTGTGGACTAACGTTTGCCAGCACGACTGGGATGTTGGCTCACAAGGCTTTGAAGCATTTGGGCAAGCAACTTCCCAAGCGGCCGCACGTGTGTGAATACTGTGGAAAGGTTTTTCAAAATAGTTCCTTGTTGAAAACCCATCGCGATAAGCACGAGGGAATCAAAAAGAATACCTGTAATATTTGCGGGCGGTCACACGACAGTCGTCACAAGCTGAAGCTTCATATGATGCGTCACGAAGGTAATTCGAACTGTAGTGAATGGAATACTTTGTATTTACTCGTTTTTTCATCAGGTATCAAACAGTTCCAATGTACGGTGTGTGGTTTAAAGACAGTAACGATCAGCCATTTAAAGGTTCACATGAATCGGCACACCAATGAGAAACAGTATCCATGTGAGTTGTGTGGAGCTGTTTTCAATAGTTCGGGTCAGTATTGTATGTACATTAAGTACATCATAGTTTATATATTTGATTTGTTTTAGGCAACAAAAGCCGCCACGTAAAATTGGTCCATTTTGGCGTTAAAAACTTCAAGTGCACCTACTGTAGCATGGCATTTGGAAAGGCTGAAACTCTCAAAAACCACACCATGATCCACACGGGAGAGAAGCCGCATGGCTGCGATATTTGCGGAAAGCGATTTATTCAGTTGGTAGCAATGCAGACGCACATGAGAACGCATAATAAATAACTAGAAGAACCTGTATTTTTTGGAACTTTCATAGAAGAGTTGAGAATGGGCCCCCTAGGAAAGCACGACTTTCTTTCATTGGTAGATTAGACACACTAGTTTTTTCACCTCAAATTGGTTAGAGCTAGTCTTTTATTTTCCTCAAGTTTCTTAGATCTTATAATGCGCTTTAAATATAGAGTGCTTTTTTGTCAGGTGCGCGACAATCGCGCTTACACGTACTTGGTTTGTAATACCGTTTTTTGTAATCCTCCCCACGTTAGAAAAGAAATAACTAATGCCCCATCAAATATTTCAGCTAAGGTTCTTCGTTTTCCCGGTTCCTTTATTCCCGAAATACTATACGATAACGAGCATAATACCTCTAATATAATATATGTATACTTAACTTACGCACAAACTCCTACCGGTCCAATCCGTTGATTTTTCCACGATTAGCCTTAGGCGACCCGGTCCATCGTGAGCTTCTTGTCGCTGAGCGCCAGCGTATCCTTGATAACGACCACAAGCAACGGTATACTCCCGAGCACCATGCACACACCCATACAGTAGAAACAGATCTCGTAGCCCCCGGACAAGTCCCGCATAAGACCTGGAGAATGTTGTGTATTAATTTGTTCAAAAAGTGTAAAATGTATTGATTATATTTAGGTTTATTATCACACGAGGGCGGAATCACACGAGGGTGGAAGACGACGTTGATGACGGATGGTTGACGACCATGACCACGACACGCGAAACGGAGGACACGTTTATATATGCATATAAGAAAAGAAGAGAACGGAAAGAGAAAGAAAGAGAAAAGATACAGAATCTGTCCTCTCTATAGGAGGGAGTGGATTGTCGACCGAATCGGATCCTAGTTTCTCATGTGTGTGTCTTGAATATATATTTCACTATGGATCGTCACTAGGTGGTCCGAAACGGATCGAAGTATAAACCTGCTAGTGGTGGCACCGAGATAGCACCAATACTCTGAAACATCCGAACCAGCCCGTAGCTAGAGCTTATCCGATCCGTCCCGAATAGGTCGGCCAACAGCACCGGCATCAATAGGTACCAACTTCCCAGGCACAGTCCGTAGCATCCGGCACTGCAAACGACCACGATCCACGCATCACTCGAGGGGATCGTCAACACGGCAGTGCCGGCACCCAAAATGCTGTAACGGAAAAAATAATATTTACTGCTCTCGAAAGTCACAAATGCTATCGTCGACTTACCAAACAATGTAAGCCTTTTTCCGGTCGAACAGATCCAAATCAGATAACCACCCGAGAGCTAAACGACCGATCAAATCCAGTGCAGCGCTGACTGCAACCAAGTAACCTGCCTCGGATTTCGTATAACCTGTAATGGGAAGAGATATGCAGAAAAATGCTAAATCTCCGACGTATAGAAGTTTTTGATTAAAACACTGGACATAAAACAAACAATAAATTATTTATCTATCCATATCAAACCGCAGAGCCAATTATAGGCAAGATTACTAATTTCGTAAAGGCAATGAACGCAAGGGTGAAAAAATATTGTGTTAAACCCACAACACTCAACAATTAACTAAAAATGTTATCCAAGAAAATTTCCCAACGAATGTCGAACTCAACATTGCGTGTTGAAGTTTGACGACCTTAACTTGTGTATGTATGTGCAGCACTGAGTTCTACAGTACATGATCAACCTTGAGAACCTATCGGTAAATTAATTGAGGTTGGAGAGTGACGAATCGCAAAAAGGCCCCGAACTTGTGGACGCTGAAGAAGTAGATCCTAATGTGGAATCCGATGTTACGGAAGAAGAAGTCCTAATATCCTAAACGAACGTGGTGATGTCAGTCATGGGGTAGCTACTCAACATTAATTAACACGAGGAAACTGCCGGAGGTAGAATCATCGGCAATTCCACCACAACTCGATAGGTATAACTCTCGGAATGTGACTACTTTACTTTATGGACAAGTGATAGAAATTATATGGAACTAGTCTGGTTCAAAGATTTCATTTCTACGCAAGGACATTTTTCCCTCGGGTTTCTGTACCATATGACGACGATAAATGAAGACTAACCATGTTTTCCTTATTCCAAGTTCATCATCGGTGGCTCAATCCGAGTATTATCACTTTTCACAAGACATAAACTGTAATACGGACTAAGATATGTTATTTTGACTACAAAAAAAAAAAACAAATATGTTCCCCAGTTTGAATTAATTCGGACTAGGGTTCGGTGGTAGATCTGATACCCCGTAACGCACCTCGAAAAGATAATCTACCAGCGTTACCGATCGCGGAAGACACTTAAGCTGACACTCTTCCTCATTGTCGTACAGGAGCAGCATCTGCCGTCGTTTCGGGTTTCTTCGTCAGCTGGTCCGCCACATTCAATCTGGTCGGCACCCACCGCCAGTCAGCAATTAGGAATTTTTGGAAGAAATCTGTAGAGACGAAGAACAAGGAAATCCTTTTCTCAAAAAATGGCAAAATTTCTAAACATGCCGGGAAGGTTATCCTCCCACCCATTGATGCCGAATACAAAAACTTCTCCAAGTAAAGAGTGTATCGGAAAGTAGTTAATAATAACAAGTGTATCGAAGAGTAGTTAAAAGCAACAATAACAGTTGTCCAATCGATTGGTTTTGGTACAGTGGATCGTTTCAAAGATGAGTCGAATTGATCTGGACACGCGAAAGAAAATTCTGCACATTTGCTGCTCGGAAAGGGTGTCACCTACAACCAAATTGCAAAACGGGTGAAAGTGAACCACACTAGTGTAAAAAATTAAATCGAAAGGTTCGGTGAGACCCTTTCCGTGAAAGATTTACCTCAAGCCGGCAGGAAACCGGAGTTGAAAGTGGTTGAGTACATAAGGAAAAACCCATCGACGTCGACGCGGGATTTGACCAGCATCGGGATGATTCAACGGATCCAAACTCGGAACGCTCTGAAAACGTACAAGAAACACAAGGTGCCGAAAAAGTCCCTGGAGCAGCAAGCTCGGGCCAGAACAAAAGCGCGAAAACTGTATAAGCGGATTCGGAGAACAAACACCGATGCATCCTAATCGATAACGAAACCCAGGAATAACCAAGGAAGATTCGCGAGCGCTGCCCGGACCGCAGTATTATATTTTTGGTGCAGTTGATAACCGGAATATAGCAGTCGCGCCAATCGATTTTACTCCCGTTCCATAAGTCCAAACAATGGCGCATCTAGTGCACCGTATGGCGCATCTGATGCGCTATACAGCGCACTAGATGCGCCACTGTTTGAATTCATAGAACGAGAGTAAAATCGATTGGGGCGACAGCTATATTCCGGTTTTCAACTGCACCAGGAATAAGATATCGGTGGACCAGGACCTGGATGTCGCTGACAACACGGTGGGACTGGAAAAGTTTTGGCAGAAAGTGCCGGCATGTCAAGCGAATCGTACCTGTAGCTTGTGATCGTCGATTTTTTTTACAAAGGGTACAATTAACGCCAAGGTGTACGAAGAAGAATGTTTGAAGAAGAGATTTGGTACAAAAAGCATAAGGCTCCTCCTCTCTTCTCGCCGGATTTGGCTTCGGTTCAAAATCACTATACCGCAATAGTCATCCTAACCCCCAATAATGGTAAAATTGACCATCAAATTCCTCTCTGTGTGTCCGCTCTCTCGTTCATCGTTAACATGAGGGATTCTGCCACTTCGGACAGTATCTCGTTAGTCAAGTTCGTGAACTTCCTCGGCAGACTGTCTACTTTTCCTCGCACTTACCGGCCCAGTCCAGCGGATGCTTGTCGTTCAATTTCTACACCAAAATCGGGTTGTTCGGATGATCGTTGAGTCGAGCGTCCTTATTCCAAAACGAATGAACGTCTCGAGCCAATCGGTTTTTGATGGTTCAGCGTTCTTCGCCTTTGACAATAACATTTTGAGCACCGGCTCTCCGAACAAATTCGAAGGTCTGAAATAACTTCCGGGACTCAATATGGTAATACTTTTTCCCTGCTTCGAGCGTCAGCAAGGGCAAACAGTCCTCCAAATGCTACCAGTTCCCAGGGTAATTGTCCGCTTGGTGTCGCTGTGTATACGATGCTGCTTATGAATGGCGGCCAAACTCCCGATCCTCCACTATACGGCAGGTGGCACTGTTTTCTCAAGAGATCCGGTCTGCGCCTCGGTCTGGATCGTCACCCACTTCACTGCCGCTTAAGGGTAAGTTGGTCCCTCGATAGCCGGTCAACAGCTCTCTTCTCCTCGCCTCATTTAAATTTATCTATCAAGAGGTTTTTCTTTTATTAATAAACGTTTATTAACCCTTTCTTTTCCACGGTAGCACAGGTGATCGAACCCTTTTTGGTTCGCCTTTATGGGCAATCTACACAACCATGCACTAGTCAATATATAATAAGGCCTCTCCGGGTATTCCTTATCGTATCAAAATGTATTCTAGAGAATTCAAGTACCTAAGTAAATACTTAAAATAAATCGGCAAACTATTGATTTAAAACAAAACCCTTTTATGGCGAAATTCCACAACATTAGGTTGTAAGGAACAAGTCTTGTTCTAGATTTTTTTCAAAGATGAATATTTGCCCCTCAAAACAACCAATAACCTTCTGTGAAGGAAAGAATCAATATGAAAATCAAAACCAATGCTTTTTGGAACGTCCATCAAGTACGCCATGCGATTTTCGAACCCCCTTCCCCCAGCGTCACCTATTTTGTGCGGACATCAACCTTTTTTTTAAGGATCCCCAGTTTGCAAATCTCACTTCAATCACATAAACGTGACGTACTCAATGGATGTTGAAATGTTGCATAGTTAATGTCTTGCAGAAAATTTGATCATGTTTTGCAGGGGGGATTCATTATTCGCGATCCAAAGATTATGAAACGTTGATCCCTGATAAATTAACAAAATTAGTGAAGGACATCAAATAATATTTGTATGGAGGGTGATGTAGTTTATGGATGTTCCCAGATACGTGTTATTGACGAATATTATATGATTGATGTTTTTTTTGGGGCTCGAAATTTCGGACATTTCTGAATTGAAATGACTAATTAAAAGCTTGAAGAAATGCGCAGGGGCTTCAAATCTTGAGAAAACTGTGTAAACATGTGGACGATTTAAATCCTGCAGGTCATTGAGAGATTGAAAGTATCTAAACTTATTTTAAACAAAAAAAAAAATAAAAACCGCATGTGGTCGTTGATTGTATTTTATTTGCAAAATACTAGAGTTAAATATTTCTGTAATAAAACGGTTACGTTTTCATTCTGCGGTTCATATACACGCTTCTCAGCATTCTTCTCTCTTAAAAATAGGTATCACATTCTCTTCGCGACCTGAAATGAAATATCCACGTTGGTCACTCAACATATCGACTGAAATCATCGTACTAACCTTCAAATCACTCGAATGCTGTGATTCCCACAAGCATAGCTACTAGCACTGCCGCGTCCTCCCCCGCAGGTAATTCTATCTAGGAAGGTACATTGCGGTACCACTTCTCCAATCCATTCCGGTTCAATTTCGCTAACCGTCCGAAGGTAGTTCATTCCCGTTGCAACCAGCTCCGTGAACAGCACATATCCAGGCCGGGCTCGTCCAGATAGGACACTGGAGGGATGAATTTTCGACGACATTCGATTGGCTAAGGTCAAGTAGGAGTTGTCCCGCTGCAGTTCTGCAACGTTTTTGTTCAAACCGGTCAGAAGGCATTTGACAACGGGAACGGGATCATTGCCACAAGACGTGAATTGCAGGCCCAACGTGTGGCAGATGTCGCTCAGTTGCGTTCGGACAGAAGCCGCGTGTGAGAGATTGCGCTCCAGAAGGAAATTGTCAAAGCACCAACGTTTGGCTTTGTCCTTAGTTTTGTACTCGTTGAACACATTCAGAAGAGTGATGTGATCGCCGCATTTGGCATGGAACTTGGATTGAGCAGCCAAGAGTTGTTCCCTTCGTTGGCTGTTGGTAAGGAAGACATTCTCACTTGAGAGCATGGCGATGATGGTGAGAATTTCCTCGAGGCATCCAAATCCGGAAGCACTGAGGACGATTTTGGCGTACTTGGGATCCAATGGGAGCTTGGCCATTTTGCGCCCGATAGTCGTGAGGGCAGGTGTGTCAGCTGAGAGAATTGCACCAAGGCTTTTGAGTTCTTGCAAAGCGCTTTCAATGGAATCGAGCGGAGGCTTGTCCAGAAAATCAAACTCTCGACAATCGATACCAAGAGCAAGCAGTTGAAGCGTGGATGCAGCAATGCTGCAACGAAGAATTTCCGGTGTACTATTGTCATCCAGGGCTTTATAGTCCTCTTTGGAGTATGTACGGTAGCAGATGCCATCATCAAGACGTCCTGCGCGTCCCAGCCGTTGCCAAGCTTGAGCCTTTGATATCCAACTAATCTTTAGAGTGTCAATTCCAGTAACAGGATCGTAAGATCGGATTTTTGCCTTTCCGCAATCGATTACAAATCTGATGCCCGGTATGGTGATGGATGTCTCGGCGATATTTGTGGCAAGAATGACCTTTCTCGTGTTCGGTGGGGCTGGTACGAAAACGTCCATTTGATGATTCTGCGACATAGCGGCATACATTGGATAAACAACCAACCGGGGGATATCTCGTTGTTGCTGCTGCTGTTGTTTCACCAATTTTCTTATCACCAATGCTGTAGATTCGATCTCTTCCTGGCCTGTCAAGAACACCAAAATATCCCCTTCCGGATTCTGGGTCTCGTGAATTTGAAAAATGGTTGTTATACACGCTTCTACATAGTGAACATTATCAATCGCTTGGAATACCCTCACAGAATAGTTCTTACCCTGTAGAAAGAGCGCCGGGCATTGATTGAAATACTGCGAAAAATGATCAACATCCATCGTAGCAGACATTACAATAATCTTCAACGGTTCCAGCAGTTTCGTTCTCCGCGTTTGTTGTGCTTTTTTCACTATACCAAGCAGAACGTCCGTCGCAATTGTCCTCTCGTGCGCTTCATCCAGAATGATCACATTATAATTCTTCAGCAGCTGATCCGACATGGCTTCCCGAAATAGCCTTCCATCAGTCATAAATTTGATCTGCGTGTTATCCGACGTTACATCCTCGAATCGAACCGAATAACCCACGACATCACCAATGGTACACCCTTGCTCCTGGGCTACCCTTTTGGCCACTGTTATGGCTGCCACTCTGCGGGGTTGTGTTATGGCAATCATTTTCCCCTGATTGATTCCGGATTCGTACAGGTATTGCGGCACTTGTGTACTCTTACCGGAACCGGTGTCGCTCAGTAGAATCGTCGTCTGGTTTCGTTTCACCGCATCTACGATATTCTGTCGAACTTGGTAGATCGGTAAACCTTGCCGATGCAGACTGATAAGCCGAGCACTGGGAGGTTGCTTAAAAGTGGGTGATCCGTTGGTTTGGTCCGACGAACAACCGGAGGGACCCGCTGTCGGATCCTTAGGATAGGAGCGTTTCATGGAAATTACTTGCACTCACTGCTTCTACTAATTTCTTTCTTTTTCTGGATTTTCGGCGAGAACACGCACGAGAGGATTGTTTTCACGCTCTTTTCAGCTTGACATGAGGTTTTTAACTAACGGCAAAAAATAGGCTAGTATCATTTGACAGGGATGCAGGGATGCCAAGTGTTTTTTTTTTTTTAAATAAAAATTATCACCTGGATCAGAAAAAAGGTTAGTAGAAATTTACTACTAAATTAATGATGTTAAAGTATACTTTTTTTTTTTAAGTTTGTATTTAACTGTATGGTTAAATGAACAAAATATTTAGCACACTTTGTTAAAAGAAACGGATTTATCCATAATAAATAAAGATTGTTACCAAACAAATGGACATGAAAGAGGTGCATTCCTATCGAACACGATATCGACCTTAATCAAATGTTGGCGCTGAATTGATCTGGCGCAGTATTTTTCCGAAAGTAAAAGTGACAGCTCCCATTATTTTGCGTGGAAACCTTACAAATTCCAATTTTATTTTTCGTTCTTTTCAGGTGGATACTCGATACTCGATTCTTTAATTTTCCGTTTCAGTAAACGGAATTTAACATGGGATTGAGATAAAAAGAAATTTCTTTCGAACTCGATACCGACCTTTCGAAAGAAATTTCTTTTTCTATTTCAATCCCATGTTAAATTCCGTTCACTGAAACGGAAAAGTGAAGAATCGAAAAGAAATTTCTGTAGCAGTATCCACCTGAAAAGAACGAAAAATAAAATTTGAATTTGTAAGGTTTCCACGCAAACTAATGGAAGCTGTCACTTTGACTTTCGGAAAAATATTCCGCTCGATTATTCCGTAAGTGAAGGTGACATTTCGTTCCATGCAGATCAATTATTGTCAAAATTCCGCTTGGTAATATTGAACAAAATTCCGGAACCTCTCTACTTTTTATGTCTATACTGGCCTTTATGATGAATAATTTGCCAGATATCAAATGCTAGTCAATGTTTGCGAAATGTTTACGGGCAAATTAAAAAAATAACATGAAATTTTAAAAGTTTACAATCTGAAGATGTTTTAATAGCTGGCATCACTGATGCTGTGAGACTGGAGATCAGAGACTGGAATCGATTTTTCGAAGACGTAAAATGCGCATGCTTGGCGCCATCCATATGGTGGAACGTGTGGAAAGGAAATTCATTGCAATCTTATTGTTAAGGTGAACCCACTTTTGTAATCAATAACTTCATCCATTTCAAAATGAGGACAAATTAAAGATGGAAACGAAACTACGAATCAGTGCTCCAGGTTGTGTGCTGAGTTTGCATTGTAACCACACGATAGAGTTTACATTATGAATAATAAATCTTATTCTTCATGACGATAAGATAACAATAAAAGTACTTTTTGCACAACAGATTCTATGGTAAATCAACATCAACAATATAATGAGCGGGTTGGTTTTATTTTGTTTTATTGCTTCATTATATTGGCTTTCAGCCTCCCGGGCTGGTTCGAGAGGGGTTGCTAAGTATCCTTTAGGGGCTATTCATAAACCACGTAGACTTTTCTGGGGGGGGGGGGGGGACTTTTGTCCATACCATTTCAAAAAATGGTATGGACAAAAGTCTACGGGGGGAGGGGGGTCTGAGATTTTCAAAAATAAGTCTACGTGGTTTATGAACAGGCCCTTATATAGAAAAAAATTCGCTTTTCCCGAAAAAAAAGGGGACCATTTAAATACCACTAATTTTTATTTCATAGGATGAATGGACCATTTAGTTGAGCAATTTTTACTTTCATTTGAACTCCGAAGAAGGACATCATTTTGAGATTTTTTCTTGAACGCCGAGATACATAGCCCACATTGATCTGTTTCACAAAAACTTTTCAATTTAACTATTGGACTAATTTTCTAAAATCGCTGGTAGAAAGAGACAGAAAACTGCTTGACTAAATGGTCCATTGTACATCTATTGTACATTGTGCATCGTGACAATATGTTTATTTATACTGAGCCAAGCAATACAGCAAAAACCATAATAATATTTTTTGCTATCAGAACACTCAGTAATCTATCCTCGATTTTCGTATGATAAATGCGCTGTGTGAACTAGAATAAATTTCAAATACCAACCTTATGAAATACGCAAGTTTTTCCAAAGACCATGGAGAAATTCATATGAAAACCCTACACTGATAAAAAAAAGCAAATATAATGTGTCCCACTCGTGCATTTTTGCAATATGTTCAACAAATGATATCTATTTGTTACCACACATACTTGCTATGTGTACAAATAACCACTATTAGTGGCCACTCATACTTTTCACTTGCCGCATAAATACCTAATGTGCCGGTTCGAGATATTTTGGCTCTACGTGATCTGGAGTTTATGAAACTCATTTAAATGTTTTTGAATATCAAAACCCCCTAGTGTCTGTCTGTCTGTCTGACCCTAATAGGCTCGGAGACTACTGAACCGATCGGCGTGAAAATTTGTATGCAGGGGTTTTTGGGGCCGGGGAAGGTTCTTAAGATAGTAAGAGACCCCTATTTTCTCTGAAAGGGGGGGGGGGGGCTCCCATACAAATGAAACACATATTTCTGCATAACTCGAGAACTGATCAAGCAAAGGAATCCAAATTTGGCATGGGGAAGTTTTTGGAGGCAAAAAATGTTTCTATGGTAGTTTGAGACCCCTCCCCTCTCTAGAAAGGGAGGCTCCCATACAAATGAAACAGAAGTTTCTGGATATCTCAAGAACTAATCAAGCAAATGGAACCAAATTTGGCATGTGGGGTTTTCTGGTGGCGAAAAATGTTTCTATGGTGGTTTGAGACCCCCTCCTTTCCTAGAAGGGGTGCTGTCATACAAATGCAACTGAAATTTCTTCATAACTCTAGATCTAATAAAGCAAATGGAACCAAATTTGGCTTGCGGCAATAAATGGCAATAAAAGTTTCTACGGTGGTTCGAGACCCCTCCTCTCTCTCTGGTAGGGGGAAGCGGCGCTCCCATACAAATGAAACACAAGTTTCTGCATAACTCGAGAACTAATCAAGTAAATGGAACCAAATTTGGCAGGTAGAGGTTTTTGAAAGAAATAAATGTTTCCAAGGTAACTCAAGACCCCTCCGCCCTCTGTAAGAGGGGGGCTCTCATACTAATGAAACACAAATTTGTGCATAACTCGAGAACTAATCAAGCATATGGAACCAAATTTGGCATATGGAGGTTTTTGGAGGAGAGAAATGTTTCTATGGAAGTTTGAGACTCCTCCGCCATCTGGAAGGGGAGGGAGGGGAGTTTCCAAACAAATCCAACACAAATTTCTGCATAACTCGAGAACTAATCAAGTAAATGGAATTACATTTGGCAGGTGGAGGTTTTTGAAGGCAAAAAATGATTCTAAGTTGACTCGAGCCCCTCCCTTCTCTAAAAGGAGGGCTCATATACAAATGAAACGCAAATTTCTGAATAACTCGAGAACTTATCAAGTTAATGGAACCCAATTTAGCATGTTGAGGTTTTCAAAGGCAAAAAATGATTCTATTGTGGTTTGAGACTCCTCCGCTCACTGAAAGAGGGGTCTCTCACACAAATGAAACACGAATTTCTGCAGAACTCGATAAAAATTAAAGCAAATGGAATCAAATTTGGTATGTGGAGGTTTTTGAAAGAAATACATGTTTCTAATGTGGTTTGAGACCCCTCCGCCTTCTGGAAGGGGAGACTCCCATAAAAATTAAACATATTTTTTAGCATAACTCGAGAGCCAATGAAGCTAATGAAACCAAATTTGGCATTTGGCATGTTGAGGTTTTTGGAGGCAAGAAATGTTTCTATGGCAGTTCGATACCCCTCCCCATTTTGAAGTAGGGGGGGCTCCCATACAAATAAAAAAAAAATCTGCATAACTCGAGAATTAATCAAGTAAATGAAACCACTTTTAGCATATGGGGGTTTTTGGAGGCTAAATTTCTATAATCATAAAAATGAATTTCTGTCTGTCTGTCTGTCAGACCCTTATAGACTCGGAAAGTTCTGAACCGACCAACGTGAAAATTTATATGAAAGGGTTTTAGGGGCTGGGAAAGGTTCTTAAGATTGTTTGAGACCGCTTCTCTCTCAGGAAGGGGCACTTTCATACAAATGAGACACAAATTTCATCATAACCCGAGAACTAATCAAGCAAATTGAATCAAATTTGGCATGTGGGGGGTTTTGAAGGCAAGAATGTTTCTATCGTAGTTCAAGACCCCCCCCCCCCCCTGAAGAAGGGGGGAGGGGCTTCAGACAAATGAAACTCAAATTTTTATTATAATCGATGAGCCCAATGTGATGGTTCGAGAACTAATCAAGCAAATGGAACCAAATTTGGCAAGTGGGGGGTTTTGAAAGCAATGATTGTATGGTGGTTTGAGAAACCACCCCCCTCTGGAAGGGAGGGCTCCCATACAAATGAAACACAAATTTCTACCAAAAATGAGAATTATCCAGGTTACTTAAATACAAAACGTGTATTTCTCGGGTAAGAAGCATGTTTTGATAGAAGTGGAACCCCTGCTTATTCAAGAAAAAACAACTCATTTCGAAAAAAAAACCATAAACGTGCCAGTTATATTAAATTTTCCTTCATTTAGTTGCAAGCGTAGCAGCGCACGCACCGGGTTAAGCTAGTAAATTAATAAAACTAATAAAGTATCTTAATTAAATTTTTTTCTTGAATTGAGGAATCCATGTAAAGCTAAAGGGAGGTTAAACATCGTAGTTTCCAAAACTGAAATTGATAACTACTTTCTGGCTATTTTTTAAACTGTATGGAATTTGTCAGTATCGTCATTTTCTGCTCTTGTTGTCACCAATTACTTTGCTTAGATAGCTCGAAAGCCTATTTTTCACGACCGCCATCTACGACGTTTAATCTTACTTTTGCGTTACCTGGATTCCTTAATAGATCTTCAACTATATTGTCCTGTCTTGGGAGACGGACTGAGTGTTGAACCAGGCTAGTGAGAAAAGCTTGAAGTTTATTTAACGCCTTTATTTTATGAAGAACTAAATTGGAATGAATTTAAAAAACTGTGTTTGACATGGAACTGATTGCTTCGATCGGATTGACTCATGTTGTTTATTTGGTAGTTTATGCCAGAAGATGCGAAAAGTTGATTTTTTTTCAACACGAGGCGGACATTTATCTTAAGAAGCTTGCCGAGTTGGATAGTTACGAAGAGTGCTAAAAAATCGAGCTTTGCAATGGGTAGCAAGCAAATTTTTTTTTGCAAATACAAATAATAAACTACTGTTGTGATCTCTCGCTTAGATGAATAGGTCAAAAAATTACTCTTACATTCTTTTGATTGCTTTTGTATGCAAAGCAAAAGGAAAAGGATCAAAAAGGATCAAAAGGAACCTACCTTGAAAAAGGATCAAAAGGAACCTACCTTGAAAAGGGAAAAATAAAAAGGATCAAAAGGAACCTACCTTGCGATATGACGTACGCCGGCAAGTAGTACAGCATGTAGGGACATCCGACCGACATCAACGTCACAGACAGGCACATAAGAATGAACGTGATATCTTTCAGTAATGATATGTCCAGGTACCTGTAATGCAGGAAAATTTCTAATGTCAATAATGATTTCAAAACACCACATAAAAATGAAAACACTCACTGGCTAACTTTATCCAACAATCCTTCGCTGTACTCTTCGTACTCATCATCGAAAACATTGTTCAAATCTCTCGCCGGCGTCGGAATGATCATGCTCTTACTCAAGCCACGGTTTTGCGACAACGAACAGTTATTGTTGCTATTATTATTATTGCTCCCTTCCGGTTTGGTCTCTTTCACCAAATCCGTACTCAATTCTCGTGCCGTCAGTCCATGTAGTTGCGGTGGTTGTGGTTGGTGCTGCTCCGTCTTAGGTGGTAGTAGAATGTCCTGCTGATGTTGCTGGTGAATCCGGTTGTACATCTCCTCGTTGCGATGCTTGAACCGTTTGCTGTTCCGGTTGGAGTCGTATCCGCTGGCGCGGTTCTTGTACACGAAGGTAGAATCGGTGCTGAGATCCTCGACCGAGTGCAAAATGCTGCAGCTTTTGATCGACGCAATTGGCTTGAGAAAGATTGCATTCGAGATGATATCTTTCAGTTCGTCTTCGCTTTCTTGGAGCGTCTTTTCCGTAACGTTCACTAGAAGGGATAGTTGAGGGGTGGGGGGTGGTGGCATGATTTGGAGTGGGAAAATGAAACAATCGTCAGTACTATCGGACAGTGTTGATCTTATGCACATGATTATGCTTGATTTGTATTGTTTTCGGGTTCGAAACACTTGGTGTGTGGCTTTTGCTTCTTGATTGTCTTTGTTTTTTTTTTTATTTGTTCATCTAAGGGCATCAAACTTAGTCATCTTCACTGAATTGTTCTGTCTTTGATGGTGATTACTTGGGAAAAATGTCTTTGAGATTGGAGCACAAACTGTGCGGGGGCTGGTAGCTAGAAGAAGCTCAATGGTAATCTTGTTGTTGTTTTTGAACACTAATCGTATGCAGCGACACTTAGGTTACGCGTTTTAAATTCGAACATTATTATGATGGAACGAAGTAGGACGATGCACATAAGACACGTTGTTAATTTGGAATGGCTTTATAGTACCGATTTAGAGTCTTTCGAGATTCGTACTAAACCGTATCAATAGGAATAAATTGGAATTTTTCTGTTTGACACAATAAATTTTAAATATATAATTCATGTGCTGGTTGTAAAAACAATGATACAAACTTAAATGGGTGCATTAAAGAGTGTAACTAAAGTCTAGAACGTTTATCTTAAGAAAAAAATATATAAAAAATTATAAATTTAAACTTAAGTTATATTTATGCCACAAATAACGTTTGGTTTTACAAATATTTAACACTAACTGAACAGGCAAACATCGTACTGCCTGCACGTGTGTTGTTCACCATTCCCCAATTATTTTTATTTTCGTTGTTGTGCAACAAAAATATTCATTAGAGAAATCGTTACATACAGACACCGTTTCATTTTTAAGACCATTTTTGAATGTTCGATGTAAGAACTACTGAGATATGCTGAGTAAACTAATATTGTCAAACATGCAATTGAATTCGTATTCAACGATCCGTTGAAATATTTAAAGGTTCGCGAGACTTCCGATTCATCTATTCATTCTACCAAACTGGCATTCGAAATTTTTCAAGTCTTAACACGTAAGCTTTCAGAGCATTTATTCAAAGACTTATGACTACTTGTCTGTGAAAAAAGTATTACTTTATTTTTAACGTTATGTTTTATGTTTCTCTTCTCCATACCGGGTGTCATGTCAAAATTTTGAAAAATGAGAGCGTTAGTGAAAGGTTTTTGAATGCTCTCGTTTGACTGAGCAGAATGACTTGATTCATACACCATTTGATCAGAAAAACTTACACAATTTTAACCAAGTGCTATTGGTATAAGTAGTTCAAATTTTTACTAAAAAATGACCTTCGTTTGCTCCCATACAAATGTGTATATGAACAGGTTAAAAATATGGTTTTCCCTTTCCGGGTCCTCAAAAACGGGTAACAAATGGTTCGAATTGCCTTCTTCTTTTTATTTCACTAGGTTTCATTCCATGTTTAATAGGGCTGTAGCCCCATCCTGCAGCTGCAAAATAATTTTGCTTTGTTACCTTTGTTGCTGATTTCATAACTGAAGCCCGTCCCCTCTTTCGAATTTTACTTCGTACTGCTTTTTCATGACTATCCTAATTCTGAGCTATGCTATTCAGCGCTAATATGTAGCATGCGAGGCAAACCGAAATGATTTTAGTGTTTGACACTAGCTCTTAGCTATTTGTTCGAACAACGCTTTACCCACCCGGGACAGTCCGCCGGGCTGTGGTATGGGAGACAAAGCAAGACCGGGTAGGTGCTGGGTTGTGAGTATGGGTTATCGCCTCGGGTCTACATTTTAGGGACTCATTTGCCATAAAATGAGTTTTACTTATTGTTTCGTTCGGCATGAACATAGTTGTACTTAGTACAAAACACTCACAATTTTATGGCTCATGTTCCATCGATCGTCATTTAGTTTAGTTACCCAGACAGGAAATGACAAGTATTCAATCTCATTACACTGCCCTTTCTCATCCAAATAGTTTGCGGTTTTTCTATAAACTCGTTACGTGTTAACAAACATACACGACATATATACAATATGTTCAATTAAAGATACATTCTACCAAACATGCATGCTCATACTTTCTCGAGAACATGAACACTACAATCATAACAATATCTGTTCAGGATCATCATGAAGCTATTGTATATTTTTAGTTAGGGGCTATAAATCACCAGCCAAGCTATCAGACTTAAGAACATCTGGAACTTGATGGTATTAGGCTTTGCATGGACCACCCCAGGGGCATCAAAAGATAAAACCGGTTTTTTTCATGGCCCCAAAACAGTTGAAAAGAGTTGGGGTTTAAGAGTTAATCGATTAAACAACCACATTTATATTCACATACTCAAATTAAAACATTTCAATATTAACCAACAATATGTGTTGTGGTATGTATAAATTAGATCATACCATTATTACTATACACCAACGCGGTCCTACGTGAGCCTCGCGGTTATATCCCTGATATAACCAACCTCCAATTTTTTCGCTTACATAATTTCTTCCAAATGGGGTAAAATAAAAATTTTCGGGGGGCTAAAAAGTTTCCAAAACTTCGGGGGTTCCCTGGGGGGGGGGTGAAATTTTTTAATTTTTCAGGGTTTGATCCCCCCATGTTTTTTGTTAGATTATATATTATATATAATATATATTTTTTGTTTTTTTTGATATATAAACTACACACCCCTAAAAATATATATCACGTTGTGTTAGGAGAAACACGCGGGGTTTTTTTTTTTATCTGGTGGGGAGGAAAAAAAAAAAAAAATAAAAATATAATGGAGTGAGGTATATATATATGTAAAGTAAATAATTATATTATATTCTATTTCTGATTTAATCACATGCTATTGTTCCAAAACAATGAATGGTTTTGTTAAGGTCGGCATCGTATTCAAAAGAAATTTCTTTTTCTATCCCAAGCCCATGTTAAATTCCGTTTACTGAAACGGAAAAGTAAAGAATCTAAAAGAAATTTCTGCAGCAGTACCGACCTGAAAAGAACGAAAAATAAAATTGGAATTTGTAAGGTTTCCACGCAAACTAATAGGAGCTGTCACTTTGACTTTCGGAAAAATATTCCGCTCGATATTCCGTCAGTGAAGGTGAAATTTCGTTCCATGCAGATCAATTGTCAAAATTCCGCTTGGTAATATTGAACAAAATTCCGTAACCTCTTTACTTTTTCAGTCGATACTGGCCTTTAAAACGAACATAGCGCGAATTCCCTAAATGTACACACTTAGATGTTATTACAGAAATCTGTAAAAGTTTACCGAATTCTCAACAGCTGAACGTTCGGTGATCCGATTTAACGGATTTCGGTGAAATTTTACAGTTCTCTGTTTAAAATTTACCGGATTTCGGTAAAATTTTACCGAAATCCGTTAAATTGAATTACCGAACGATCAGCTGTTGAGAATTCGGTAAAATTTTACAGCTATTTCTGTAAAAAAAATCTGAGTGTGTATGTAGCTTCCTGGTATACACCAAAGTATGAGCAAATAAATTAGTATTTTTATTAACACTTCCACGGATTTGACTGTTTTACAAATTCGTTTTCGCTCGACTGATCAATCTTATTCATTGTTTTGGCGCAATAAAATGTGTTTATATCGGAGCTCACACTGTGATGGATGTCCCAAACAAATCTATATGAACTCATTATCATTATTTCCAGAGGACATTTGTGCATTATTACTTCTTAAAACAGTGATCCAGTAGATTTTTTTCTCGCTGTTATTAGCGCTCTCTCGAACATTATAATGCTAGGCAAAGTTATAGGAAAAAATTATCACTGTGATTTTGTCAAACGCCTTCTTTTGAAATGTGCTACCGACACAGAGAACAGACATCCAAGCTCCGTGTGTAAATTTCTGTAACTGCCATTTTAAAATTACAGCTCGTTTTCGTTAGTTTTGGTGAATCGTATGTTGATGGCGCCACCTGTGCGCCTTGAGATTTGATAGTCTGTCAATTTTAGTTTGGTGAAACCTAGACTAGGCGGCGTTGTTTTTCCAACGGTTTGCTTTAAAAATTTACACAGTAAATTGAAAAAAAAATGTTCGAGCCTGGATGCCTGTTCTCTGTGCTACCGATCAATGAGTCAAACTCATACTAAACGAGTCCTCCAGCCTTTGATTGTAGCTAGATAAATTACCATCCAGCTAGATAAAATACCAATTAACTTGCAGTTTTATAGGGGAAAGCGTTTCCAACTGTCTGTGCTTATAATAATTTCTATCATTGTATTCTGAATTTTTCATAGGGTTTGTATGAAAGTCACCTGAAATTTAATGTGGAAATAACGTAACGACTACCGTGAGTGTAGGATATATTGTCGGTAAGAACCAACGGTCGGTTTTTTTTTTCTCGTGTCGGCAATTTGATCTTACCAAAGTTTGAAATCCAGTTACAAAAAAACAGACTCCAGCAAAGTTGTTGTAAATGTTCCTATATTTATCTCATCGCTTGGTACTCATCCCAATCTAAATCAAACGATCAGCGACCAAATGGTTTAGTACGTTATGTTTGTATTTGTATGGAAACTTTGTTACGAATAGAAACCAATCTGTCTAAACTCCAAAACTAAAAAAAACTGTCGAGAATTCGGTCTGAGATACGGAAAACAGTTTCAAATGTAATCAACTCGTTTCTGCAGACAGTCAAAAAAAGCCGACAAAGCAGTTAAAAAAACGGACCAGGCATTAAACAAGTCGAGAAAGATGTGATGATATGCCAGCCTTATCCTCAAAGGATCTATCCGTGGAGGTATTTAAGGCAAATTCCGAGTAGAGTGTTTCTCCACCATATCACATCCCTGGGTCAGAAGTGGCAGGATGTTTAATAAGTAATTAATTTTTACAAGCACGAAAATTTCCCCTCGTTTAATTCCAAGCCAAATGAGGCGTAAACAACTAAATTGTTTGCTATCTTTCATGTGCCATACAACAATGTTTGCAATCTTTCATACAACAGGCTAGCTTCAGACGTTAGCTGGCTTAAATTTACATGAAATATCCCATTATTTTTTGCCAAACCTAGCATTCCCTTTATGTGCATAAGATAACGCAGAAAATTCAATGTTTCTCTTTATCTGTGCACTACTCATCAGCGACTAGGTTGTAGCAGCGGGTGGATAGTCATGAAGAAAACGAATATTTTTTTGGCTCAGGAAGTACTAGCACACCGGTCCCAAACTCGGTCCCAAGCTTAATGATTCGCCCCTAATGCCTGGGACAGACATACAACGTACAGCCATAGACTAACTCTAAGACCAGTAGGTCCCGAATAAATACGATATTTTTCTTGGCTCAGTCAGTACTAGCACACCGGTCCCAAGCTCGGTCCCAAGCTCGATGATTCGCCCCTAACAACGTAGCTCACACCAACACATTCTCAAATGTTGTGTCAAAATAACATAGTGAATCAAAACAACAACCAAGATAATAGTACCGGAAGGTACCGAAAAGCACAAGAATTATTGCAAGGTGCAGACTGCAAGGTATACTTCGGACTTAGGGGTTCTACAACAGTGAACCAATTTCAAATAGTTGCACATTGCTTGTGGTGCACATTGATTGTTGGTACAGCGTTGTAGTCCTTTAGTCTAGTACGTGTTTTTGTGTACTGGATTAAAGTATTTGACAGTTCGTACAACGGTCAGCGTTGTATGTCTGTCATAAGCATAAGACCGTAACTCACACCAATATTCTCTCAAATATTCTGTCAAAATAACAGCGAATCAAAACAAAGCCAAAGATACTTGTACCAAAAGGTACTGAAAAGCGCAAGATTGCATGACAAGGTGCAGACTGCAAGGTGTACTTCGGAACTAGGGGTTCTACAACAGTGAACCAATTTCAAATCACTAGTTGCACATTGATAGTTGGTTGTAGCAACAATCAATGTGCAACTAGCGATTTGAAATTGGTTCACTGTTGTAGAACCCCTAGGTCCGAAGTATACCTTGCAGTCTGCACCTTGCAATAATTCTTGCGCTTTTCGGTACCTTCCGGTACTAGTATCTTGGTTGTTGTTTTGATTCACTATGTTATTTTGACACAACATTTGAGAATGTGTTGGTGTGAGCTACGTTGTAAGGGGCGAATCATTGAGCTTGGGACCGAGCTTGGGACCGATGTGCTAGTACTGACTGAGCCAAGAAAAATATCGTATTTGTTCGGGACCTACTGGTCTTAGAGTTAGTCTATGGTTGTAGTGCCGCGTGACATACATAAATCCTCCAAATGGTCCAGAACTTCGACCAATCGAGCGATTGGTGGGGCAATTTTGGAAGCTGAGTTAGGAAAACACTGATAGGTGGTTCGCCCAATAGGAGCAGACCAGGCGCATCACGCCGTGAAATGTCGGTAGTAGGGTAGAATAGCTAACTAAGCATATTGAGTTCATAAAAACGCACGAGGATCGCTCTCTTTTTCATTGTAATAATCAGATGTGTAAGTTCATCGGAAATAAATTGAAGTAGTGTTAGCTTATTAAAAAGCCAGAATAAGAAACAAATCCCTTAACTCTGATTATCAGAAAATGGGAGATTTAAAAAAAAGTGGGCTCATTATATTCATCTAATGATAGAAAAATCCCCCTTTTATAATAAGTTCAAGGACTTTGATTGGTGATTTTCCAGTAAAAGCGTTGCTATTTTTCTCTGAATATCTGAATAAACTGCTGCCATTTACATCGCTCTGCAGAAATATTTTACCAACTAGATTGCTGGTCTTTAGCACCGGAAAAGCTTGTAAAATTTCACTGCTTTTCAGCAAATAAAATGAATGTTTGAACTTCCATTTATTAATTACATTCTTCATTAAACAGTACTTGCAACTTTTTTTTTATAACAAGTTGTGTTGCGGGAAATGCTTCTGGAAGTATGAATCGGCGATTTGATTTTTTTTTGTCTGAAATTTGGTGAACAACTATGTCTTATATTATATGTCGTATGCCATTCTCTTCATTTGATGATGGTACAGAAACCAATATATTTACAGTGCCATCTACTGACTGAAATACTCATAAATGGGAACTAAGATAACGATTTTGAGATGAAATAATTGAATTGAAATTTGATGTCAATTGTTGTATTGTTGTAATTTGTATTAATATTGGATAACAAATTCAACACAGAAAGAACAATATTTGTGACAGAAATAAGCAAATATATTTTTTTAAATCAGGTTGTGCATTGATAAAAAAAAATTAAACTCGTCTCAGGTGTCGGAAACTAAATATTTTTTAAATGCATGAAGAAACAAACAAAAATAAGTTCATTATAGTCATTCAGCTATTATCCTTGCCTTCTTGTCTCATTCAAGCCGTTGACTCTTAGTCTGATGATTTTATGTTTTAATTCCTTATAGGGAAACTGCCCCCATATTAATCTCATGGTTCCTATATTCATCCTACGATGAATCAAACAATTGGGCACTTGAAGGATCAGTTTCGTTTTCTAATAATGTTTGCTTACGTTAAATAACTACAACAAACATTACTAACTAATCCTTCAACTGCCCAATTGTTTGATTCATCGTAGGATGAATATAGGAACAATGAGATTAATATGGGGGCAGTTCCCCTACATATACAAATCTCAGCTAGAAATTCACCTCATCTCTCTATTGTAAGTGTCCGCGTCTCGTTGGCGAGTATTTTTTTTATAAAGATTTCCGCGTTATTTCCGTCAAATGTTTCAAAAATAATGGCAGGTAGAGGTTGTGAGGGTTGCAGCATGTTCTCATATAAGCAAACTGCCTGTTAGGCAACGATGGAAGAGCTTACGGTAAAACGCAGCCATCCACTCCATCAAAGCTGGCAAAACCCGCCACCAGATTGACGAACAACCGCCTGTTGTGAGTACATTAGGAGTGGCGATAGGCATGGCCATATTGGATGGGTGATAACGGCCAAGAAAGATCACGAGAATGCGCGAAAGGCTCGGGTCACTGGCCAGCAGCTCAAAGGCAGGCACCCAATGATCCACTAGACTTTAAAACATTCGATCACTTATCAAGTTTAACAGTACGCAATTTGGAAGTCAAAGGTGACAATAATTGAGAGATACGACAGTGGAAGAAGGCACGTTCGCGACGGACAAAGCGGACACCAGGTCAAAGCCCATAATAGCCATGGTGGGTAACAAAAAGTTTGTTGTTCTTCAATATAAAGTTCCTGTACACGTACCGGCAGGCTACACGGTTCCCCAACTAGTGGCGGCAACTACCGGCACCCAAACACGTAGAAAGGAAAAGAGATGCAGATAAATTTTCAAAATTCCGCTTGGTAACAATGAGCAAAATTCCGTAACCTCTCTACTTTTTAAGTCGATACTGGCCTTACCAAGCAGAATTTTGACAATTGATCTGCATGGAACGAAATGTCACTTTCACGTACGGAATAATCGGGCGGAATATTTTTCCGAAAGTAAAAGTGACAGCTCCCATTAGTTTGCGTGGAAACCTTACAAATTCCAATTTTATTTTTCGTTCTTTTCAGGTGGATACTGCTGCAGAAATTTCTTTTCGTTTCTTTACTCTTCCGTTTCAGTAAACGGAATTTAACATGGGTTTGGGATAGAAAAAGAAATTTCTTTCGAACACGATACCGACCTTAAAATGTTAAAATCGCCACTAGCGCCACATTCTTCAGTCCTCTGCTTTATGTACGCTTCTTTAGCGAACGTTTTACTCGCGGTATTACCGTCTCTCAGTTTAGTGTGCTGGATGTCATTATACACAGAGACAAATTTGATAGTCAATTTCACCATTATTGGGGGTTAGGATGACAAGGGGTTAGGATAAAATGTCAAGTTTAAGTGAAAATTCTCCAATTGGAACCAGCCTGAGTATAACTAATGTTTCTGACTTAAACTTCATTCAAAACGAATCCCTCATTTTGTAAACCATTGTAAAAATATTCACGAGACGGTTTTAAACTTTCTACCGCAAAATTCAACACAAATCAATGCAGGAATTGGTAACACTTAAAAAATCTGAGCTAATTTTCTAGCGAACTTTTACTGTACTGATCTTTGCAACTTTGAGATGATGCCGTCAACGTACATCAGACTTAAGGCTGACTGTAGTAGGATTGGGCTAGTCATTATTGCCTTAAAAACAAAATAAAGGCTGACTAAAAGTAAATTTGTACGCCCCTCGTGCGCTGCTAGCACGCCCCTAGTATTGGGAATCAAAAATCTTTGACAATGGTTTGTTTACACTTCTATAGAGAACAACTGGTGCAAGTGTGATCAAAGTAGTCGATCGCGTTTAGAAATAACGCCAAATAGAACCCGAAAGAAGAAACAATATTGTGCACAAACACCTGGAAAATACGGAGTGGTCCGGTCAGCGGACCTACGAAAAAAACTGAAAACTGAGGGATTGTCAGCTGCGCAGCAAAGTGTTCTGGTGCGTTAAAACCAACCCCTGTCTTTCGATCTGGAATGTGACCAGAAGGTACAACGCCAACTTTCAAACGGTGCAGAACATCCTTGCCAGGGAAGGATACAAGTCGTCCAAAGCCAGTAAACACCCGAACCGGCACATGAATCAGAACTCCGTTGCTGATTCCGTGTCCATTTCCACTGTGCTGACGCTGATGGGTTCCATCAAGAGGAAGGTTCGAGATTTTGTTTGAACTGGAGAAATGTAACCATTTAATGCTGTAACTTTGATGTTTTAAAGTACTGTAAAGCAACAATTAATGGACTTCTTAAACTTATTCAATCACGAATTACAGGTCTTTTTGTGCGTACCAATTTACTTTTTGTCTGCCTTACATGAGCGAAGAGGCTTACGAGAAGACGGTGTTTCATTAGCCTCCTACCACGAGTTCAGATCGACGATGATGAAATCGAGGTGGTAGACAAATTGGTGTATCTGGGCTCATTAGTGACCGCCGATAATTACATCAGCAGAGAGACTTTGGGTTCCGAAGGATGCTAAGATCGAACTAAGTTTTCCAAACTACAAATTTGACCATCTACAAGAAATTAATTAGACCGATAGTCCTCTACGTACACGAAACATGAGACATTGCTCGTAAAGGGCCTTTGGTGTTTGTGAACAGAAAGTATTACGGTCTACGGTGAAGTGCAGATGGAAGACGGAACGTGGAGGAGCCGAATGCACCATGAATTGCGTCAGTTACTGTGAGAATCATCATACACACCGATAAATTCGGTTGACTACGATTGGCTGGGCATGTCGTGAGCATGTCGGGCGACAGCCCAGTTAAAATGATTGTCGAAAACGAACCAAAGGCACAAGAAGGCACAAGAGGACCGCAATGAGCAAGGTGAATAGATCAAGTAGAAGGCGACCTGCGGACCCTTTGCAGACTGCGATGGTGGCGAGGTGCAGCCACCGACAAACCGACATGAAACTCAATCTTCACTTTTGATCAAGAATCCATAACAACCGATTCAAATGTGCAGCAATCCCATCTGTCAAAACCTATAGAATCATTTTATCTAGATAAAATTAATTTGTCCGAAATTGCTAAGACATGAACCTTCTAATCAAGTTCCCAAGCGTGTTCGTGTCTTCAATAAACGTTCTCAGCGAACACGAAGATAGATGTCAGTAATATGATTTGAACCAAAATATTAAGACATTTTCTATTGTTACTCATGTCGGTTTGTCGGTGGTGCAGCCGTGGAACGAATAGAGAGGAGAAAACTTCTGTATACAGCAGAGGCCATCCCGGCTTCGGCCTGATTGGCAAGGTAAGTAAGCTTTCATTGGCGCGATAACAATTTTCGAACGACTGAACTCCTCCAGATGGGCGTCTCCTTCGAATGCTTGGATGATTGAGTGTCATACAAATGAATTGGGAGATTATTCAACACTCATAAATAGCTATAACTTGCAAAGCACTGAACCTAATAACATGATCGGTGCTTTATATAGAGTATCGTTCAAGAGAACATGTTTACTAAAAAAAATTCTTAGCAAAGGAAAAGCCAGCTTCCAATTTTCTTGTTTGAAACACATTTGTTTTCTCCAAGTGATCTGATTCTTCCAACTCGATGTCCTTGGGGGTCAACGCTCAATGCAATAGACAGAACTGGATCGTTCAGATCAAAGGACGTAATGATCTGTTTAATCAACTCAGTATAGAAAGCAAAGCAGATCGAGTAGAAAGCCCCCTTCCTAGTATTTTCGAGAGTTCCGGATTGAAGCATTTCTCCTGCTGCTACCCACATTGAAAGAAGGATCATAGTCGAAAATACTATATTGTAGGTTTAAATTAAATATCGTTTTTCAACCGATTTTTTTCGTTTGATTTTACTATTTTTCTTTCAAAATTACCATGCCGTTTGAACAAACATAATAAATATGTCAGCATTATGGTAAATGTCATGATATTTATAGTCAACTGTACTGAGACCATGGTTAAATTGATTGAAAGCAACGTTGTAGGATTGAAACAAGTGTTGTCTATAAAAATAGTATTTTCAACTATGATCCTTCTTTCAGTGCAGATATATATATATATATTTCCGGCGTCTTTCGAAGATGCTTCTTGACATCAGAAAATCAGAAATCCATCAGGTATTTTATGTCTTCGCAAATATTTGCAAGGAGAACCATTAGCGAGACTTTAACTGAATGCACATGTTCAGGAATTCAAGAGCTTCTAACTGGAAACTACGGTTCGCTTTGTTGATAAGGGGCAATACGTAGCTCAAGAAGTGGAGAAGCGGCTGTGTCATCGGGTGATTAAGATGGCACATAATGTGCTGAGCGGTTTGATTGTTGTCGTAGTTATATTGCAACTAAAAAAAAAACAATACAACCTACCGTTCCAAATTCCTTTTGACAACTGATTCCAAATTTAGCCTCCTGGTGGCAGTTGCATGCAAAATTTTAAAAGGCTTCATTTCCAAAAACAAAACTTTGTATCATTTGAAATTCCTTGTTTCGTTTGGGGCTGGTAGCAAAGGTATCTCGCATCAATTGTCCCAGGTACAATGGCAGCTTTTTGCATGCGTAGCTCGCACAAAAAGCCAAAATATATTTGATAATTATCAAATGAGGACAGTCACGTTTCAGCAGGTTTTTGACGAATAGGTTAGAAACCACCATTACCTATGCTCCATCGGATCCAAAACCCACAAGCCTCTTTTTGTAATCGGTGCCATCGATCTGGAACTGTTTAACAATTGCGCAATATACGTAAAGATTTTTGCACTGTAAGACTATATCACAGATCACAAAAAAATCACGTTCGAAAAAAAATTGCTTCAAATAGCAAAAATAAGTATGTATGTTCTTAATTACTCTAACTTTCTAAAATTCATCTGCGTAAATGCATCAAAATACTTCTAAATTAGAAGAAAAGTATTTTTGTAGAAATCTCTGCAGGAAATTTTGCCGAAATTTGACAAACAATCTCTTGAGGAACTGTGGAACAAACACTTTTCCCGCGGAATACTTGAAGAAATCATTGAAGTTATTTCTAGAAAACTATATGTAAGAATCTTTGCAGACATCCTGGATAAAATAAAACAAAATATTTCCACAAAAACCAATTGCGGAATTTTTTAAATTAGGAATTAAATATATGAGATTGTGGAATTCGTGCAAAAAAATCTTCTTAGATTTCTCCAAAAAATCAAGATTTTATCCAAGAATTACTTCTGGAACTACCATATAAATTTTGAGAAGTTCTTTTAGGTGTCTTCCAGGGATTCCTTCAGAATCACAAAACTTCATAAGTTCAGCAATTCCTCCTCCTTTCATCACAAGAAAGTTTTGAAAAACTGCCGGTGAAATGCTAGAAGAAACTCATGAAAGAATCTCCTGAGGAATGCCTACAAACTCCCGAAGAATACCTTTAGCAACGCCAGAAGAAATATCTCAAGGAATGTCTAAGAACTTTTCACAGAATCTTTGGGAAAGTGTGTGATTTTTTTAAATTATCTCAAAAAAAAATTATGAAGAAATCATTTTGGGGCCCATAAGGGTGTTAGTCATTCTAGCACGTAGTTTTTGTGGGGATCGTGTTTCTGGGTGCTCAATTGTGTATCCACATATGTGTCTAAACTACAATCGATAATGTATGCTTACTGGCAACCATGGAACTTTTTGTCTTTAAATCCAATGGCGAGAGGGAAACAAAACAGTGGGAAAACAAACAATCGAATCGTGTAGGTGGTGCCCGGAATGAATTTATCTTTCATGTGATGGCAACATGTTTGAAGTGTGTCGGAGTGTGTTTTTAGAGTGTAAACACATGAAGGCCGAGTGAATTACTCCCTGGGACGGTTTTATATTACAAAAAGACTTTAAGACTGTCATATGTTACTGTAGTGTCAGTTCATGTACCTAAAACAGCACACTGATAGTAGGATTGGTTAAAAGTTGGACCCTAAAATGTACTCATTTTGTAAATTTTAGATTTTTTAATGGACAAGCAATTGCCAAAAATCTTAAAAATCTTGTTACATCTATAAAATCTGTAATCTTTACATACATCTGTACATCTGTATGAAAAAAAATTAAAAAAAAAATCCTAGAAAAATCTTAAGAACCCTGGTCAGGAGACATTTCTCCATAAATTCGATTAAAACGATTGGGTTTCCATCCTTTATTCGTGCTGGTATCAGTTCTGATAGCGATTGATAAGTTTTTACCGAATGATGTAAAATGGAATGTTTTTTATCCTCATTTAAAATGATTTGCGTTATAGGGCTTTTCCAATGCGCAATACGCATTCCATTTTGGGATGACGATTTTTCATACAGAGTATGTGAATTCGAATTTGAACAGGAGGTCAATTCGCTTCGATAATACGCGAAGTTGTTCAACATTCGAAGGAAAATCATCTGGTTTCTAGAAAATCGTCCTCCGCTTGTATCTATAATTCGAAAATATGATTTCAATGTTTCGATATGAACTGACGGAGAATTCATTCGATAAAAGGAGGATGTTTGGGTTCAGTGTAGAATAGTCTAGTTATTTACATTTGCACTGAACAAAATTCTTTATGAACTATTAGTCAAGTCATGTCGCAATAATTATAAAAAAAACTAAACAGAAAAAAGAACGGATAAATTATGAATTATAATTAAAACTCAATGTATACGGAAAAGATAATCATACAGATTACAAATCAGATTTTTCTTGAAGGTAAATTACACACATGGTTCAAATCACCCGCAGGGCTGTATGCATCGCGATGCACATTCGGCAGATCGTATACCGATTCATGTGTCTTTTTACTGTCATTACGAACAGCTGAGATATTTGATCTGCAAAAAATCTAAAAAAATTATAAGCAATTTATTTTCGTTGGGAAAAAGTGAGTACCCTTAAAGCTTAGTATGCGTTGCTGAGTTTTCTGTACGTCTTAGTTGTTGTTTTTTGCTATTCAGTTTGAACTGAATAATGGCCGAAATTTAGTTTGCGCCTAACGTTAAGTAACCCTAAGCCGATTATGAGGTGGTGGAAATGTTCTAATATCACTAGGGTGCAACGGGCGCAGATCTGTTATCCTATTGAAGCTCGAAACATAAGAACAAACCTAGACTAAACCAAATTTGTCACCTATCTCAAAAGACCAAATCCTACGCGCGCGAATCAGATTCCCTACACTGACCTAAATCCTGTCAGCAAACGTAACAAATCCAACTGATAAGAGTTAAAAGCGCGGTATTCCGAAATAATTACCGAACCCAACCAAAACCTTCACCTATAATGCTGCAAAAAAAAAAGTTATCTGAACTAGTCGCGATCTTTGCTACACACTGCATGCTTCCTACGCTCTACACGTTTTGCTAGTGGTTTGTCTTGCTCCCTATCATGGAATTATTTACAGGAGAATCGGATTGTTACGAAATACAGGAACGAATATTCTCCACCAAACCTTATGATCCACGATGGGATGATCGAATCTGGTGGGATCCGTTTGCTTTCGGAACTTGTCAAGCTTACCGAACTTCCCGTCAGTATTCAGACTGTTGCGATTTTTGTCGTGAAGTGTTTCATCTAGGAATAGGTCCTCAAGGCACCGCCGGCTGAGGTGATCTTCAGATGAACTAAGGTGGCCAAGATTATCCTTGTAATCCACCCGCGAGGAAAACGACAAGATTTCCTTCTGGTGTGGCTTCTTCGGGAACGAATCCTCTACTGGACGGTAGAGAGCTCCAGAAAGACAAACGTGCAGCATGCAGCCACCTGTCGAAATAATGGCCCGGTTAGTATGTAAATAAATTGGTTCACGTAGTAGTGACATCATTACCCAAAATCAGTATTGTGCCATGGAATCCAAATAGCTGAATCAGTCGTTCAATCAACATTGGGAATATGAAACTGCCGGCCGCCGTACCGGAGATTGTAATTCCATTGGCCAGGGCGCGTCGTTTCTCAAAGTACTGCGAAACGATGACAATACCGGGAGTGGTGGACAGCCCACCACCGATTCCGGTTAGTACTCCAAAGGTAAGCAGCAGATGATACAGGCTGGTGGCGAAATAGCTCAACGTGAGTCCTAAAGCACAGAACACACCACCGATAATTACGACGATACGTGGCGAGAAGCGTTGGCATAGGGCACTAGACACCGGGGCTAAAGCTAAGCACAAAGCGGATAATATAGCTGGAATCCACGAGGCCGTGGTTGCGGATGAGTCAGGGAAATTCTCCAGGATTTCTACGTACAGGACACCGTAGGACTTTACGAGACCGGCAACCCAAAACTGCACGGAAAATGCACCAAATACGATTACCCATCCGTAGCCACCATCCGGTGGTCCGTCCTCGCCATCTTCGCTACTGGTTTCGGTGCATACCTTCTTTCTACGTTTGAGTTGCTTTTCTCTGGAAAAAGAAAACAGGCCGTTTAGTTCTGTAATGTAATTATTCTCAAAGGAACTTACTTCTTGCTTCTCAACTCACGAGATTTGGCAATCAACGGCCTAGCGGTTAAACTTGAAACAGTCAAAAGGTTTTCATTGTCGTCCTCGTCCAATTCTGCCGACAACTGAGGTTCAACTGTGAATCAAAATAAATCACAGCAATAATTTTTCTCAGACTTCAATGCAAACGGAAAACACTATCTTACCAAGTGGTTTGTTGACAACTTGGAATCCTGTATCGAAAGCCAACGATGAAGGTCGCAGCAGGGTATCCGTGCGATGATCCTCCTTAGGAAGGGTGTTAGAATGGAGTGGGCTAATGAGTGGACCATTTGCTCCCGGGTAGGAGTCTCGCTGTCGGTCCAGAAAGGCATCCACTCCAATGAGGTCGCTGGGCAGCATAGTGTCGCCGGGGATGCCCCCGTTGATGCCGGTGGGTCCACCGCCACCACCGATTGTCGCGACCACCGGTGCCGATTGGATCGAGAACAACGATCCACTGTTGTCGCACTCGGCGAGCAGGGCCGTATTGAGTGGAGCCCTGCAGTGGTTCGGAATTGAGGGGTGAAACACGGCTTGGAGGAACTTGTTCTCGTACTTTGGCTGTATCTCGATGTCGTCCGATATGAGACTCTGAGGTCTGATGGCTTGATCGAGACAGACCTGCGATGCCTAGAAAGAAAAAGAGAGATTAGAGAGATTAGGATAAGTAGGTGGAATAAATAGTAAGAATGGATTTTTTTTGATCTGCTGAGTTGTGTCAGCTTGTTGTTCTTGCCATAACTGTCGTCCTGAGGTCGAGGTTGGTAACGAGGTCTCCCAAGATGTTTCCCAACATTTTCCGACAAGTGTATGTGCGTTAGAAACTCTTTACGGCCTAATTAATCTTCGTGTTCCAGCTCTCAATGCAACTTTGAGGGCAGTAACGTATGCCGAATGGCATTTTAACAACCCTTGCAGCATTTACAAAACTGTAAGCCTGCGCAGTTCACTCGACTTAACGTCATACTGGAGGCACACATGTTTTCAATATTCAGTGTTCATTTTGACCCGCTAGTATATATCATGTGAACATAATGGAAGCGAACGAGCAACAACGGCGAAAAATCATTTGCGATTTTTTGTAATACCATCCTGACTAACGTACTGGGCGGTATTTTTCAAGAACCGGTTTCATTATAGCGTTTGATGGTGCAAAGTTAAATCTTTCTTTTATTCCGAGTAGTTTAAATTTCTTTAAAATAGTACATGGTCTAAAATGTTTCAAAAACTGACTTATCGTGAGCTCCGTTTTCGCCTCCATGATTACCACGAGTCTCAAACGAACGAAACTTCAAAACAAACATGCAAGCCGAGTTGATATTTGAATACACTCTAAAAAAAAGTGCAAACATGTCTGTGATCAACCCATCCAATGTTACACATGTTTAAAAAACACCGACAGGGACTATCACTCACCCTGTACTGTTTATAATATTCGGTCAACATATCCAAACAGGAAACTGCTGCTAGCAAGTCCGGTAAAAAATGGGAAAATTGTGTGGGTTGGGGGGCGGCAAAGTAAAGCGAGAACTAAAAAGAAAGTTTCAAAAAAAAATAGAAAAATCTGGGGAGATAAAGGGGGTGAGAAAAAAAAAGATGTAAAAAAATTTCTAGTTATTTTTTTTATATGTAAATCGACAAAGATTATTCATTAGAGCCTAACTGACAAACGTAAACAATGGCTTTTTCCGCGAATTTCTCGTCATTGAAAACTCACCTAATCTACCTATTACGGTCATTTCGAAGAGGAAGAGTTCACCTATCCGATGGAATTGGAGGCTTACATGGGTAGCCTTTGTGCCACGAGAATTTTACGGAAGAAGCCATTGTTTACGTTTGTCAGTTTGGCCCTAATGAAAAATCTTTGTCGAAATGTGAAACCAGCTGTTTGAAAGGACCAAGCAGTTAGCAAAAACGTCGATTAAAAAAGTGTTCTGCACTAGCAATGATCTAATCTGCAAGAAGCACGAATTTGTTATTGTCACGGGCTGCATTACCGGCAAGGTCCAAAATTTCCACCGCCAGGTACACCAACACGGCTACAGGTGCGCGTCTGCCAACCCGATCGGTATAGTTGCCGTTCCGCAAAAACCGATGCACCCGGCAAACAGGAAACAACAGACCGGCACGGTGCGTGTGGGAATTTGCTTTCGCCCTGAGGCTTTTCCATCTTTTTCCACGGCCAGAGATTTCCAACGGAAACGACAACGACGCGTTATTTCTCCACCAGAATTACTCACTAGTTCCAGCTAGAAACCTTCGTTAGTATCCATTTTCGAGCGAATTAAAGCTTTACCAGCTCATAAGTACGATGTAGACATAGTAAATCACCTTGTTTTTCATGCAACACACCAACATCTCAACTCAAGAACATTTTGGAGTGCCGTAGATATTCTGAGAACACTTCAATTATGCTATGATGTCCCATGAAGCTTCTGTAACTCATAAATACGATGAAGGCCTCGTTAATAGGCTCGTTGATCATGCAACACATCAACATCTTAACTAATGAATAGTTTGGAGGGCAATAAATTTTGTGAGAATACTGTAATATGACTATAATTGTGCAAATATGTCCCATGGAGTCTTTGCAACTAATAAGTACGATGGGAACCTCGTAAGTCGGCTTGTTGATCATGCAAAACACCAACATCTCAACTCAAGAATAATTTGAATTGCCATATTCTGAGGATACTTTAATAAGACTATAGTTGTGCTATGACATCCCATGGAACTTTACCAAGTCATGAATACTATAGAGACCTCGTCAGCCGCCTTGTTGATCATACGAAACATCAACATCCAAAATCAAGAATAGTTTGGAGTGCCGTAGATATTCTGAGTATAATGTAATATGACTTTATTTGTACAATGATGTTCCATGAAGCTTTTGCAACTCATAAGTACGATGGAGACCCCGCAAATCGCCCTGTTGATCATGTTAAAAATCCAGATCTAAACTCAAGACTAGTTTGGAGTACCGCAGATATTCTGAAAATACTGTAAAATATGTCTGCAACGGGTTTAAGATTTTCGTTTTAGCTTTAACAGCTTAGAAGTACGGTCAAACGCTTTATCTGACCTCAGGGACAATTCTGATGATCTAGATCATCATTGTGTCCGTAACTATATTTTTCCTGGTTAAAAGAGTTATTTTGGTATGCATTCAACGCACAATATGAGTCTGGAGGTTCTGGCAGGAGTAAAACCCTTACAAAACCGCTTCTGGGAGCTCTCATCTAGAATACTGATCATGTGTGGAATCAGTAACAACCTTGTGATTGAAAACTTTGAAGAAATGCTCGAATTGAGTACCCTGTCTAGAATTATCTCTATTAACTATATGTCATCTGATATTAGTCTTCCATGCTATAATTCTCCTAGTGTACGCTTCCCTTATCACAGTTCCTCCATTGACTATGATCTCTCCATGAAACAGGCTATTCAAGGCATTCCAGATCAACTTCGACCTATTTTAATTCCCCATATTTTTATTAAAAAGGCAATTAATTGCAATAGAAAAATGTTCACTGATGGGTCGTGCATTGATGGATCCACTGGTTTCGGTGTTTACAATGAATACTTATCTGCCTTCCGGAAACTTCAGGAGCCTTGTTCCGTATATGTTGCTGAGCTGGCAGCAATCAATTTCGCATTGGGGATAATTTCCGACATCCCCATAGACCATTATTTCATCTTCTCGGATAGTCTCAGTTCTACTGAGGCCCCCCGGTCGATGTAAACAGTGAGGCACTCATCTTACTTTTCGTTCAAAAATAAGGGAGCAGATGTGTGCGTTGGTCGAAAGATCATTTAGGATTACCTTTGCATGGGTCCCCTCACATTGCTCCAATTCCAGGCAATGAGAAGGCGGACTCTCTAGCAAAGGTGGGCGCAAAAGAAGGTGAGATTTTTGAAAGAAGAATTTCACATGATGAATTTTTCCCATTAGTTCGTCAGAGTTCTCTTCAAAGTTGGCAAAACGATTGGACAAGTAATTCTCTTGGGCGGTGGTTACATTCCATTATTCAAAATGCTTCGTCGAGATCGTGGTTCAAAGGTCTGGATGTAAGTCGCGGTTTCATTCGTGTGATGTCAAGACGTATGTCCTACCACTATTCGCTAGACGCACATCTCTACAGAATTAACCTCGTCGATAGCAACATAAAGGGTGATACGGTCAAAATTTGGTCAAGGGAAAACGCGTGTAAATCGGTGAAATCGTTTATTTAAAAAATCAAATTAAATTTCTTTTTCAAGTTCAATTAGTATAAAATTCAGGAAAAATATTCAGTTAGGCTTCCGCTTTTCCAAATCCGAATTGCCGGGCCTTACGCTTGACCCCTGCCATCAGATTTTGTACAGCCACCTTGTCCACCTTCTTCGCCGCAGAAAGCCAGTTTGCCTTGAACTGCTGCTCGTCCTTAGCAGTTTTTTTGGTCTTCTTTAGGTTCCGCTTGACAATAGCCCAGTATTTCTCAATTGGACGGAGCTCTGGCGTGTTGGGAGGGTTCTTGTCCTTGGGAACCACCTGCACGTTGTTGGCGGCGTACCACTCCATGGCCTTTTTACCGTAATGGCAAGATGCCAAATCCGGCCAAAACAGTACGGAACAACCGTGTTTCTTCAGGAAAGGCAGCAGACGTTTATTCAAACACTCTTTCACGTAAATTTCTTGGTTGACAGTCCCGGAAGCTATGAAAATGCTGCTTTTCAAGCCACAGGTACAGATGGCTTGCCAAACCAGATATTTCTTTGCGAACTTTGACAGTTTAGTGTGCTTGAAAATATCTGCTACCTTTCCCCTTCCTTTTGCCGTATAAAACTCCTGTCCCGGAAGCTGCTTGTAGTCGGCTTTGACGTAGGTTTCGTCGTCCATTACCACGCAGTCAAACTTCGTCAGCATCGTCGTGTACAGCCTCCGGGATCGCGCTTTGGCCGTCGTATTTTGTTTATCATCGCGATTTGGAGTCACTACCTTCTTGTAAGTCGATAGTCCGGCTCGTTTTTTGGCTCGATGCACGGTTGTAGACGATACACCCAGCTTATTTGCGGCATCTCGGAGAGATAGGTTAGAGTTTCGCTTGAAACTACCGGCAACTCTCTTTGTCGTCTCAGCGGCTTCCGGTTTTCGATTTCCCCCCGATCCAGACTTCCTGGCTGTCGACAAACGTTCCCCAAACACTTTAATTACATTTGTAACGGTTGATTTGGCAACTTTTAACGATTTTGCCAACTTTGCGTGCGAGTAGCTCGGATTTTCGCGATGCGCGAGCAAAATTTTGATACGCTGCTCTTCTTGCTTGGACGGCATTTTGACAACTGAAGAGTGAATTCCAAAATCAAAATAGGAGCAACATTTTACACACACACACCTTCAAAATGAGGGGTGTTCAGGTTTTTTAAATGCAAAATTGAAAGAAATACGTCAAGTTGATATTGACCAAATTTTGACCGTATCGCCCTTTATGTAGGTGCGGAACCGGTTATGATGACATCGCTCGAGCAGTTTGGCATTACCCGGATAATGATGCCTGCAGAGCACGACTATTGGATACCCTAGCAGCCCTGAGTAGACAACCCATCCCCGAGGTAAGAGATGTTTTGGGAATGCGTGATCTCCCCTACATGCAAGCAATTTACGAATTCCTTTGTTTGTCTGATCTAAGAGTGTAATGTCTTCACCCCTCCCCTCCAGTCTTGTAAATTCCTTGCCATTGTGTCCCAGCTATACTATCCTTTTGTTTCCGTGCTACTTGTACCAGTCCGGCAAGCTGTGGTCACTCATCTGCGACTTAGTTCCTGAAAGGGACTACAAAGACCAATGATTTGGTAGATGTCGCAGTCCCTAGCCCCTGTATCTTTGCGATCGAAGTAGGAGATTGAACTTCGAGAAGTTTTCATTGCACGACTCACAACCTCGAGCGTAAATATTAACTGCGCTGAAATCCATGGGCAAGTGTGTACTTCTGCAGTTGTTGATGCTAAACGATTGCTCATATCCCGCCCGATAAAAGCAAGGGCAAGCACGTGATGAAAAGAAGCATGCTGAAGAATGCTGAAGCGACAACGTAATACTTTACAACTACCGTCGCCAACATTCTCATAAAAACAAGCGTGGTCGGCTCACAAATGCTTTGTTCAAAGAAAATTGTTTAAGAAGCTCTGTTCTTTCCGTGGTAAAAGTTTCGTTACGATTCATTAAGATATAAAACAAAGTTGTGACAGATGGAAGCCAAAAGAAAGAAATTAATCTTGGACAACCACGTTGAAAATCCCACGGGGTCGGGTTCGAAGTATGCGAAATCGTTGAATTTGGCTAAATCTACCGTGTCCTTAAACAATCCTGTGAGCGAAAAACTATTGTTCGGAAGAAGTCAAAGTATTAAACCTACATTATGTTTAGTGAACTTCAAATCTTTCTCCTTTATATTTAATCACGGCTCGAAGGCGCTAATCAAAATTGTTTTAAGCCGCATGCACGGCATTTGATCCCAAATCTCAACCAAACGTGTTTTAAATGTATCCAAAAACATGTGGCCGTTTTTTCTAGCATGTATCCCCGGTATTGAATCCGGGGGGTTTTCAGGCGGAGGGCAGGCCTTGGGAGGAATTTATGAAAAAAGAAAATTTTTTTCCCCCCCTGGGGAACACCGTTCTTTGGGGGGGGGGGTGTTTGGGGGGAAAAAAATTCTCTCGTGGAATTTTTTTTTTGGGGGGGGGGGGGGGGGGTTTTTTTAAATTTGTTAAAAATTATTTTTTTTTTTTTTTTTTTCCCCTTGGGGGGAGGGGGGGTTCCCCCGCGGGGGGGGGGGTGTGTCCCCCCCCCCTCCATAAAGGTTGTACGGAATCAAATTGCACCACTTTTAAATGGCTGTAACTTTTTACCCGTTTGGTATTTTCTATTGAAATTTTGGGTGGAATTAGTTCAATGTGTATTTGTTTACGGTGTGTGAGTTTCACAAGCAGATGTGCAATCGTTGCGAAGATGGAGTCGGAAGAACAGCAGCGGCGCAAAGAAATTTTGCGCACGTACCTCGAAAATCCGGATCTTTCTCATCGTGCCATCAGCAGGAAGCTGGGAATGGTACATTCTACGGTGTCTCGTGTTTTAAATCGGTACCACGAACGTTTGACTATCGATCGGAAAGAAAAAAGTGGCCAAAATGGATCTCCGTTTAGTGTTAAGGATCACAAGCGGGTAGTTCAAGCTTTTAAGAGGAATCCCAACAGTTTAGTTCGAGATGTGGCGAAAAAACTGAATCTAACCAAAACTTTCGTGCAAGATGCGAAAAAACGTGAAGGACTACACATGTACAAAGTCCAAAAGGTGCCTAATCGCGATGAACGGCAGAATACGGTAGGTAAAACATGTGCACGGAAGCTCTACACCCAGATGTTGACGAAACCACATTGCCTCGTTATGGATGATGAGACGTATGTAAAAGCAGACTTCCGGCAGCTTCCGGGGCTCCAGTTTTCACTGCTCATCATAAATTCGATGTCCTCGAGGACGTTAGAAAGCAGAAGATGTCAAAGTTTTGCCAAAAAATATATGATGGACTGGAACGGTCAAATGGGCAGGTGTACCTAAAGGAATGCCACCAAAAGCGTCTACTTTTTCTTATGAGGTCACACGATGGTCCTACGATTTTCTGGCCGGATTTAGCCTCGTGCCATTACTCGAAAGAGGTTTTGGAGTGGTACAAGGCTAGGGAGGTCAATTTCGTGCCGAAGTATCTCAACTGCCCGAACGCACCGGAACTGCGGCAAATTGAAAAGTACTGGGCCATCATGAAACAGGCACTTCGGAAGCATCCCAAGGAAGTAAAATCGGAGGAAGATATGAAGAAAAAATGGATTGCCTCGAAAAAAAAGTTGGTCCAAATGTCGTACAGGACCTTATGAGTAGTGTAAAGAAGAAGGTTCGTGCATTTGGAATTGAAATTGAATAAAACAAACATGGGAAAATATTCATAACATGTTTTATTTTACTCCCTGAAAGGTTGAAGATGATTGGTTGAACGGGTGAATTTTGCCGAATATTTGTGTGTGTCGCAATTTGATTCCGTACACCCTTTATAAACGATCATTTTGTTTGTTCAGAGACACTTCCAAAGTAAACAATTTTTCATCCGAAAAAAATATGGTATGACCAGCGTGCGTCTTAAAAAGCCGCGCCCGGGGTGTGGGTATTTTGTGTTTTATTTTTGTGGGGGGGTTATTGTGTTTTTTTTTTTTTTTTTTTCCCCTTATGGTGGTGTTTTTTTTTGTTTTTTTGTTTTTATTTATTTATATTTTTTGGGGGGGGGGAAAATATTCTTTTTTTTTTTAATTTTTTTTTTGTTTTTGTGTTGTTTTATTAAATGTGTTTTTTTTTTTGTAGTTTTTATTATATTTTTTTTTGTTGTGGGACTTTTTTTTTTGGTGGTGGGGGGGGTGGGGGGTGTGCGGCCTACGGAGGGGATGTGTGTAACGTAGGTTCATTAGATTGGCATTGCGGAATCTGACCAGGCGTGATCCACTAAACCACCATATATGACGCGCTCTAGGCTGTTCGAAATGGATACGCTGGATTGTCGACGAAAAATTAAACTAGTGTTTTTTTATATTGTCAAACTTATAAACGGAAAAGTCGATTGCTCCAGACTTCTCTTGGTGCTAAAAACTTGAATAGCTTTGCTTTGCTTCAACCTCGGTTGCATCGAACTACTTTTGGCCATCATGGCTATCATCGTTGACATCGATAATACGCACTTTCAAATCACTCGAGGATCTCCACGAGTTTTATGAACCATCCCACCGGTTTATTTCTCGAATTAGGAACTCAATTGTTAAATAACATTATGTTTTAATTTCATGTAGACAACAGTCAGTTGAATAAATACCCATATGCAAATATGTGGCTGCTTCTGTGCTGGATTCTGTCAGAACAGTTGGTAGAACTTTGAGGAAGTTATCTATAACTATGATCAATGTATCGTTTGTCGATGACCATATGTGGATGTTCTGGAAAACTTCAAATTCAGCGGATGGAGCAAAACCAATTATAGAAGCCCCGTATCAATATCCAATTACGCAACTTTACTCCAACATCGTCTCCCAGCCTGCGATTCATTCATAACAGGCCCAAGAAAAACTTTTACAATATCAAAGAGGAAACGAGCTTATCACAGATAAGACAACTCGGTACAATTTCTATCTATACTGCTCCGACGTATAAACCGTTACATAGTTACAGCAGGACGACAGTGACGTTACTGTTTCCATTGTCAACGTCCAATTTTTCGTCCTATTTCCAGCGTAGAGAATAGAAAACGGGACCCACATCGGATCGGCATCATTTAATTCACTTTACTGAACTCTCACCAACTGTCGCCAGCACGTCGAATCCGCTCAAGGTTAGGAGACTCGTGTTTCCGTTCGACTCAAGTGGCAAACGGGCGGTAATCTTCATCGATTCAATTTCCTTTTCTCCCCATGAAGTCAGATAAAAATGATTGTTGATTGTGTTCCAGCTGTGGGGGATGGCATATTTTTAAGGTTTCACTACTGTTTTGCGACAACTGTCTGTCAACCCACATCTGGGAGGGAAGAAAATCGGTAATCAAAGTTGCTTGGAAAGTATGTCGATGTATTCGATCCCATCAATCATAAAAATAGGAGGATAACTTGTTCGGGTTATTTTCTTCCGCGAAGCCGTAGTCGAAATACAAACAATAGGCTGCAATAAAGTCCTCAATTAGCAATAAAAAAATGTGATCAATGTGTATAATCAGGATGCGGATTTTTAAAGAGTGTGGTTTTTTATTGGACAGTATAACGCATGCATGACGGATCAGCGAGGCTAGGGAAGCGACGAAGCCATGAAGGTCCTTGAGGTCGGCATTTTCAATTATGATGCTTGCACGAGCGGGTGTTATGGAACAGCAATAAGATAAAGAACAAGTTTTGCGCGTTTGATTTTTTCCACTGCTAACTTTGTAGGTCTTTCTCTTTGACCTTTGACAAGGTCAGTAGCTGCTGGATCAGTTCTGGAAGAAGGGGAGGCTTGCTTGCCTGATTGTATCATTTTTTTGCTTCCGGAAGGAGTGACGTAACTGTTGGGTCATGTGGTGAAATTCGATAATGAAGAACAGTTATTTCCATTTGAAGTCATAAAGGGCAGTATAATTAAGATGAGAGCTGCGTGTTCGAGTCCTGTTCAGATCGAAAAATTTCTTCTACATTGTATTGTAAGAGCAATTAAATGTGAAATCACGGTACATTTTTAGGTGCATGTAGAGAGCATTACTGGAGGCTTCTTTGTTAAACGTTAAAAAAATGAATATAAAATGCATGAAAGGGAAGGTCCATTAATTATGTCACGCAGTAAAGGGGGTGGGCGGGTTTGAGAAAACGTGACGATCCATACAAAAAAAATCGAAGGTTCATACAAAAAATGTGACAAAGGGGGGGGGGGGGGTAATAAAAAGTCAATTTTTTGCGTGACGTAATTAATGGACGTTCCCAAACTATTCACGATGAATTTTTTGGCTAGTATGCAAACAAGGTATCTTAACTCATGAGTAATGTATGTAAGTTGCAGAAATTAGAACTTTTGAAGTAGAAGATATCTTTATCAGTACTGTTTCCTCGAATATGATGAACAATACAGTTTGCACTCACTAATTGGTGTCAGCGTTTATGTGAGAAAATAATTTTATCAATAATCGTGCTATAACAAATGTCAAATTCTAAAATATTAAGAAAATTATGTAACTAAACACAGATAAAAAGAAACATTGAATTGTCTGCGTTATCTAATGCACATAAAGGGAATGCTAGATTTGGCAGAAATGTAAATTTAAGCCAGATAACGCCTGAATCTACACACTAGCAAAATGTCATGTAAATTTTTGTCTGATGAGACCGACACATACAAGCGTCCTTTAGCTCATAAGAATGAGTTGAAAGAGATGAAAAATTTAATTCAAACACATCTTTCGTCGAATTGCGTATGTGCCAGTTTCAGGAGACATAATTTTACACGAAATCTTTCTTTACGTTCCCCGACTTTTTACAAACATGCATTACGTCTCGTGCAAAATAAATAACTGCTGAAGAAATTCGCTTACATTTATCCTCTGCGTATTTTCCTTTTGTCCACGTTTACCGAAGGGGATGTTTTAATCAGCTCCTTCCCACATCTAGGCTTGTTGCCAGAATGTGATTTTGAATATTTAGTTAAATTTATTTCATATTTAGATGATCGTAAATTATGATTTATTTCACGTTTATACCTGTCATTTGAGGTACATCTATGCTTATGATTATGTTCATCATCTGGAACTATCATAAGCAATGAAAAAAATGTTTCTGTACAACAGCACGCAACTATGGCATCACTGTTGCTTTTGAGTGTGTCAATTTTTTCTCTCCACTTTGTTAAGTATTGTTATAGCGTACCGGTATTGTAACGTGAAGCCTGCTATCTCGTACAGTTGCTCGTTTTTAAACAAAACATCAAGTTTATCGTCACTGTCGCTTTGTCTAACAGTAGCATAAGAGTAAGAGAAATAAGATGTACACATTGCTAATCCAAAGATCAATGACAAACTAAAACTTTGGTAGTGTATGTCTGTCTGTCTGTCTGATTACCTGATTATAGTTTGTGATCATAACACGATTTGTGGTTGATTGTGTTCGATAGCGAATGGTAAAACGAAGGAGCGGGTTGTGGAAATTGACCTTAGTAGTGAATCGTGAACTGGCATATTTCATTTTGCCTTCACATACACGCACGGTACTCCACACATACAGTGAGCTTATATACGCATTACAACGCTGAAAAAACATTCACTTGATCGGAAAGCAATTCGAATGTTTTCAATAAGTACCAGTAGCTAGCAACTTTATTACATGATTCTGAAAAATGTCCGAGGCTAATGCTCGTTCATTTTGGTAGGTTCCGATAGATAAAAAGCAAGCAAATAAATTAACATCCAAATATTGACTAGCTGATGCATCTACTGCATATAGACTGTCCCAGAAAATAATGGCACACTTTTCTAACGCATCCCTTTGAACATACATTTTTTTCGGGTAGTCTGTCGGCTTCATCTCATTGTTCACACCCAAACGGCAAACCGAACCCAACTCACAGCAAAGTTTCACGCGCATTTCGAGAGATGGGGAAGATTTCCGTTGAAAAACGCCGTGCCATCGTGCAGAAGTGGAACCGTATTCCAGGATTATCACTAAGAAAGTTGGTGAAACTGGAAATCGTTCGAGTAAAAGCGGTGCGTATTACGATCCGGAAGTTGAGGGAGCAGTATTTCCTTGTGGACCTGCCACGAAGTGGATGAAAAAAAGTGCGTCAAACCCCAAATTGTACAAAAAATCGGACGAGCTTTTTCTAAAACAAAAGTGGTCTCCGTTGACGATTTGGTCAAAAAGCAGAACATCTCGAAGTCCAACGTTCAACCAGCCAAAGAGAGATTGAAGCTGAAGACGTACAAGAAGCAGAAGCAACCAAAACGAAGTCCTACACAAGCAGCCAGCGTGAAACAACGGGCGCGGAAACTGTATGACACAGTTTTCGCCAAGAGTAAGTGCTGCATCATGATCGACGACGAAACGTATTCGAAGTTGGACTATAAAGCATTTCCGGGAGCGCAATCTTACACGATCCGTGAAGATGATGATGTTGACAAGGCGGACACTGCAGCTTTCACTGAAAAATTTGGCAAAAAGGCTATGGTCTTCATAAAAACATGAATTGAAATACACATGTTTTTAACGAACTGAAGGTGTGCCCTTTCTTTGTGGGACGGTGTATAAATGCTTGCACCTTCTCTAGACTCCATCGATTAAGTTTCATATAACAGCATTTCCCGTCTGATTGGTCCCTTTTATCCGGATTTTCTTCAATTCCAGCTAATTTTTGATTATTTTGGAATTCTTAAGAAGAACTGTCTTCATGATAGCCCAACATTTTTCAATCAGGTGATGTTCCGGTGAATACAGAGGATTCATGTAGTTTGGCACATAAGGCACTGTATTGGTCTTGTATCAATCCAACACGTTCCTAGCATAGTGACGGATGTCAGCCTTGATGTAGGTTTCGTCGTCCATCACGATGCAATGCGGATTGATTAGCAACTGTCTGTATATCTTCCGAGCACGGGTTTTAGCAGCGACATTTTGCTTCTCATTACTGAGTGGCATTTTGTACACGGATACAAAATTCGTCCATTTAAATTACAAATATTCAACATGAAACATAAGAATTAATTAAAGTAAATAGAGAGCATGTTTCGAACGAAAATAACAGTTTTTGAATCAAATTCAAGGCAAGTTAAATTCCAACAATAAATTCATCGGGTAGGTGAACTTGAGCGTGTACTTCCCTCTCCAGAATGTGAGGCCGTGGCAAAGTTTCGACGTTCGCAACATGATCCAATCATCACATTTGTTGGTAGGTTATTTGATCGATTCCAGTAGTGAAACTCTGAGCAAACTTTTTGAATCTGGAACCTGTTAGCATTCAAGCCAAAACCAGAATTAAGATAACCAAGATTCATAGCATAAATAAAATAAATTTAGAACGCCACCAGTAAAATCCAAAATGTGTACGTTTATTCTTATCATTAATATGTTTAAAATAAACATAACATGATTTTTATTTCAAACCTCGATGTCACTCAGTTTTAAACATAGAATATGTTTGAAATAAAGCAAGTCTATGTTTGCGGCCAGAATAAACTAAGTTTATGTTTGGATTTACCTGGAATATGTTTGTTATGACGGTATTTTTTTCAGCGTGTAGGCAAGTAGTCCAGACCTTTTCATGGTTTTCTTGACAAAACAGATCACCTTAGATTTTATAATGCCATCCCGGATCGGCATGTTTGGCCGGCGCTTGAGTTCTGCCCGTCCTGGAATCAAGTGGGAGGTGCAAGAACTTCCTTGATTGCGTTTGACAGTCAAACGCTCCTTAAAGGTTTTTATCACAGGGAAACGGTGCATTCGGATTGGTAGTATAATAATTTTTTTTTTACCTGAGGTTTGCTGTTCTGGAGTCATGGCCATACGTACTTCAAGGATTGTAATGAAATAATACACATTGATCCAGTTTTGATCAAATTTTCAGTATTCAGACGTACACATTTAAAAAGATACAGACAAATTTTGTGTGTGTCATTTTCCGCGAATACACCCTTTAGTTCAAGAAACAAAACCCCGCACTCAGTATCATTAAAATGTAAGTAAATGGATCAACATTCTTCATTGATTTTCGATTTCCCGATACTATAAATGAATAAAGTAGCTGTTTCTTGCATTTATTTTCTACAGTAGCCTAAAACTTGTTGAATTATTAACAGTTTAGCTAAAAATTCTCACACTTAACTGCTCACACACTGCACAACAATATTCTTTTTTTTTATTTAAAAGAAGTTTAAAGAATTGTTTGAGGCAATGCATTTTCCGGAAGATGCATTTTTATAAGCGTTCGGAAGGATAATAAAACGAGTTACTTATGACAAGAATTCTCAACGTAATAAAAGAAGTAACGTTATGGGCATTTTTTTTATTGATCATAATGGACGATTCAATTGCAGGGTTACAAATGGTGTGTTGATAATCTGGAAGAAGGGTGCCTCCGATCATCACAAGCTTCTACCTCACGCTTCCTTGAGTCATATGATCACAAAAAAACTGCCATCTGAAAAACGGTGCCGGTGGTTGCCATAGCCTGGGTAATGTTGCCAATCCGACAATAGCAAAGTGAATGGATGTGACGCAAACACTGGGGAATTCTTGGAATGCGGTTAAATGCTCACAATAAGTAAACCACCATCACGCTTTGTCAGTAGATCCAACAACACTGTTTCTTTAGCGTTATTAAAAGTTTCTTTGCCTTCCCAATTAAACACCATTATCACAATTTACTTGTGGCTCTTACGGCATACTTACTGTTGGTTTGAGTTAGTATTCAAATATAAATGATCTTACCTTAGATCTCTAGGTAGCCGGCTGAAGAATAGAGAATAAACTAAAATCATACTTAAATTAATCTTTACTTTGCTGAACATAGTTTAGCATTTTATCTTCATTTTTACCCTCATAATGCTGACGATCATGTTATTCGGGTTTTAATCACTTGCTGGCCACTCTGAAGTAGATGTTACATCATCAATATACTTCATTTCCCCGTTACAGAGAAGATGGCGTGCCCGGCAATGGTAAATATCATAACTCTGATTAGAAAGCTTTCCACTCTAAAATAGTATTCTTCAAGCGAGAAGAAAACTGAATGGCATGCATGACAGGATGCTAGTATGCAACCTACAAATTGCTCTGTTTAAAATGCTAGACAACATAATGGAAAATTCAACTACAGGTACTGTGTTTTTTCCTTCAAGCCCTTTATGAATACAGTAATGTCACATTTGGTTGAAAAAATAATAAACAAATAAAATATCACTTCAGTTAAGAAAAAACACTTTAAAAAAAAACACTTTTACGAGCGTATTAGTAGAACGATTGTTATTGGAAAACTAGGAAAATTTAAATTAATACTGCACTCGATCACTTTAAAAAAATAAAAAATAAAATATAAAAAATGAAACACTCTTTCAAACTATCATTAGTAAACGCGAGCAAATTCCTTTAAATTACATTAGAAAAACTTCATCCTTTGACAGATAGGCCTATTTCGTCTGCGACTTACAGACTTTTTCAGTGTCGAGCAGTGCTTCGATTTTTTTTATTTTATATTTTTCAAAAAGAGATCAAGTCAAGTGTTCATTTGAATTTTCCTAGTTTTCCAAATAAAATACACCAATATTATTAATCGGTAAAACATCTAACAGATCGATATTCTGAGTGACCTTAGCGGTTTATACGTAGCGTGCCTAAAACAATCAGTAGAATACTGTTTAATGGGTATATCTGGCAACAATGGTTCCTGACGAGCTTCTAAGTAGCATTGTATTTTTGGGAAGGGCTAATATTCACGTCATTTAAGTTTCATTCAAATACTACTTTCTGAAATAATTACTTAACTGATCATCGCTGCAACCGCAGTTGGGAATTGTAAGAAAATTGAATTCTGCATCAATTCGCAAAGTAGCAAGACATGTACTAACATACAGACACATGATATACAACATGAGATCACATTTTTAGTCGCAGTGTGAACAAGGCAGGAAAAAACAAAAACTCAAATCAAGAATACCATCATGCTCTATGAATCCTTTCTGTTTCTGTGTACATTAAATTTCCATGCAAATGATGTAGACAACCAAATGGAAAATTGCATTTTTGCGACTTTATGCGATAGCTAAATTATGGCGTCAAGAATGCACGTTGGTGACGTGACGAATATGAATCAACGTTTTCTAACGTCTACCCTTCATTTTAATACATATTAGGGTGATTCAAAATAGCGATTCAGCTCCACTTCACAAAATCGATTTCAAACTCCGTCCTGATCACTCTACCAAACTTTGAACTCTTTCGGTTCTAACTATGGGAAAACCGATATTTTTGTTGCTATCATACACGGAGAAAAAAATATGTTATAAGCAACCGTATTTTAGATTGCATCAACCAATCTTCAATAATAAGATTACACAAACACATTACTGGTTTACTTTGACACATCAGAATGCTTGGAATGGACTAAAAATTTAGGTTGTTTTTGTTCCGGAGTTCAACCTCAATTTAACCAACATTTGTTTGAAATAATCATAATATTGGTTGTTCAATTGTGACAGCTGGCAAATCTTAAGTAAATTCAAACAAAACTCAAAGCTTGTTGCAACCAAAATTTAGCGTAAAAAAAAAATAAACTCGATGTTCAAAATAAATTTCGAATCGCTTATTGAAACCAACTATATTCTTTAAAATAACCAATCAATCTGTTGAAATCAATATAGCCAATAAATGTGTTGAAAATTATTACTACAGCGCCCGTATTTGTCGTTTCATTTATTCCTTTAGCTGGACTACCGGTAAACACAAAGCGGTCCTAAGTATAATATATGAAATACGATAGGGCATGGACAGCTATGCGTTTACTGGCAGTTAAGGTCTCATCGGGGTTTTATTTCTTTCTTTCAACATTGACATATAACAATTCTATAAGCACTATAAGCACTATACAGCAATAATCACTTATTTCTCACCGGCCTCTTGAAATTTCCACGCACGAACAGCCGATAGACAACAATTTCACACAGCGTGGCGAGCTAAACAAAGCAAATGAGCGAATTTTCCTGACATAAGATAAGGCAAACTAATCATGTAGTTTGTCTCCAACTATATTTAAGGTTGGTATTCACCCAACCATAATATATAGTCATTTTTCCCGAACATTCAGGTTATTTCAACGTTAGATCTTAATTTGAATCAGGTAGCTTAAAACAAACCTTTTTGAGGTTGAAAATAGCTAGCTAATAGGTAGCTTAAAACAAACCTTTTTAACGTTGACTTGAAGTTTCAATCAACTAATATTAAATTTAAACAATGTTATTGTATGAGAGAAATTCCTTCAAAAAGAGGATTGCTTCATCTGCAATCGCGAGTTTGAAAAAAAAACAAATATCAACTTTAATTTAAGTAGAACCAGAGTTTGAATTCCAATCATATTTTTGGTTGTTTCAAAACTAGACTCATTACTTTTCGTTAGATATTAATTATTTATAATTGTTCGAAGAATGAGGCCAAAATCATGGCTACTATGTCATGCAGCAGGCAAGCAGTGTTACTATGAACGGTGTAGGTTATTTTTGTTAGAAAGTTGTTGGTTCAGAAATCCATTTATAGTTAATTACCTTGACATGCAATTGGTAACTAGTGTTCGACATAGTGGTTTCTGGATAAATTTTCCATCACCACAGATTGAACTAGGATGATGAGAACAAATGATTTGGTTATCCCACAGTATTTCCAGCATTTCTAAGTATGTGAGTATTTCCCATGAAAGCTTCAAAGGGTCAGTGCAGTACGAGTTCACAACCAAAAGAGCTCAAATTTTAGAAGAATGGTACGGACGGGATTTCAAATCAATTGAGTGGGTTCTTGCCTATTGCAATAAGCTTTTTGCTCGCTCTCAACTTAGTGTTCTAAATACACTTGTACAGTTATTAATTTAGAGCATTCGATTACTGTACTCCTTTTGCATTAGTATGATTGGTTATGCTAACAATGCGCAAATAGAAATTAAAAGATTTTTTTTTTCAAATATTGGTAAACGATTTCCAAACTAGAGGTAAAGATAGGACGAATCAAACGCTAGTTGTCTTCTTCTTTAGCATTTCAAGCTTATTGCTTCGAAAATTAGCTTATTGCTTGCTCTCAACTTAGCGTTCTAAATGCACTTCCACAGTTATTAATTAAGAGCTTTCGATGCCAAGTACCATTTTTTGCATTAGTATGATTGTGTGGCAAGTACAATCATACGCTATGCCCAGGGAGTCGAGAAATTTTCCTTTACGAAAAATTCCTAGACCAGACCGGGAATCGAACCCAGCCACCTCCAGCATGGTGTTGCTTTGTAGCTGCGCCTTTAGCGACTGAGCTAAGGGAGGACCCCCAAACTCTAGTTGTAAAGTTGTTATTTATCTGCAAAGTTTGACGCACTGATCTTGCTGCTAATATGTGGGATAAATTGTGAAATCAATAAAATAGTAAAAGCATTAGGGAAAGTTAGAGGCAGAAAACAATTTCCACTCTGTTCGTGCCCGTGTTCTCGTTTGATCGATGAATCGCGCAGATTTTTACTGTTTTTCTTCAGTAGCAAAATGAAAATAACGCCAACTGAACTACCTACACCTAATATTTTAAATTGCGACGTGCAGGAAAAACCGATTGCTATGTTTTTCATGTGCTCGCGTGGCTGTGCCACGAGGGCAATGAAATGACGTTTCACTTTGTCTTCATAACAACTTGATGTTTCAGATACGTCAATCTTGTTTGCAATCTCGAATAACAAGAAAGCCGCTGATAGAGCTTTGGTTTGACCATGAATCAACGACAAAACGGTTTGAAACAACCCAAGTCACGCCACTCTGTGTTGGTTTTTTTTGTCATGAATAATCTTAAATCGATGCAGACAAAAAGCTGCCATAAACTTCCATTAGCATGAGTTGTCGTGGCATAATTGAATGCTTCGTTTGCGACAGACTTTGTCGTAGTGGAGACATTAACAGTTTGCATGATTGGATATTTTCTGATCCTGAATTGAAATAAAACAAGGAATGAAATAATTGCTTTCATTTGTTTGATATTAGTCAGAGTATGGCATGCATCATAATAATAACGTTCAGTTCACAGTCAGGTAATCTATAGTTCAGTGGGTGGTATTATCCACTCGATCCATATAGTAAAGATCTATGTGAAACTTGTTAACTTACGAAAACCAGCGAATCTTGCTGCAATGGAGTCGAGAAATAAGAGTGGGTTGGATGGTACCGTCCACCGTACTATAGGAGACCTTACTGTAATTTGTTTGTTGAAAGCTAGTTGAATCACGAAATCATTCGAAAATTCTTTTCACGATGGAAAGCATTTGTCTCCATAATATTTGATCATGGGAGGTATGATTGATGGAGACGCTTTGCCATTTTCAAAAAAAAAATCTGCCAAAAATAGACATTTTCCAACAATCTCTACTTTCCCATTCAAAACTTGACATGAAAATTATACTACCTTCATATTCCCTCCGCTCGTTTTCAACTTTTTTTCAATTTTCAAAAGCCTTCCGTTACGCTAAACGGAACTATCAATACTTTCTCTTCATTTCTCTGAGTTCTAGCAATAAAGAGCCTAGAGCCTCTTATGTTGATGGGAAATTATCTGCTTCTGATAAATTTCGTCATAGATCGTTACTCCGCGCATTGGGAGAATACAACAAACAACAATCAAAATGAAAATTCTGCTTAAGGTACGCTCTCAAAATCCGGCCTTCTGCTAAGGTTGCTTGCTTCCAATATTTACGAATGACGAAACTTTGGGAGCGCTAATTAAAATTAAGAGAAGAATCTTTTGAAATTACATTTTATATGCTTCATATCATAAATAGGGACATTTAATTCAATTCCCCAACTTATCGTTACCTGGCCTGAACAATGCTCACCATCCTTTTCTAGACGACCAATACGATTTTTCTAGCTGACGAGTTTGATAGATTGGAATTTCTGGTAAGTAGATACCTGGGATGGAGCGTGCTTCCCCGTAACATAGCTATGGTCCTCACAAGTTCCTACCTCATGCTTCCACGGGTCAAGAGATGACAAAGACCGCCAGCTAAGGGTTGCATACTGAGGCTGCAGTGCAGCCTGGGCACTGTTGTCCTTCTGACTTCAGCTAGATTGAGGAGGTGCGTGCCGAGCGTCTGTCCACCCAGTAGGGGCGGCTCAAACAGCGTCTGTCCTGGCATCCAGCGGTTGAGTAAGAAACGCTGTAACGCGTCAACTATACATTTGGTAGCAGCCGCACCAAGGCGATGTAGGCAGCGTGACCCCGGTAAAGAAGCATGCTGAAATCTTACCCTAGCACGAAAAATGGAAGTATTCTTTATACGGTATATAATTTCAGATCATCCATGAAATTCCCAAGTATTGTATAGTAATTTTGAATCGTTTTCTTCCACCGTGGCTATGATAATGCAAGTCCGTCTACAATTGCAGCAGGATCAGCAGACATGCAGACATTACAAATATAATTGTTATTATAATTTTATATTCTAACATCCCTTCGCAATATTTTTTTATGCTATTTTCAGCTTCGCATTTGCATCGTTGTAAGTCCACCAAACTCATGTTATGTATTTGAAAAGATATTATGTTTTTTTTTTAATTTTTTTAGAGAAAGGATTATATACGACAAATTCTACAAAAAAAAAAAGGATCGAAGGATCGGTTTCATTTTCTAATAATGTTTGCTTACGTTAAATAACTACAACAAACATTACTAACTAATTCTGTCATGTGTATATCGTTTTATTTCAAGTAGGATGAATTGCAAAGTGATGAGATTAATAAAGGTACATCTTCCCTATGCCCTGTATATAACGCAGAAAATTACAGCTGTGGTAGGCCTTTGAAAATTACGGAATCTGTGGAAGGCTTATGCACTTATTGCTGAATGTATTTTTTATTTCCGGTTTGCAAATGGATTTTTTAACAATTCTGAGATGATCTGATTCATGCAGCGCTGTTTGCCATTTGGCTAGTGTTTGATTTTACATTTCAATCTTTGTCATTACTTCATCATAACTTACAATATCATTATATGTGGTAATATTGTTTTATTGATTTTACTTCATAGATAATTTAAACATTGATTATTGTTTTTTCCCCATTTATCTTTAACTGCCTTCCTCTTAAATCTTCCCATTCCTAACTCGGTAGCAATAACTATTAGGTCAGCAAAAATAAAAGCGCATTGCTGTTATAAAATCAACATCAAGTAGCAAATAGTGACCATGGCAACAGTAAATTAAAATGTTTAAATGTTAGTTTTGTAAAATTTCAATAGATTTAATAAACTTTTTCAGGATACCTCAAATCAAGATTTTGGTGAAATGCTGCTATCGCTGAAAACGAACGAAAACGTGCTTAAGCGCGAACCACAGAACTCTACATTTTAGCACTTTACAACGTTTCTTGCATTGCAGGATCAACCAAATTAAGATCATATATTATAAATTCGAATGTTTGTAGTATTTTTCATTAACATAAATATATATAGACACGTATGCCAGTAGTAAAGTGGTAAAGTGTCTATAATAAAGTATAATAATAAATATATACACCATTATATAAATATTTCATGGGCATGGGAGGAACCGTCAGGGCACCCGATTGAAGGACTTTGGATGGGGAGAGTGGGAATGCCAACTCCTCATTGCTAACAGTTTGTGAATAGAGGACGGGCTCTTCTACCCGTCCATTGGGGCATCCTCATGTTAGATAGCTTGCTCTTTTAACCAATTGTTCAGTCTTGTTGTTGGAAGAAGATTCTTTATATCTCTGTGGATACGTATAAGTGATGTTGCCTATCGATCCACCCAACCCCTTTTTGGCCCTTTATACAACGGCATGATAAGGATAATCAGTGGTTATTAAAGCTTGATCAAGTCTAACAGAGGGGAGAGCCCATTGCTGTCGGACTTAGTTTCCGTGCTACAATGGGTGGTAGTACATATCATACATCATAGAACTTATCATTGCATATTCTTGTCAGTTGGCAGCCGGTGGCTAAAAAATAGTTTCATTTTTCCCCTCGTTCGTCGCGTATCTTAACCATGTATACAATATCAAACACAGCTCATTATCGTTTTCGTTTCTTGATAGGTTTTCGGTATTTTTGCATCAATCACTTGGACTTGATCAAAACTATAATTAATTAACATATGTAACATAAGTCAAGGGAATACTTTCAGGAGCTTATTTGACGGCATGAATAAATACACAAACTTCAACCAATGCACTTGTCACGCTCATGTATACTCCTACTGAACTGTCAAGCTAAAATTGCGCAGTAGTTTCCATTCAAAATGTCGTATAAGCTGGGTTTATGTGCACAAGTCACCAACAAGTGAAATTCTTAGCGTGTACAAAGACAAACCAATGTCGAAATCAACTATTTATCGTGTTTTGAAGTATTGTCGTGATGGTAAGGACCCGGAAAATAAAAAGGAATGGGGTCGCCCAACAAAATTGAGTGCGAGAATTAACAAAAAAATGTTGTCAAGAACTGAAAACAAGATTGGTGAATCAACACGCAAAATAACACGAAAATTTCATGTTTCATACATGACAATCCGAGGATTTTTGAAAAAAAAAAAATAACAACAACGTAATCTACCGAAAACATCAGCGTGCACCAGAATATACTCAGTAAAAATTGGAAAAAAAATACCAAAATATTGCCGTGCACTTTGTCGCGAACATTTTGTGAATGGAAATAACGTCATTTTGGATGATGAATCGTACTTCACTTTTTCGCATCATGCATTGAGTGGCAACGACGGATTTTATACTGCCAACATTAAAACAACACCAGATAATGTTGAATATGCCAGTACATCGAAACATGAGCCAATGTTGGCTGTTGGCTGTTGGTGTTGGCGGCCATGTCATCGGAGGATGTCGAGGCGCCTTTGATTCGCCCGAACAAGGCCTAAGCGATCGATTCTGATGTTTATATCAGCCTATGCTTACCGACATTGAAGCAATTCATCAAGTAATATTTGCGACGAAATTATGTTTTGGCCAGATCTTGCAAGCTGTCATTAAGCGAAAAAAAAAAATATTGGAGCAAACAATACCATTTGTACCGAAAAAGGGGGGATAATCAAGCGTATGGTGTACGACAATTGGTTGATCGAATCAAGCGAAAGATAAGAGAAATCAACATAGACACCGTCCAGAACCTGATTCAACATTTTCACCGCACACTGCGAACAATCGAAGATAATGGTTCTGTAAATCCTGTGTGCTGTAAATGTATTTCTCAACAGTTTATAAATAGAATAAAATAAATAACTACTCTGAAGAGGAATTAAAAACTCGTTTGTTTGATTTCCAAAGGCATGCTTTTGAATATTTCTCAGGACTTAGGGCATCTTCAGCGGTGGTCTATATTTGGAACAACTTTATACTTGATTTGCATCAGGAAAACTTGAATAAAACCAGCTAAAATAGACCAACTTCGCGTTCCCCGCACAGGTGTTGTATTTCTTGTTGTTAAACCCGCCAACACCTGTCATCCTGTCAATCATTGAACATCAGAGATCAGAAGTTTGTTTACAGAGATCGCAAATTTTTCACAATGTTTTAGCCATTGGTTTGACCAAATCATTTTTACTGCCAGTAGTGCGTCGTTAGCAGACAACGAGGAATATTTGCTCTTTCGTTTGACTGAAAGTGAATGTGTGGATGCATGCATTTCATTAAAACGCTAATCATGACCAATCCATCAATAAACCCATTGTTCACTTTGAAGACTTCATTACTTTTCATTTCCGAGCAATCAAAATACTATTCGGAATCGGAATTTGCCATCAAATTAGTCATAAAATCCACAACAGTCACAATTCCGGGAGCTTTCCTATTTCAAACTAGTGTAAGCATTTTCCGAAAACTGCAGTCGCTGTAAAAAACTAAGAGAACCATTTGATATTCAGGAATTAAATCAAAAGCCAGTCGCAGGCACCGGGAGCAACTTGAGGTAGCGAAATAAACTTTCGATATTCATAAGATTGCATTATGATTATTTGCTATAAGAAAGCAGTTTGAATTTCATAAATTTGCCTTATGAAATATAATGATGTTGAAAAAATAAAAATATGGAGCAACCTGGATTCGAACCTTGAACGTTGAGCGTGACTTGACCACTAGTATATATCAACACTTGTAAATAGGAAAGCTTAAAGGCGAACAAGAACAACGTCGTGTCAAACAAAATCCATTCATAAGTCAACCTTATGGAATTTAAAGCATCGTTCATAAATTAAACCTTATGAAATTCTTGAGATTTTTTGGCTAAGTGTAATGATCAGCATCCAGGCGAGCAACACCACTTTCTACCCGGCGTCAGCATCACTCGCACCAAACAAGGCCAGTTTTCGCCTCAAAAGCTGAAATTTTACTCGATAATTAGTATTATCAAGCAGCGTGTAGCGTTTTGGAACTATATTTTTCTTGTTCCAAATTGCTCAAAACATATACCAGTTTTAGAATGATGCAAAATAGATCCGATATAAAACAAAATTTACAACACCGGTGCAGCGGTGATTCTGCGTTTGGTCTAAAAAAATTAATCCCATCCACGATTTGGACCACCGTTCAAGATGCCCTTATGTTACGTTCAAACAGACTCTCAAAAATCTATAACGCGATAAGGATAGTAATCTGTAGCTGGTCGATCATATCAACACAACCAACACAGCCATCACAAAAGTCGGCCAGCATGGCCCGGTTTCTTGTCGGCCGGATACGAATGCGGAAACATCTGCAAGATTCTGGCACTTCTGGAGAAGGGAGAGTCCATCGAGCGGAAACCTGGTTTCGGCCGTCCGACCGTTTTATGCGACCGGAGGATTGAACAGAAGCTCAAACGGAAAACGGAAGGCAAGGTGGCTAATTCCTTCCGTACATTGGGCTGGGAGGTAGGTGCGACCTGGCAGACGGTCAAGAAGTATTTGGCCACGATTTGCTTCCATGCGGAAGCATCAGTCCAAGCCAGAAGTGTCGGCGAACCAAGCAGAAACCCAGAAACAACGGCTGAAGATTCTGGTCAAAGAGATCTTCCCGGCGAAGCGGAACATGCGGAAGCTTGCCAACCCTCCCAACGTGCCCTAGCTCCGCCCAATCGAGAAGTTCTGGGCCAATTTGAAGAGGAGAGTATATTCGAATCGAAAGTTGTCACGTTACTTCTCACAAATCCCCATGGACTAATGTGATCAACCACGGATTCAGAAGTAGCTCTTCTAAATAGGACAGAATCAATTTCTAAATCACAAATGTTAAAAAAGAAACTCTACCAATGATTTAACCTCCCGATGGTCTCGTTTCATTCGAATTTCATTTCAAGTTCTTTATGACATACAAATACTTCGTTCTTTCGACAGCGCATGGTGGTATTGAAAACTGAGCCAGTTTCATAGATAGTACAAACCAATTTCGTTGCAGAAAACAACGAATTTGCTTAGTGAGTCAGACGATCAATTTCATAGTATGAACTAAATTTTATTTTCACTTCATTTTCCAGAGTTAAAACATAAAACCGCGCTATTTCTTACAATGCTGTAAACGGATTTCCACTGTAAATTTTACTATATACCTAACCTACACAAATACCGCGGTATTATTCATCTCCGTTTCACTGTCATGAGTCACGGTACCAAGGTTGCTACCCTATGTCTACAGGGAAAATGACCAGCTAGAACTTTCATTCTGGCGTGGGCGAAGCTGTGAAAGCAATCGATAATTACACGTTCGGTTGTGACATGCACCTTTGTGCAGGCGAAACAGTTATTGGTCGATAGTTTTCCGATGGCGTTACTGTGAACAATAAATACTGTGTCATGCAATACACGTTTTGAGCCATGGTGATACCGTATTAACACACGTCCTGACACTGAAAGTGTGCAGTACACGTGCACCAATAAGTTCGCTGGCATCGAAGGAATGTTATCAATTTAACACTAGATAAAATTCCAGCGCATCGTTGCTAAAGGGTGCACTTATCTTGGCACAAGAAGCATCAACAGACAACCATCAGCAATGATACCCACAGTAGTGTTACGAAACATTTTCTGCATGAGAGACGATCCTTATCGAAGAGCACATTCCTCCTTATACATACATTTAGGCCACAACAACCCCAGGACTTGGCCTTCATCCTGCTGGTAACGCAAATCGATATCATCTCAGATGCGGTGGCAGAAGCACTCCTCTGTATACTGCTATATACCTCAACATCGTACATACATACAGATTCCTGCTTACCCTGAGCCGAACAATGCACGGTGTAGTAGCATTCAGTGGGTGGTTGGTGGCTGCCTTCAACAACGGCACACTAACTAACATAGAAGATTATACTGACTCGAAAGCTTGGGAACTTGGAAAATGTGAGTAACAAAACTGAGGATATTCAGTGGATGAGTGAAATTTAACTCTCTTTTTTTAATATGACGGAAATTCATTCTAAGAATAAAACCAAGTGTACACAACGAAGTCATTCGTTTCATCGGCGAATCCGTCCGTTCTTTGCTGCAGTAAAATTGATTAGTTGTTTAATGAAGCTAGTTGTGATAAACCGTATGCGTGATAACGTTTGCACCATCGTACAAATAAGGTTCCTATTTCACCTGTGCATACAATGCCTTGGTTTTCTTTGCATGCACGTCAGCTATATATTATATCATAGTAGGCTGCGAGTAAAAGATTTCCGATTTCCTTAATTTAACAGTTGCACCATGAAGAAGTGGCAGCATATTAGTGATTTGTCCCACGCGCAAATGTCGCGTAGTGGTCAACACCCATAAGTCACGAGTTCGAATCTCACTCGCGTACAAGTTACGAAAATACCCAAAAGGTATTTGAGAGACTACGACAGTTGATGAACCAGCCCAGGGCTAAAAATCACGATAATCAAGGAACTAAAAAAAAATTAAATCGGCGTGGGAGTGTCCTGGTGGACCGTGAAAAGGGTCTTAAGACTGGTTTACAGTTCGGGAAAAGCATCACGGGATTTTGAACGGGATTTGACTCGGGATATGGCTCGGGAAATTTTCCAGTTGACGTTTCTCCACATTTCTCCACACTCGATGACAATCTAGTAGTTTTTTTTTTTAGTTCCTTGATTATCGAGATTTTCAGCCCTGGGCTGGATCATCTCCCGTCGTAGTCGCTCAAATACCTTTTGGGTATTTTCGGAACTTTTCCGGGGGTGAGATTCGAACTCGTGAACTTAGCGTGAGAGGTATGGATGTTAACCACTACGCCGGGGTCGCCCCCAGACAATCTAGTTTGGCGTATCAGGTTTTGCATATTGTTCACATTTGTGTAATTTTTTTCTTTCAGAAAGCATTGGTATAAACATGGTTTTGTTATACAGAGATTCAATACCATGATCAATTTTAAGGTTTGTTCTAGATTTTTTCATATCTCATTTGCTTGATCAATAATGTCCATGCCAAACTGCGTACCTTGCATGAACGTCATTTGGCGCAATCTTTGGTCCAACTCAACGTGCAATTCTTTAAATTTGAGCTGAGTCGCTTCCTCAGTTGAATTCCTAGAATCCACGAGTTTTGATAATGAGGACGCCACTGACGATAATGTTTCGTCCAAAAGCTCGTGCGAGTGTCGCAAAAGTTGTGATCGCAATGGTGTCGTGTGAAGTCGATGGTGTCGCATAAGCTGTGAAGCTCTGGAAAGTAACTTGTAGTGTTCTAAAATTTCAATAATTTCGAATTCTTTACCAAAGTAAACCTTGTTTTCTTCTGACAGCCATTCTTCCTCGAGTTCTGCATGTTTTTAAGAGCTGTCGTTGACGAACGATCTCTAACGGAGACCGTGTTAGCATTCCGGGCACAGGACGGCAGAGAGAAGCTCATAGCTTCAGCTAATAGCCATCGTTCATGATGAATATCGAATCGCTGAGTCCCCATCCGGTTGTTAAAGCTCCAATATATCAGCTGGTGCATCGGATTTATCAAATAAATTCTAGAAATCTACAAATTATTTTATTTAAGTTGACTTTAACGACGTATGTTTTTACTTGGTCGATACCCTTAAAGCATCTAAAGATTGGACTCGGAAAAAATGTGACACTTTGTTTTGGGTGTAACTTTTTATCGCGTGAGTTTAAATTAATAAAATTTTGAGTAATACTAGAGTTTGGAGTGTTATGTTTTTGTGTGCAAAATTTTCTCGCGATCTGTCAAGTAGTTTTCAAGATGCATTCGAAACAACAAGAGCTACGCCAGCAAATCTTGGGCGCGGTGATCGATAATCTTGGTCAGTCGTACAGATGGATCGGCAAAAGGCTTTGAATCCACCATTCCACCATGCCCTGCGTTGTGAAGATGTTCCAGGAGACGAAAACCGAAAACGAAATACTCAGAAAAGGCGCGGAAGATAAGGTAGTACTTTAAGAATAACCCGAACCTTTCCACCCGAGACGTGGCCAAAAAGGTCAATTTGTCGAAGTGGTTCGTCCAGCAGACCACGGGCTGGGCTACGTGTTTTTAAGGTCTGGCCACACGGTGGTCAAATTGCGTACGCGGAAGCTGTACCGTGAGTGGCTGGTCAAGCCAAGCTGTCTCGTCATGGACGACGAGACATATATCAAGGCGGACACCAAACAAATCCCCGGCCTCGAGTTTTTTGTCGGTACGTTCCGCATGGAGGTTCCGGAAAAGTTCCGGAAGAGAAAGATGGACAAATTCGCGAAAAAGTACCTGTTGTGGCAGGCGATCTGCGAGTGCGGACGGTACGTTGGTTACAACCGGCACCATAAACGGGCAGATTTATCGAAAGGAATGCTTGCAGAAGCGCTTGCTGCACAAGTTCCTACCTCACGCCTCCACGAGTCTTATGATCACAAAAGACTGCCAGCTGAAACATGGAGACGCTGGTTGGTGTAGCCTGGGCAATGTTGTTAATCTGACAATAGCAAAGTGAGGGGGTGCGACTGAAGGTCGTGTACCTTTAAATCATATTGTATATTTCCCATTCTCATTTGATCAATAATTTCAGCACGCTTTGGAATCATTTTTGCATTCCAAAACCATGTAAAGACTGTATTCGATGAAATTTGGACACACGCAATTGTTCGTAACTTTTTAGCGCGTGGGTAAAAATGATTGAAATGTTAACTGAATGTATTTCATTGTGTTGTGTCAATTGTGTAATGAGTTTCGTGAAAATCGGTCGAGTGATTTCAGTGATGGCTTCGAATGAAGAAATAGTGCGCCAACAATTTTGGGCTCGGAATCGCACATTCAACCGTATCTCATGTGATCAAAACGTTCAAGGACCGTAAGACAACCAAGCGGAAAAATGGTAGTGGCAAAAAACGTGGCACATCAAATCTGGAGAAGGCCAGGATGGTATTGAACCAATTTAAGCGTTATCCCAACATTTTGATCAGGGATGTTGCGAAAAAGGCGAAAGTTTCAGTTTGTTTTGTGCAGAAAACAATGAAACGTTCTGGATTACATGTGTACATGGTCCAGAAGGCACCGAACCGGAGCGATAAACATAACTCGGTGGCCAAAACTCGTGCAAGAAAACTGTACAGGGAGTGGCTCACAAAACCGTTCTGCATTGTGATGGACGATGAGACCTATATTAAAGCCGACACCAAACAAATGCCAGGACAGGAACACTACGTCGCCACCTCTAAGTTGGCCGTTCCGGAGAGTGTACGGAAGAAGAAACTGTCGAAATTCGCCGAAAAATTCCTTGTCTGGCAAGCGATCTGCGGATGTGGCAAAATGAGTCAGCCCTTCATCACCTCTGGGACCGTCAACGGACAAATCTACAAGGACGAATGCCTCCAAAAACGACTTCTGCCCTTCTTGAGATCTCACGATGGCCCGACACTGTTTTGGCCGGATTTGGCATCTTACCACTATGCCCGGCCCGTCTTAGACTGGTACAAAGATAATAATGTAGTTTTTGTACCAAAAGACGTCAACCCTCCAAACACTCCGGAACTTCGCCCAATTGAAAATTTTTGGGCAATCATGAAGGCAAAGCTCGTTAAAACTCCAAAACTGATAGAAAATGAACTTGAACTAAAGAAAGTGTGGTTAAAAGTAAGTAAGCAAGTCGGTCCTATCATTGCCCAAAATTTGATGAAAGGGGTCAAGGCAAAGGTGCGGGCATTTGGGTTGGGAGAAGAGGTTCAATAAACCAATGATGTCAAAACTTAACCATTTAGTAGTACTTTATTTCCAGAAAGTTTGAAAAGAATCGGGCTCAAGGAAAATTTTTGGTGACCTATTTTGTGTGTCCAAATTTCATCAAATACAGTCTTTAAGGGGGTCTAACTGAAAAACGTAAACAATAGGTAAAGTGAGTAAAAGCTTTTACTTAGCTCAAGTGCGTTCGTCAAATCATTTACTTGAGCATTTACTCACGTCGATATGACAAAAGCAAGAACTTGAGTATTTACTTTTCGACCATCCAAATCCATATGAATAAAAAGAATAATCTGCATGAGTAAATGCTCACAAAATTTTGAGTCACCTGTACAGCATACTCAGTTGAAATCGAACTAACAGAATCGTGTGTTGCGTGGAAGGAACAACATAAAATGTACGTGAGAGATTTTGTAAATGGTAGTTGACGTAAACAGTGTTTATCAAAGTTTTGAGCGTTCAGTGAAAGCTTATAAAACACGACGAGAAGGAGACGATGATAACTTCAAGCAACTCTACGGGTTTTTTTTTCGAGAAAATGTGAACTTTGCAGCACAAACATTTCTGGAAGATGATTCTGAAACCCGAGGCGGTGTTCCCTATAACAATAACAACATCAGAAGCTTTTTTTCGCGGTGCAGTTCGAAGGTGTTTCAGAGAAATACAAAATGGAAGAAGAAAGAAGAAAAATAATTGTGCGCAATCATTTGGAAAACCCTTCGTGGTCTGGGCCAAAACTTGCTAAGGTGTTGGGTTTTCCCCGAAATACCGTGTGGCGTGTTTTGAAAAAGTACAGAGAAACTTTGTCGATGGATCGCAAGCCTCAAAGCAAGCGTCGGGTGGGTACTGTCAACCGTCAACCGCGGAACAAAGTCATCAAGAACATTAATGTCGTTTTGGATGCCAGGACGGTTCGCCCATCCATCAAATTTTTTTATCGGACTGATCGCTCTGATCCGATCTGTGAGGTCGCTCAGTTTCGAGGTCAGGTTTACCACAGACAAACGTGACTGTCAAAATAGAATGTTTATGTTTGTTTATGTTGAATTTGGAAAAAAAATAAGGCAAACCCCAACATCTCAGACCACGATTTGGCCAAAAAAAAATTCGCGCCGCACGCAGTACCATGCAACGAATTCGTCTCCGGGAAGGCTTCAAGTCATACCGTGCCTGTAGACAACTAAATAGGGATCAAAAGCAGAACAATGTGGCCAGAATCCGTGCCAGAAAACTGTATGATCAGGTGTTGACAAAATTCAATGGCTGTCTCCTCATGGATGACGAAACCTATGCAAAGGCCGATTTCAAACAGCCACCGGGACAAAAATTTTACTTGACTACGGCTTTCATCACTGATAGATGAACTGGCTTGGTGGTGTCTCATGCTGGTCGTGGTATTCGGTTTCGTATGTCTTTGTCGTGTCCTTTTTCATGCAAGCGTATGATCGGTTCTTAGAGGGTGGGGGTTGTTGGGGTGATCCGTGGTCAGAGCGTTGGATTGGTGTGGTATGTGCTGAAATGTTGTGCACAAATATTGGACTCACCGGTGGCAGGCATCGTTGAAAAGTTTGGCGGGTTGATAGTTCCGGTATTTAAAGGGCATTGAAAAGGTGGGATTCCTTAAAGAAGCAGACCACTGTGGCTTCTCTCGTGGGGTCTTCACTGAGGACGTCCCTTATGCTGCCTAAGATTCCAAAGAGCTGGCGTGATCCCTCATACTGGGGGCAATGGCAATGGCATGTACTACTGAGTGATGCGTGTTACATAAGGTGCAGCTTACGTGGAAAGGTTTCCGGTCATGTTGTGCGATGCTCTTGTGTATCCAGAAAGAAGGTGCAACAGTATCTGCTGCTGTCGGTGGTCAGGTGGGTCCTCCCATTGATGGACGGAACCTATTATTTTCCGTATAAACGGGTCCTGGCACTGTTACCATTCGTTGCTCCAAGCGTTCCAGATTATTTCTGAAAGCCACTTTTTGGTGTCGTCTCCAGGGACAGTGTGGGTGAATAATTCACTCCTCCTGCCGATGGAGGCCAGCCGATCAGCCTCGACATTTCCAGGGATGCCGCAGGGACCGGGTATCCATGCGATTGTTGTTCCGGGTGGGGATTGCATAATGTTTGCCCGGATCCAAGGATGGTTTGGGATTTCTGAACCGAGGGCTGCAATCATCATACGATCAATCATACGAAATGAAGTACATATCGAAAGCGCTGTTGATGTTTTCTACCGGTTTTTATTTAAAATAATTAATGAGAACGTACCTCTTAAAAGAAAAAGACGCAGATATAACTCCAAATATCCAATATGGTCCAACAGGAATATCATTAATTTGAAAAATCGGAAGCAAAAGGCTCACAAAATTTACAAAAAAATACAACTCTAGTGTCAATCTGCAAAATTATCTGAATATCTGTGATCAGCTTAATTCAGCAATCAATTCCGTATTGGAAGAGTATAATTTCAGAACAGAGAGCGAAATCAAATCATGTCCTAAACAGTTTTCAAGATGTCAGAACAAAATTAAAATTAAACTATTCAAGTCTTTTACAAAAACGCTGGAAACCCTGGTGAAATTTGTGATATGTTTGAACAAAATTTCAAAATTAAACTACTTCCCTTCAAAAATGATCGGATCTAGAATATTTTTTTTTTTAGTTAAAAAAAATCCGAAAAATCTTGATACTGCGCAATTACCGTGGAAGTGCTATTACGTCTAGCTTCCCGAAGCTTTTTGAAGCTATCGTCAATAGAAAACTGTTTAGCCAAGTACAAAATGTTATAACAAATTCGCAGCATGGATTTTTCAAAGGACGCTAAACTTCCACAAACTTGTTAGAATTCGGTAACTATTCATTAAACGCAATGGACAACGGCAACTATGTCGAAGCGCTGTACACTGATTTCAGCAAGGCCTTTAACCGTATTGACATTCTTTTGTTACTCTACAAGTTAGGAAAATAGGATTTGAGGATAAATTTCTTAAATGGATACAATCGTATTTAATAAATCGGCAACAAGTAGTCAGTTTTAATGGGAAAAAGTCACACCCTGTTCATGTATTATCTGGAGTTCTCCAAGGCTCGCCTCTAGGACCTCTACTTTTTATTCTGTTTGTCAATGATATTTCTTACATTCTTAAGCAGGTCAGAACTCTCATCTGTGCAGACGACATGAAACTATTTATGGAAATTAAGAATGACCAAGATCATGTTACTTATATGAACGAAATAATATTATTTGACATATGGTTCAAAAAAAGCTTACTAGAAATAAACGTTTAGAAATGTAACTTAATTACTCTCAGTAGAAAACGAAATACACAACAAAGCACTGTTTCTTTAGGAACTGAAATTGTAGAAAAATGCGAGAGAGTCAGAGATTGAGGTGTTATTGTAGATTCTAAGCTTAGTTTTATCGACCATTACAACACAATTATCCATATAGCAACCAATATGCTAGGTTTTACTAAACGTTTTGGTCAAAACTTTCATGACCCATATACGATCAAAACATTGTACGTTGCATATGTCAGGTCTATTCTAAAGTATTGTAGTATCATATGGTCTCCTTTTATGAAAACACATGAAGAACGATTAGAATCAGTACAAAAACAGTTCCTCTTGTATGCTCTCCGTAAAATAGGCTGGACAACATTTCCACTTCCGTCGATGTATGCTTATTGACATTCAAACTCTTAAAGAACGAAGAGAATTTGCCATCCCAACAAACATCACTGCTGAATAACTGTTTGTTCAAACAAATTTGGAGAAGTTGTTCAGCTTGTTCTTCTAGAAAGCTGAATATTTTCTCCAAATTTGTTAACGATATTGTATCACAGCGGTTATCCCCCCTAACTTATTATGTAGTCTAAATTTCTACACCCCTGAGGAATCGGAACTTGTTTGCGTTAAATACCAATTGGACAAACTATGTGAAATTTGGACCAATTAACCTGATGATGTCTCTCTATAATCTGCATTGTGAATCAATTGACTTAACAATGTCACGTAGTAACCTAAGACATTATTTTATTTCTAGGCGATCTTTAAGAAGATAGAACCAAGTGTAAACATGTAGTCTACGATCGGTTGACGAAATAAATAAATAAATAAACAACGCTACCTGAGTCGGTTCTTGAGCGGTCAGAAGAGTCGGCAGTTGGGCGGTCAGAAGAGGTCTTCGGCCGAAAAAATCGAATACTTTTGTTTTATTTACTTTATTAAAGAGACTTTCAGCCCTGAGCTTTTTCGTCTCTTAAAATCGAATACTGTTTTGGGAGCTTTTGGGACAGGGCTTTGCTGGTCGGTGATTCCGATGCCCACCCCGATCTCTTCCGATGGAGCCATCCGTGTATCGGATGCGGTGTCCGGAAAAGCGACAAGCTCACGGAACGTTGCTTGCACCGCTTGTGGGTTTACTCCGGCCCTAAAGGCACTACGGAGAGTGTTGTCAATCGCTACAGCCTGTTCCAGCTCTTTGCTCCACACCAGTGACCCTCGGCCACCAGAGGAAGCATCTGGTTGGCGAGGCTACGGAAGAGTGGGTAGGCCTCTCCTAGAAGGAACCCTCCATCGCTGGACCCAGTTGTTTTTGCCAAGTATCCGGCAACTCGACGGCAAACGCAATGTAGTGCCGGAATGTAAGCACCCCTGTCTCCATGCAAGCTGTGACCCCGGGGGTTGATGGTAGTAGGCCTGAAGTGATTCAAATGGCTGTGTTGTATAACGGGGCCAGTTTCTCCAACATCAGTGGTCTGGCGAGGCTGGTTATCTCAAGGCCGTATGTAATTCTACTGTTGACGATCTAAACATATCGATTGCAGGGTATTTGACAGTATTTCTGACTTTTTTCGAAACAGAAGCCACCATCTTGGATTCCAAAACGGCTTCGGACATCGATTTCCTGCCTCAATTGGCCGTTCCTGATCCAAAACGTATCCATATTGCAGGGTATTTGACAGTACTTCAAAAAATTTCTCAACATAAGCCGCCATCTTGAATTCCTAACAGGCGTCGAGATTCTAAACTGGGCAATTCCCAGTTTTTCTTAAGCTGGAAGCCACCATCTTGGATTCCAAAATGGCGTCAGACATCAACTTATGGCCTCCAAGTGGCCACCTGTACAACTTTGTCAAAGACGGCATCTTCCTAGATGGCCAGGATCTCGAGATACACCTTGTACAAGATATTCATATGTACAATAGCGCCGCGTAGTAAGCCAATTCTGGACTACTCTCCACCAGTCGAAAGGCCTTGACCTACTGAAAAACTTTGCTGAAGACAGTAACTTTCCATAAGGAATCAATCATTACAAATATTTTGCATGCCAGCTACCGCCCCCTACTGAGCCAATCCCGAATTTATTAGACCGCCACGAGATAGCCCTTGCCCTCCTCAATAAATTTCCACAAAGCACCATGCAAGAATAAGGTGAAAATCAGATATTCTTCGTTCAAATTATATTAATTTCATCAGCTACGTGAGCCTCCATTTCCGATGGGTGAAATTGCTGTAGCTGGGTGCCAACACCCACAGTGGTGCCACTTTTAAAAGCGTGAACTCATTCTTCAAAATTGAGCCGCACGGATAATTTTCTTATTTTAAACTCAAATTAAGCACGGTTTGTTTCAAATCTATCTATATATATAAAAATGGATTTCTGTCTGTCTGTCTGTCTGAACCTCATAGGCTCGAAAACTACTGAACCGATCAGCGTGAAATTTTGTATGAAGAAGTTTTTGGGGCCAGGAAAGGTTCTTATGATGGTTTGAGACCCCTTCCTTCTCTGTAAATTCCATCAAAACTGTCCATACAAATGAAGCACAAATTTCTGTCTAATTCGAGAACTAATCAAGCGAAGGAACCCAAATTTAGCATGCAGAAGTTTTTGGAGACAAGAAATGTTTCTATGGTAGTTTGAGACCCCTCCCTTCTCTAGAAAGGGAGGCTTCCATACAAATGATACAGAAGTTTCTGCATATCTCAAGAACTAATCAAGCAAATGGAACCAAATTTGGCATGTGGGGTTTTCTGGAAGCGAAAAATGTTTCAATGGTGGTTTGAGACCCCTCCCCTCTCCTAGAAGGGGGCTGTAATACAAATGAAACTGAAATTTCTGCATAACTCTAGATCTAATAAAGCAAATGGAACCAAAATTGGCATGCGGGTATTTTAAAAGCAATAACTGTTTCTACGGTAGTTTCAGACCCCTCCTATTGCTCTGGTAGGGGAGGGGGGTGGCCTTCCATACAAATGAAACACAAGTTTCTGCATTACTCGAGAACTAATCAAGTAAATGGAACCAAATTTGGCAAGTGGAGGTTTTTGAATTCAAAAAATGTTTCTAAGGTGACTCGACACCCCTCCGCCCTCTGTAAGAGGAGGGCTCTCATACAAATGAAACACACATTTGTGCATAACTCGAGACCTAATCAAGCAGATGGAACCAAATTTGGCATGTGAAGGTTTTTGGAGGAGAGAAATGTTTCTTTTGTAGTTTGAGACTCCTCCGCCATCTGGAAAGGGGGCGGGAGGGGGGTTTCCATACAAATGCAAAACAAATTTCTGCATAACTCAAGAACTAATCAAGTGAATGGAACCACATTTGGCAGGTGGGGGTATTTGAAGGCAAAAAATGTTTCTATTGTGGTTTGAGACTCCTCCGCTCACAGAAAGAGGGGTCTCTCATACAAATGAAACACGAATTTCTGCATAACTTGAGAACAAATCAAGCAAATGGAACCAAATTTGGCATGTGGAGGTTTTTGAAGAAAATAAATGTTTCTACGGTAGTTTGAGACCCCTCCGCCTTCTGGAAGGGGAGACTCTCACAAAAATGAAACATAATTTTTAGCATAACTCGAGAGCCAATGAAGCAAATGAAACCAAATTTGGCATGTGGAGGTTTTTGGAGGCAAGAAATGTTTCTATGGCAGTTCAATACCCCTCCCCATTTTGAAGGGGGGGGGGGCTTCCATACAGATTAAACGCAACTTTCTGCATAACTCGAGAAGTAATCAAGTAAATGAAACCACATTGAGCATATGGGGGGTTTTGGAGCCTAGATTTCTGTAAACATAAAAATGAATTTCTGTCTGTCTCTCTGTCAGACCCTTATAGACTCGGAAAGTTCTGAACCTACCAACGTGACAATTTGTATGAAGGGGTTTTTGGGGCTGGGGAAGGTTCTTATGATTGTTTGAGACCCCTAATTTCTCAAGAAGGGGGGCTCTCATACAAATGAGACACAAATTTCTTCATAACTCGAGAACTAATCAAGCAAATCGAATCAAGTTTGGCATGTGAGGAGTTTTGAAGGCAAGAAGGTTTCTATGGTGATTCAAGACCCATCCCCTTTCTGAAAGGGGGAGGGGTGCTTTCATACAAGTGCATAACTCGAGAACTAAACAAGCAAATCGAATCAAATTTGGCATGTGGGGGGTTTTAAAGGCAATGATTGTATGGTGGTTTGAGAAACCACCCCCCTCTGGAAGGGGGGGACTCCCATACAAATTAAACTCAAATTTCTACCAAGAATGAGAATTATCCAGGTTACTTAAACACAAAACGTGTATTTCTCGGGTAAGAAGCATGTTTTGATAGATGTTTGAACCCCTGCTTTTTCAAGAAATAAAACTCATTCCGAAAAAAAAACCATAAACGTCCCAGTTATATTAAATTTTCCTTCATTTATTTGCAAGCGTAGCAGCGCACGCACCGGGTTCAGCTAGTGCTTTATAAAAGAGTGTCACGGTTTTCAAGGCGCTTTAGATTGTTTAGCTTTTTTGAATAAAAACTGAAAATTCTATTTTCAGCATACTGAAATAGTAAAAATCCCATACAAAACTTCAAGTCTTGACGGCTATTGACTTGAAGTTTTGAACGATTTAAAAAAAATATGAAACTTTTCAGCGATGGTTTTTGGAATATATCCAACCATAATTTACTATGAACGTTCATAAATTCTATACTATGAACGTTCAAAGGTCCTCCCTTAGCTCAGTCGGCAAAGGTGCAGCTACAGAGCAACACCATGCTGGAGGTGGCTGGGTTCGATTCCCGGTCTGATCTAGAAATTTTTCGTTAAGGAAAATTTCTCGGCTCCCTGGGCATAACGTATGATTATACTTGCCACACAATCATACTAATGCAAAAATAGTACTTGGCATCGAAAGCTCTTAATTAATAACTGTTGAAGTGCATTCAGAACACTAAGTTGAGAGCAATCAATAAGCTAATTATAAAAGCAATAAGCTTGAAATGCTAAAGAAGAAGAAGTTCATAAATTCTAATCTCACACACAAACTCATCAACTCAGAAGTAACAGTCAATTTTATGGTGCGAACATTCGCAGTAAATCCGTTACATTTGCAATTTGATACGAGCATGAGGTTAAGTATCGATGTTACTATTATGTACACAATTTCTTACAGGCTCAGGCTACAGGCATTTAAATAATATGCTCAATACTTTATTGTTGAATACTAAGAGCAATAAACTGCTTAAAATATTGTAAATCGATTGATGAATAAATCTAGGAAATCGAACGTGCTACATTTAAGTTATTAACGTACAAAAGCTGACCACCTTTCGTGACTTTCTCATTTTTCGTACCCGTGTGCCCATAGAGCGTGTTATATAAAAAAACAAACACGTGCTCTTCGTCAAAAAATACAAATAGTTTGAGCGTTGTCAGTTCGAAACTAAATTTATAAAAAATATTGGAGGCTTATTGAGGCCTAAACAAGTCCTCCAAACCAAAGATCACCGTGATTCTGTTTGAATAAGGTCCAAGTCACCTTTCCTAATTTTTTTCAAAGAGATTTCATCAACAACGAGATATTATCAGAAATTAAAAAATACATAATCATCATCAACGCTCCAAATATATGGCATTGGCACTAAACATATTCAATATAAAATCGACATACTTTTATGGACAGCGTCCGCATGGTAACTGCATGAGTAACAAAAAAAATCCCACATTTCACTGGAAACTGTGTCAACCGCAGAGTGCATATGAAACTATACACTGCTGCACAGGATATTCCACGCAGATGGGACCGTCTGCAACTGCAAACCTGCTTATCGCAAACAGACTGCCAAGTCGACAAACAGAGACAGACAGCCCGACACCAACGCGCATATCGTGCAACGTCGTCGTCGGGAGTCGGGATATCGGGATAAAGAATAAAACGAAGACAAAGGGAAAAACGAAATTTTCACGACCTATTTCGTAATCACCTGTGTCTGTTCATGTGCTTTTCTTTTGGAAGAAGGCAAAACATTACACTCACCTGGAGATTCCACTCTTTTGGCAAAGACATTTTTCATGGATTGAAGTAGCAAATTTTCCGTTTTTGAAACTTGGTTTCATTGGATTAGATGTCTGTTGAGGCGGCGTGACGGCAGATGCTAAAATGTTACAGCTTGCACCCGACGACAAAAGTTTGACCAGTTTTTTTCTCAGCTCGCGCTCGGTCGTTCGCTTTTCACCTACACACGCCGGAATTTATGTAATCGTTCCTACTCCCGAATTTTATTCGATTATTGTATGATTCCTCAATTTATAAACTAGTTGTTGTTTTTATTTTATTTCAAAAAAATACTGTTATGTTTTAAGGATTAACGTTGCCCTAGACTACTTTTTGTATGTTTATTTTTACCGATGGGGAAAATTAGATTTTCCTCCCTATTAGTCAGTCGTGTCCTCCTACAGGACCATCACCTTTGTTCTCGCACTTTAAGGCTCGTCTAGAGGCTACACTGCGACCGAGCGTTTAGATGTTGAACAAAAATACTGTGATAATTTATTGTCTACACTAACAACTAGAAAAATTTGGTCTAGATTACGTCCTATATAATAGGAAAATTTGTGTCTCGTTGCAACTTTGTTCCGAATACGCCTTAAACCCGACCTTTGGCCACCCGTTTTCGCTTAGTCTCCGTTATCGATTTTCTTCCTAATGTAGATTTATATTTACTTGCAGATTTCACACTTTTTATTTTTCTACAACTCGTAACTGCGGCGAACGCGCTCGTACCGGAGCCTTTATCACTTGCTATTCGGCCAAGGGAAAAGATTCCCTTCCCGGAAAAGCCTTGGGTGGCAGAAAACAAAAGCTTCTGCTTCTGTTGCTGGTCTAATGTATTATGGGAGGCAGAGGATGTACGATCGCGATGCAGCACTGATGACGGCAGAAATGAAAATGTCCAATCGATACTGGATGGTCTGGCTATAGTGCCGATGTTGGTCGTGGATTTTCCCCGTTTCGAGCAGGATGGCACGACGGGACTTTCCCGACCCTCTCTGACTCACAAATGTTATCAAAGTGTGTATCGACTGACGGACCTGCGCCGTTATTTTGTTTTTGTCGACATTCAGGCAGTATTATGGTTGGTCGCTATAAGAATGCATCAGTTGAGAAGTTCAGAATGTAAACAGAATTGAGATAGTATATGCCAACAAGTGAATGGTTTCTAATGCACCTAAGGATATAGGTCTTGAATAGAATTAAAGCTATGCTTTTATGGAAGTTCCATTTTAGTTACAATATAAATCACAACGCGTTTCCGTGTTAAGCGAGGTAACGCTGGTTTCAATAATGAGGGAGTTTAAGGCAATCCTCTCCAGTTGAATCGGGGGCACTGACCTTAGCTTGACCTTGGCACAGTCTTGGGTAGATTGTTCTAAATTTAGATTACCGTCTGAATGGACTTTATGGCGTTGAGTCTAGCGTGTTTTCTTTTGTTTTTTTTTTCTTTTTTTACTTACAGCTCACCTTCTGAACGGGTTGAGTCGGTTAGTTTGAGTTAATGTCTTCACTATGTTGATTTCATAATTTTGAATAAAAGATTAATAGGTAAGCGTAATTAATAGGTGAAGGATTTTTCCGAGTCTGCCCGAGGAATAATACAGATTGAAAAAAAATGTTTACTTCGCTGGACATTTGTGATGGACGCCCTACATCAGAGCCTGAACAATACATGTTGCGAGTGCGAAAAGTAGGAGCGTCACGAAATATGTTAAGATTTTGAACGTTAATAACTCAGTCATTTCACGATCGATTTACAAAATTTGTGCATCAATCGATCGGAACATTCACTATGCGTCGATTTCTATTGATTTCTATCAAAAAAATTTAATAAATGCGAAGCTCCGTCAAAACAAGAATCAACCAATCACGTGCTTCGATTGTTTCCCAACACGAACGACAGAGTCATAGACTAACCGGTTTGGGTGTGTATGTGTGTACATGTGCCGAATCCTTATGTTTTCGAAATTTTCACATTTGGCAGCGTTGTAAACACATAGGACTAGTAGGAACCGTACACAGCAAAACAATATGTAAATCGGAGTAAACTATCAATGAAAAATCATGTATGATGTATGATATGTACTACCACCCATTGTAGCACGAAAACTAAGTCCGACAGCAACGGGCTCTCCTCTCTGTTTGACTTGATTCGGCTTTAATAATCACTGATTGTTCTCATCACTTAAAGGTATCCACAGGGATATGAAGAATCTCCTTCCAACAACAAGATTGAACGATTGGTCAAAATAGCGAGCTATCTAACATGAGGATGCCTCATTGGGCGATAAGAAGAGCTCGCCCTCTGTTCACAAACTGTTAGCAATTTGGAGTAGGCATTCCCACTCTTTCCATCCAGCGTGCTTCAACCGGGTGCCCTGAGGGCCCTCCCATTTCCCAGTATTCGCATTAATTGTTTATATAATTATGTATATATTTATATCAGAGAATAGTACTACTTTATGTGTATCTATTATACGTGTTTTTCACTCGGTTGCTCCTGAAATGACAAAATTATTGCATATTGCTTTCTGAATAGTCCGGCTATAGCTCGAAAAGTCTAGGACATCATTTCTATATTCGTAGACACATTTTTAAGATATAGTACCATTTATTTATAAAAACATTTAGTTCCACCACAGGCAAACAGACATATCCTGGCATTTGTTTGGTGTCGGCTTTAATGTAGGTCTCATCGTCCATCACAATGCAGAACGGTTTTGTGAGTCACTCCCTGTACAGTTTTCTTGCACGAGTTTTGGCCACCGAGTTCTGTTTATCGCTCCGGTTCGGTGCCTTCTGGACTTTGTACACATATAATCCAGAACGTTTCATTGTTTTCTGCACAAAACAAACTGAAACTTTCGCCTTTTTCGCAACATCCCTGATCGAAATGTTGGGATAACGCTTAAATTGGTTCAATACCATCCTGGCCTTCTCCGGATTTGATGTGCCACGTTTTTTGCCACTACCATTTTTCCGCTTGGTTGTCTTACGGTCCTTGAACGTTTTGATCACATGAGATACGGTTGAATGTGCGATTCCGAGCTGTTTTCCGATCCATCGATGAGAAGCGTTTGGGTTTTCGAAGTGAGTGCCCAAAATTTGTTGGCGCACTATTTCTTCATTCGAAGCCATCACTGAAATCACTCGACCGATTTTCACGAAACTCATTACACAATTGACAAAACACAATGAAATAAATTCAGTTAAAATTTCAATAATTTTTACCCACACGCTAAAAAGTTACGAACAATTGCGTGTGTCCAAATTTCATCGAATACAGTCTTTAGTGAAGATTTTTTTACTCCAGTATAGGCATTGGATTGTTGCTGCTACTGAATCGTTGACGAATAAGTAAGCAATATCCGTTAGTCCCTTCGTTCCGATCCACAAATTGATCCCACCCGCGGCAGTCAATTGTGGACACGGGGAACCTATTGCTTTGCATCAAATCCCATCACTTTTGGAGCACCAGCAAGAAAATTGGCCTAACAATTCCCCGGCCTGTTGGTGTTAGCCATTGCCAGAATTTGATTGCACATCCGAAAGGGATGGTTGGTCTCTTTTTGGAGATGATTCGTTCGGCAGTCAATAAATTCCACATATTCTGTCTGTGAGGACCACCCTAGCGACCCTGCCTCTTGTATCTGCTTTGTTCTACCGATTGCTCGACTATCGACTACAGGAAATATCACCACTCTCCTTCTCGATCGGTCAATCAAGACGTCATCGATGCAGTCTGATCGTCGGATAGTGATAAGGAGCACGGCTGTTCGGATGATGAGCGGGAAAATCAGATGACCGCGAGTGCAGATATTAAATTCCCCATAGGCATTTCGGGTGTGGAATTTATATGTATATTTGTTTAGTTAGTTTTTTGTAGTACGTTGTATTGTACGGTCTTGCTCTACCGTTTAGTAATAAGAAGAATAAATGTTGTGGTAGAGTGTGCGTTGTTTTTTGCTAAGAAGTGTGTTTGATTGTGCCATTCACTGGAAGAAGCCCCATCCTATGCATCTCATGCGAGGAACCAGAGAACGGTCCATGTATCCAACATATTCCATCTGTTTTTCGTCTTCCTACAAGAAAATCAATGAAACAATATCAAACAATCTGCTTACCGCAATCGGGGCCCAATTCCTCTTTCAAATACTACGACCTACAGTATGTATGTCCTATAAAAAAAAATGCGAAAATCCATACTTCAGTTTCAAATAATTTTTTTTTTTCTTAGAAAATGATAAACAAAATTATAATTTTATTTAGGGAATCGTTTATTAAGCCTTTCATGATTACAATACTCAATATGTCGACAATTTTTCTCGATCACCTTCTCCAAACGGGGACGGAACCGATAGCATACCTTCTCAATGTATGAGTCAGTCATCGAGTTCCATGCCTTGGTAATGGAACCTTTCAGGGCGCCAACATTGGGGTGAGATCGTTCACAAGCCGAAGCCTGAACATATGCCCATATTGAGTAATCCAAAGGATTCAAGTCCGGGCTGCTAGGAGGCCAAATGTCCTTTGGCTAAAATTCCATGTTTTCCTTCAGCCACGCTTGAGTTCTTTTTGAGGTATGACACGGTGCTTCGTCCTGTTGGAAAATGTCGTGTTGGTGTGCTGCAAAGTTGGCTTTCATCCATGACAGAACGTGGTCCTTCAAAAATGTTCATGTAAGCCTCGGTATTAACTTTTAATCCAGTTTTGATAGATACTGGAGGCATTTTCAAGCCATTGGACGCAATTACCCCGAAAACCATGACTCCAGCCGGATGTTTGGTTGTAAGCTTGAATTTCACGTTCTCTGGAACATCCTCAATCTTCTTCGGCGAAATAAACCTGTCTGTACGTGTGTTAGATAAGGGATCGATGGTGAACATTTTCTCATCGGAGAATACGATGATGGTATGCTTCTTTTTTAATGCTGACACCAAACGTTTCGAGCGCTGCAGCCGTAGTTGTTTGATTCGGTCCGTTACAAGGTGGCGCTTTACTCTTGCCCTGGACGAACATTTCAAGTCATCTTTGACCAACCGTTGCATGGTAGTTTTTGAAATATCGGCTTCTAAGCCCAAGTTTCGGATCGATCTGATAGGATTTCGCCTCACTTTGTCTCTCACTGATCTGATGACCTTCGGTGTGCGAGCGGCCCAAGTAGCAATTCAAATGCAAATTGGTTTTATTCATGTTTTATGGTAGTTTTATCAAAGCATTATGGAGTTCATCCGGTTTTATCAGGGCATTTTCCAAGTTAAGGTGGTTTTAATTCATTAACAGTTCTTAAGAGTGATTAAAGAACACTTGAAGAAACCTCCATAAAACTACATCATTTATAAGTGTAATTCACCTTATCAGTAGTTTTATAAGATACTTGATCCCCCTCTCAAGACATCGTTTCGCAACTTGCATAAAACCTGATAAAAGTTTTGTAAAAGTTTTATGACATTCTTCTTTAAGATGAATGTATCTTGGAAATGCTGCCATAAAACTCTCTTAGAACCATTTGATTTTAAATAAGAGCACATATTCTTGAGAAAGAACATTATGTGAAAAATAAACAAACTGTCACAATGGACGCCCACAGGTGGAAGAAATTAAAAACTAGCGGATCGTTCAAGCGGAAATTCAATAAAAACCTATCCAATATATTGAACACTCCTTCATCTCAGCCACCAACGACATTTTTTTTTTTTTGACCATTCCATTGGATTCGCAGCCTACTGAGACTAACTTATCAAAAGGGTCTATGCGTTATGCGTAAAACGAATAAAATAAAATGGTGCAATGTGTCGCCAGTTGAAAACCGAAATGCATAACTCATGATATTTGATTTTATGCCAGTTGTGCAAGTTAAACCTAACGTCTCAGGTAGTGCGTTATATGGCGCACCACCGTGGAAATACAGCGCAGTACTTTTGACGTAAGGTTTAATGTGCACTACGATTGTAAAATGTTATGTTAATGTTGAATTCTCCCGAGTCGTGCATTTCAGTTCCCAATAGGCTACACAATATTTATACTCGTTGCAAGTAAAAATTAGTATATCATCTGAGCGAAAATCGATTTTTCCCATGATCCGCACGTTTAATCCAAAGTCGGAAGTAGTGCGCTGGAATCGCTCAGTGATCCACTACACAGTGCACTTCTTCCAACGCTAGGTTCAGCGTACAGATCAAGAGAAAAATCATCTTTCGCTCAACTGATGTTTCAGCCATCGACGCAATATTATTATCTGTTCTTCTTCCCAAATCCATTGTTAGCATATTCAAGTTAGAGTTTTTTTTTAATGTTTTAATCGCCTTACGCTGGTGATTAAAAACAATAAATTATAAGCTGTAATGATGAACAACAATTATGCATAGGCACTTTTGATTTGAACGTTCACATTTTCTTTGTTTATGATGTGCCTTCTCCACACTGATTTTATGGCTATCTTACGAAAGACTTGTTTACCTTGAGCAATTCAAACAAGTTTTATTCAAGCGTTACTCCTCTTTTTCAAGAATAGAACAAGTAAAGATGAACTTATCGCGCTCCTAAAAAAATCTTGTTAGTCTTGTGCAAGAAATATTAGTTTTATATGCGTTTTATGGTAGTTTTAGATAAAACCATTGAAAAAATGGCGAGCGTGGCTATTCTGGATTCCCTCGGAATGGTAGCCATTTACATATGTATGCAAAAAAACTCTCGTTTTTCCAATGCTACGAACAATTTCTGCTGTTTAAAATACATTTTGAAACTTAAAATGGATTGTAGACACAATTTATTCAAGATCTAACAATTTATCAGCCTTGTCACCTAATTGTTGAATTTTCAAGTATTTTTTATTTTTCAAATAAATCAATGTTCTAGCAATGATTCCGTGGCGCATTAAAATTTTCGAACTTTTATGTTATAAAACACCAATAAACTGAACGTCGCATGAAAAATTTTATCAATTGCAGGCAAAAAACTCATGCATTTATGGTCAATTTTACAATTAATTTACATACGTATCCACTTCGGAAAAAAAACATCATATGTATATCGATTTTTTTTTTCTCTTAAAAAAGTCCCCATTCAGCAGAACGAATCCAAAAATGGAATGTTCGAAACATATTTGTGACGGACTGGAAGTGTTCTTAAAGAGGAAAATCATAAAACTACCAAAACTTGTGGTAGTTTTATCATAGTTTTAAGCATGTCCTGCATGTCATTACAAGTATGTACCGATAAAACTATCAAGTTTTAAGCGAATCTTGGGAAATAGTCTTGAGAACCTCCTGTAGTATGGGCCTTTTTGAACTTATGAGGGTTTTATGGCTGTTTTATCGATGTTATGTAGAATATCTAGTTTTATGCGTGGTTTTATCAAATGAGTCTTGAGAACTTCTTCAAGTGTACCTTAAAATTGAATTTGTTACTTGGGTGGATAGAGGGGAAATTTTGAATTAATATATTTTAATGAGCTTTAATGAATAAAGCCCTGGAAACTATGCTTTGACTATCGCTAGAATGATAAGCATTTTGAAATTTTATACAATCTATAAGAAAAAAAAAACATTCCCACGGAATTAGGCTTTCTTGTGCGCGGTATATGGAACTCCATGCTTGAAGTGCGCGAAGTTAGGCAAAATCATGTATTGAACTATTTATACATGTTTTATGGTTCAGTCTTACAAAGCTGAGTAAATCAAAGTTTTGCTTCATAATGTATACCATACATAATCGAGTGACGATCGAAGAAATACAAATTGTTGTGAATTTATTTTTTTAAAACGGGTTTCAACTTGCAGCGTCACTAACCTCACGGTAATAGGGCATGTCACAGCATTTTTATAAAAAGTTCCGAATTACTTTTTCGGATCGATGGATACTCGTGGTGATTGACCAATTTGAGTAGTCTTATGAGAGTGTTATGATTCATCGTTCCTCACCCGTCCCTTTCGCTATTTCTATGAAAACCAGCGTATCTTTTTAAATGGAAATCACGAAATAATATTTAGAAAAATTACTCAAAACAACACAGTAATTTCAAAAAGGCAATTTTTTATACTGTACGTCATTTCTTTATTAGCGTTTCAAGCTTATTGCTTTCGCAAATAGCTTATTGCTTGCTCTCAACTTAGTGTTCTAGATGCACTTCCACAGTTATTAATTGAGAGCTTTCGATGCCAGTTTCCATTTTTGCATTAGTATGATTGTGTGGCAAGTACAATCATACCCTATGCCCAGGGAGTCGAGAAATTTTCCTTAACGAAAAATTCCTAGACCAGACCGGGATTCGAACCCAGCCACCTCCAGCATGGTGTTGCTTTGTAGCCGCGCCTTTACCAACTGAGCTAAGGGAGGACCCACTACTGTACGTATATACTGTACGTATGTCTAGGTTGGAAACGACGTTTGATTGTTTACATCTTTCAATACCGCAGAAGAATGTGTGTGAGTGAGATGCATGTCTTTTCCATGGAAGGATTTTAGTTGTACTACTCATACGTCGAAAATTTACCCCATCCTAAAACCACGTTCAATTAATTCATCGAAAACTATTCGAATTTATTAAGTGCGGCTAAACGAAAGTATAGCACTGTAGTATCTTAAAAAAGGCATACACTGATCCCGTAGTGCATCATAGTTCCTATTTATTCGACGAGATTTTTCGGGTTGGAATTTTGGAACTTGAGCATAGAGTAACGTTGATTGCGCTTAAAAAATGGACAATAATACTACATCTAAAATTCTCTCAAACAACATGGACTTAGTTTACATGATAAGGGACGTTAATTATTGTTTTTATTTTATGCTACTTGTAAATTTTATGCTACATGATTTAGATTTCATTTTTGAAGTCGAAACATAAAATAAAAAATCAAATAAATACACTAAATAGCTTGAAGTTGATTCTTTTTCCTCAAGGGTTCTTTATCAACCTATCACCCAATGTTTAGTAGAAATCGTTGATCATATTGTCGTCATAGAATGGCAAATCAAACCACTGCCATTGGCGATCCTTTGAACTATCCAGCACGTACCTGGTGCATCGCCGCAAGAACAACCTGAGAAACGGATTGACACATTGAATTCTCAACCTATACTTAAAAGAATGCATCAAAACTCCTTACATGTTCTTCTTTTCACCACATTCCACAATCGGGTGTTGTTTCTTGTAGCACTTATCTCGGACTGCAAAGTAAAAGCTTCCCAAACGGTTCGAAAGAGTTGTGTTGATCTGCTTCAGACACTGCTGGAAGTCTCGGTCACACTTGCAGTGCAGTCTAACGAAAGCAAGCATGTACTTAGTTCAAATTGGTTGCAATATTCGAACTTCTGGCCCTACCTGGTGAAATAGTCGTCGTTCTTCAACCCGTACTTCTCCTCACCGGAAGCAATGTTATCACAATGATCATGCTCCCGGCAACATTTGTCTTCGTCCTCGTGCTTCCCCAAATCGTCGTAGTCGTCAGCTACATTACCCGGACCGCACCATTTCGTTCCGGGAAGGGTTAGATTGATTCGCTCTACATTTGACCGATTCGATCTCACGGAGTCATCGTTGTGTTCCACGATTTCGTTGCTTTCGAAATCGAACGTTTCCATGTTCCTGAACAGCTGCTTTGAATTCACGTCATTGGCGAAGGCGAACGCCAAAAGGCACGAGATTGCGTTGGGTAGTCGCATTTTTGATAATAAACTTTAATTTGCAGTAAAACTAGAACTGACACAAAGTTTGCTAAAACTTTAGTATTTATACGGAATTTGCAGAGGTTTATCAGAATGTTCGAACCTTCATCGTGCCACCGCACTGCAGGAAAATATTCCGTTCCCTGATAGGTACGACAGTTCGACTAGGTAAATGCGCCACCCGCTGACAGAGACAATGACTCGTTGAACATGTAAAGTGCGATCTAATTTGCCCACGTACATGACCTGAATTGTTATGAAGTTGAGTTACAGTTGAACATTATTGGCATGGATGGGCTCATACTTACAATGAACCTTTTTGGAGGTTTGGATTTTTGACAGGGTCAAGTTCATCGTTGTCCGGAAGTTCGGAGTACTGTGAATTGGATTTCGGATATCAATTTGAACTTACTAGCTCCAAGTGTCTTTGTCAAGCAGTTTTACTACGACTCCGATAAAAGAATATTTCTGAAACCCACAGCAAGGTTGAAACATTTGTGCGTTCCATAAAAAAAAACAGTTATTTGTTGGCCCATTTTCCTGAAATCTATGCTCAAAATTCACCCCAAAACTGCTTGACAAAGTGGACTATTGACTTTCGAACATTTGTTTGGATCAAGGGTTCGGGACAATTTTATTGTAACAACAGTTGGAAGCAAGAGCATTTGGGACGGAAACGAATGTTATAAACTAGAAATAAATTAACATGGATCTCGAATATCGACGTTCTATGACTAGAAAATTTTCGTGTTTTTTTTGTCAAGTGCCGCATACAAAACGGCATGTTCAATCCTAGTTTACTTTCTTATTCGGATTTAACCTTATCGGCAAGAAACAGATTGCGGAAGGTAGCGGTTTTGAATAATGGCACCGAAAGCACCGCTCCGACGCACGATCCTATCCAGTAGACGATGATGTGCTCAAGAGCCGAATTTCCGGCGCAACCCCACTTCAAAGCGGTGGCCAAGACTGGATTAAAATACCCACCAGAGTAGTTGAAAGCTGCCACGACCAAACTGGTTCCAATGAACGAATCAAGGAATGAACCGAACTTGGCATCCTTCTCGGAAATCACCTTGGAAGCCAAACGGCAACACAGTGTGGCCAATCCTTCGATGAAAGCTCCTAGATATAGGTTGACCTGCAATTATGAAGAACGCTTTCTCTATTTTTAATGTATATAAGGCACTTAAGGAATAATTCGACGAACTTTCAAATCAGCGGAACACTCTTCGAAGGCTCTGCCTTCGTGGGTCTCAGCCAATTCGAGCCACCAGTAAAGTTGAACATAACGATACACGCAGCATCCGCCCATTAGCTGAGCCCAAATTTTCAAGGCAGCTTCTTTGAAATTGACTTCACCTGGAATGGAAATAAAGATGGGTATTACCGGATATTTTTAAACATGTATCTTATTTAAGTCCGAGAAGTTTTGCAGATATGGAAAACTCTAGTTTTGTTTTTAAATTTCAAATTGATTTGATGCGGTAGACCAGTAGAGAAATGTTCTCATGGCATAGTCATAGGGTATGTGTCCCTTGACTCAGCCTAATATGCAACGATCGATTACATTTCTTATTATAACTCATAAAGTATTTGAGCTGTAAGCGATATTCAACTAGTTATACACTTGCTGAGATGAGTTTGATAAGACATTAGTATGTATCACGAAAAGTTACACAACTCTTTTTATGAAGTCAGAAACTTTCGAGGGATATGGATTTAATGTCGGTCTATAAGCACCAAATTGGGTCTATTCATGGATGCAACTTCGTCCCATTCGATGGACTTATTACCAAATGCAGTCTTGGTACTGTTTTTTTTCTAATTTTATGAATTAAGGCATTGCCAGCTGTATTTGCTTTACACAACACAAAATTTCACAAAACAAACTAAAATAAAACTGCTTCGAAACACTTAAGTGAAGTTCATATGTGATTTATCAGCCATTCAATAATGAAAACACTATAATTCACTAAACAATTATTTTGTTCCTTCGGTTTGTGTTTAGATGAGCCACTTGAATATAAACAACAGAAAACTCATGCATTTCCACTTCAATTTTTCCAATAACAACCTTTTTACTACGTTATTGATAAAACAGGCCATAGTTGGGAACATACAAAAAAATATGTCCCCAACATTGGGTCTATCCATTTTCTTGTAAAGTCATTGTTATTTTAGCTATGTGAACAGTTAGTTCGTAACGTGTAACTATGTTCTGTACATCCAGACTGCTTTACTCGCTTTATCGATTCAATTAAGCAAAATTTAGATCACTAGAAGATCGTGTAGATCATCTGTTCAGGTTAACCAGTGAAATCATGATGTCCCAAAAGTTCAAGAAATCGAAAATTACGCGGAAGTGAACAACTATAAGTTGATGAATATTGTCTCAATTGCTTCGGATTACATCGGCCATCCTAATAGCAACATGATTTAGTTGATTGTCGCTAAATTAATGACATATTTGGTACATAGGCCGAATTTGGGTGGTGTGGTTTTAGAATTTATGAGGGGTGGGGAAAAAAAAGGGGGGGTTAGGAAAGGGATGTGGAAGTAGAGGGGGGGGAAGGTGATAGGCTCACATTACATCTCGTTAGATGGATTGTAAAAAGGACCATGGAAAAGGAACTCTATAGTCTCATCAGATAGTTGTAACCACTACTAGATGGTTGTGCGATATGATCAGGTCTCCCTTTTTGACAATTGGAGAAACACATAAATCGACAGCATACAACAAAAGCGGTGAGATCCCAACACATTTCTTATAAAAACATAAGGTTCTCTTCCTTGGGCCTCAAGGGTATTCAAAAGTCGCGTTCTGGCGGCGTCATTATCCGTACATTGCCAGACTGCGTGATCGATGTCATCATAACCGTTTCCACACCGGCAAAGATTGCTGTCCACGAGATTAATTCGATAGAGATGTGCATCTAGCTGGTAGTGGTAAGACATTAGCCTAGTCATCACGCGTGTTAAATCAAGGCTTACGCGTAGGTCCTAGATTTCCAGTGTCCAAATCGGTTTGCCAACTCGAAAGGGTAATAAATGGAACGTACTAAATGGAAAAATTCATCATGTGAAATTTGTCTATCATACAAATCGCCTTCCTGTGCGCCCACCTTTGCGAACGAGTCCGCTTTCTCATTGTCCGGGATTGAGCAATGTGAAGGGACCAAACAAAAGTGATGAAATATGATCTTCCAGCCAGCACACTCATCTATTCCCTTGGTTTAGAAAGGAAATAAGATGAGTGTCTTCAAGGTTTCATGAAACAATGGTTCTAACAAAAGACGGATAAAAAATAATAAAATTTGTTGTGGGGGGTTTTTTTTAGAAAAATTTTTTAAATATGGGGGGGTTTTTTTTTTCGAGAGTGAGATATATGGATTTGGGTTTTTGGTTGGGTTGGGGTGGGCGGGTAGACCGTTAGTGCTAAATAAAAATTTAAAATAACCCAAAAAACATAGCTCAGTGGCCTGGTTCTGTGTTTTTTTTTTGTTTTTTTATAACTTTTAATTTATTTTTTTTTTTGTTTATTTTTAAAATATATTAAAAAAAACATAGTTATATTCTTTTCATTTTTAATATTTTCTAAATTTTGTTGTAATTATCATGAATTAAAGATTGTACGGAATCAAATTGCACCACTTTTAAATGGCTGTAACTTTTTACCCGTTGGGTATTTTATATTTGAGTTTTTGGGTGGAATTAGTTCAATGTGTATTTGTTTACGCTGTGTAAGTTTCACTAGCAGATGTGCAATCGTTGCGAAGATGGAGTCGGAAGAACAGCAGCGGCGCAAAGAAATTTTGCGCACGTACCTCGAAAAACCGGATCTTTCTCATCGTGCCATCAGCAGGAAGCTGGGAATGGTACATTCTACGGTGTCTCGTGTTTTAAATCGGTACCACGAACGTTTGACCATCGATCGGAAAGAAAAAAGTGGCAAAAATGGATCTCCGTATAGTATTAAGGATCACAAGCGGGTAGTTCAAGCTTTCAAGAGGAATCCCAACAGTTCAGTTCGAGATGTGGCGAAGAATCTGAATCTAACCAAAACTTTCGTGCAAGATGCGAAAAAACGTGAAGGACTACACATGTACAAAGTCCAAAAGGCGCCTAATCGCGATGAACGGCAGAATACGGTAGGTAAAACATGTGCACGGAAGCTCTACACCCAGATGTTGACGAAACCACATTGCCTCGTTATGGATGATGAGACCTATTTAAAAGCAGACTTCCGGCAGCTTCGGGGGCTCCATTTTTCACTGCTCATCATAAATTTGATGTCCCTGAGGACGTTAGAAAGCAGTTTGCCATAAAATATATGATTTGACTAGCAATTTGCTCGTGTGGAAAGCGGAACACCCCATTCGTGACAACTGGAATGGTCAATGGGCAGGTGTACCTAAAGGAATGCCTCCAAAAGCGTCTACTTCCTCTTCTGAGGTCACACGATGGTCCTACGATTTTCTGGCCGGATTTAGCCTCGTGCCATTACTCGAAAGAGGTTTTGGAGTGGTACAAGGCTAAGGAGGTCAATTTCGTGCCGAAGCATCTCAACCCCCCGAACGCACCGGAACTGCGGCCAATTGAAAACTACTGGGCCATCATGAAGTAGGCACTTCGGGAGCATCCTAAGAAAGTGAAATCGGGAGAAGATATGAAGAAAAACTGGATTGCAACGAAAAAATGGTCCAAATGTCGTACAGGACCTTATGAGTAGTTTAAAGCAGAAGGTTCGTGCATTTGGATATGGAATTGAAATTGAATAAAAGAAACATGGGAAAATATTCATAACATGTTTTATTTTACTCTTTTACATCTTTTTTGAAGATGGTTGGTTGAACGGTTGAATTTTGCGGAATATTTGTGTGTGGCAATTTGTCCGTAACCCTATAGTAGGGAGCAAAGCAGTAGGAGTGGAATTGCATGGCAATGCGATTCGGTGGTCTTTCGTTTGTGGTGTGGGGTGTTTGTTTTTATAATATGTAGAGAAAAAAAAAGAAAGGGGTAGTTGTGGCGGGGGGGGGGGCGAGAGAGAAGGAAGGGTGGGGGTGGGTAAAAAAGTAATATGTTGTTGGTGGGGGGGGGGGGGGGGGGGGGCGGAGGGGTGGTGGGATAGGGGGGGGGGGGGGGGGGGCTGGGGGGGGCGGGGGGGGGGGGGGGGGGGGGTGTGGGGGGGGGTTGTGTTGGGGGGTGTGTGCGTGGAGGAAAAGAAATGTGAGGATTGTTGTGGGATGGGGGTGATTTGGCTGTGTGGGGGGAGGGCCATTCGAACTTACCTTACCAATCATCCCAAGGCCGGTGTAACCTCTGCTGTACACAGAAGTTGTCTCCATTGTAATCGGTCCATGGCTGTACCTCGCCAGCCTCGCTGTCTGCGAAGGGTCCGCAGGTCGCCTTCTACTTGATCGATCCACCTTGCTCGTTGTGCGCCTCTTCTTCTTGCACCCGTCGGTTTGTTTTCGAAAACCATTTTTACAGGGCTGTTGTCCGACATTATTACGACATGCCCAGCCCATCGTAGTCGACCGATTTTTGCGATGTGTACGATGGGAGGTTCTCCCAGCAACTGATGCAATTCGTGATTCATTCGCCTCTTCCACCATCCGTCTTCCATCTGCACTCCACCGTAGATCGTACGCAGCACCTTCCATTCAAAGACACCAAGGGCGCGGTGGTCCTCCACTAGCAATGTCCATGTTTCGTGGCCGTAGACAACTACCGGTCTAATTAATGTCTTGTAGATGGTCAACTTTGTAGTTCGGCGAACTTTGTTCGATCTTAGCGTCCTTCGGAGTCCAAAGTAGGCACGATTGCCAGCCATAGTGCGCCTTTGTATTTCTCTGCAGGTGTCGTTATCGGCGGTCACCAATGAGCCCAGATACACGAATTCATCTACTCCTCGATTTCACCACCGTCGATCTGAACTCGTGGTAGGAGGGTAACATTGTCTTCTCGTGAGTTTCTTCCATTCATGTATTTTGTTTTCATTAATCGTATTAATCGTTTTAATCAAAAGCCCAATCCTACCAGCTTCAGCCTCAAGTCTGATGTACGTTTCCGCCATCGTCTCAAAGTTACGATATCTTCGGCGAAGCCAAATAGAAATATATTTTTTTTTACGAAATTGAGTCGTAATCCCAGACAAACTGAGCCAAATATTTTGCACAATAAGCTGCATCACAATAACGTATAAAGCATTACAAAAAAATTATGTATTTATTGCGCAATTAAATATACCTCTTAGCCCAGTTAGCGAACGGTTGCTGTACTTCAAAATATGGTACTTCGACGTGAATGGAAGTTGTAGCTTTTCCTAGCTGCTGACAGAATCATCAATTGCCATCCATTTCCAAAACCATGCTCGAGTTGAAAAGAGAAGCATTTAGTGTCCTCGTTTTTCAAGTAATCTGAAAGATCGGTATTGTATGCCAAACATTTGGCAGCGTCTAAGAGCGCGTGACAGACAGCCAGTAAACCCGTGTGTCTTTTGTTGATACCTCACCTGTGCTTAGTTCACCCATAAGTCTACTCAATCCTTCTTCTCGAGGGACTTGAAAATCCAATAAACGACTCCAAGCGTGACGTGTAGTGGCAGAGGTGGTCAAAGGTTCGAGATTTTGTCTTCATCGTTACCGGAGATGAAATTGGCATTCACAGAGCTTGTGAAATTCTTACCTATTACAGCAACCGTTCGCTAACTGGGCTATAAGTGCACAGCCCAGATAGCGGATGCTGCTCGGTAACTGGGCTGACATTTAAAATGTAAATAAATTTCGCGGGGGCTTTCGATCTGATTTCGGTTGGCATATTTAATTGCGCAATAAATAAATTAAATAATGTTTTAATGCTTTATACGTTATTGCAAATGTAGCTTATTGTGCACCCCATTGTTCCAAATATTTGACTCGGTTTGTATGGCATTAATAGACTATGGTATGGACTCAATTTCGTAAAAAAAAACATTTTTCACTCCTCCACGAACCTTATATGTCTTCTACATGCCCCTTGCTAATTTTGACAAAAAATGTCCAATGCTGATTTTTTAAGTTTATTTGGTTTTTAACTGGGCTATAGCCCAGTTAGCGAGCGCCCTATTAAAAAGCAGCCCCGTCAAAAAGCACCCAGTTAGCGAACAGTTGCTGTACTTGAAAACACATGCGTGAACCTTATCAAGATCTTAGTTTATTTCAATTTCAACAACGAAACCGAACTATTTGTCGACGCTTCACCTTTTGGATTAGGAGCAATTTTGGTTCAGTATAAATAAAACAACAAACCTCAAATTATTGCTACATCGCTGCGTGCGCTTGGCCGGGAGGTCGGTTCAACCGGCCAAACAGTGAAAAAGTACCTGTCGAACATGAACATACATGTCAAGAAGCGGAGGTCGCGTCCATTGGTTTCGGAGCTGCATGCAATGACTCAGTGGCTGCGACTGAATAAGATGGTCAACTCGATTTTCCCGGCGAATCGAAACGTGGCGGTGATGATGGACGACGAGACCTATCTCACCCTGGCATGTCTACACTTCCTATTTTACTTCCCCCACGAAGAAAGTGAGCTCCGATGTGAAGTTCATTTCACACACCAAGTTCCCCAAGAAGGTGCAGCTGTGGATGACAATCAGCGAGAAGGGGATGTCAAAGCCGCTCTTCTCTCGCTCCGGACTGGCCGTGAACGGGAAAATTTATAGTACGAAATGCCTGCCGGAAGTTGCGTCGTTCATCAAGAAATACCATAAGGGCGAAGACTCACTACTCGAAGCGATAGTTGGAGGAGATGGAGCGGCTGAATATCGATGTGGTACCCAAGTCGGCGAACCCGCCCAACGTCCCACAGCTACGTCCCATCGGGAATTTCTGGGCCAACCTGAAGCGTAAGATCTACTCCAACAATTTTGTCGCAAAAACTGAGGAGGAATTGATAAATAAAACAAAGAAAGAACTCAAAAATATGCCTACACGGATGTTTTCGTCCGCCATGGCGAATGTTCCGGTTTACTGCCGGAAGGCCGGCTTTTTTTTGCAAGTAAGCTTAAATAATTACCTTCCATGGGAAATTTATCAAAAGCAATTATCTGTCTTAGCTTTGTTTTATCACCATCCGAAAAAAGTCCATTTTTTTAATGCAAACGTTACTTGAAAACAAATGCGTGGAACCTTATCAAAATCTTAGTTTATTTCAATTTCATTGACGAAACCCAACTATTTGTCGACGCTTCACCCTATGGATTAGGAGCAATTTTGATTCAGTATGAAGAAAACAACAAACCTCGAATTATTGCATTTACGTTGACGTACTGGCAGAATTCCGAACCACACTCTTCACTTTTACCTCAAGGAAGTCCTTGACCTTCTGACTAATTTTGATGAAGGTTTGAACTTTCCACGTGGTTGGGATCACGATTTAAACTCGTTAAATTGTTTTGTCTTTTTCATTCCCACTAGCGCCACGTAGTAACGGAGCTGCGAACTATACTCTCCACTTTCCGAACCACTTGACCTTCTGGAAAACAACAGTCAACATTTTTGCAGGTTATCAAAGTTTCAAGATAGTGTCATAAATTCTACTGTTCTATGAATGTCGAAACCTTAAGCTTCCCTAGTAGCACACATGTTGCCATTAAGTTGAGAAAACAAATGTGCCTTTGTTAGTCATAATTGCAACTAATTATGATCGTGATGTGCTACTTGGGTTGTCAGGGTGATGCAATATTGATGCAATAATACACAATAATATATTTCTCGCGTAATAATTGAAAAGGACCTATCTTCGTTGCTCTGTTTTCTTCATCTACTTTCTCTTCTGTGAACAACGTGGCTACAAAAGCATGTTCATAGAATTTACTGTTCAATGTGTAACGCGAGATGTTAAAATTTGAACATTTCAATGAATAACTGTGGCAATTCATTCAGAACACAACGGAATTAGAGAGAGAGAAGACAAAACGGTCGCATCAATCGTTTAGAAGAAAATTTCGATTCCATATCAATCACTCGCTGGCAAAACAATGAGAACGCCGGATATCAATTACCTCACAGTATTGTTGGATACCTCTACCTACTTCCTCACGAAATTGAATTCCTTTTATTTTTTTCTCGCACGCGCGTCACACTCAACTCGCGAAAACGTGATCCATGTTCACTGCCACTTTGTTAGACTCTCACATGCTCGCCACTAACTCACTCTCGCTCTCCCACAATCACAACACAGCAACTGTCTGTTTCGAAACACTTTTGCTAATTTTGCATGATAGACATTTAAATTTACCCTTCTTGGTGAAAATTGTATCCCCTCAATGCGGTACATAATTTCACTCTTTCGAAACGCTTTGCCCATATTATGCAACTGTATCATTAGACCAACCTTGTACGATCTGCTCCATATAGGTGTAGGGACATGCCGTAGCATTACCCCACTGCAATCCCCACCAAATCGTCAGCGTGAACAGGAACACGGCATAGGTGGCCACTCCAAAGTTGTCGGCAACTGGAAATATTCGACTCATCAACATTACAGTTACACCAATTCACAAATTTCCCACACTAAAAACGCATACCGATGATCAGCTCAAAGCAACAAGCACACAGTTCCCCGGCGGCGATGGCCTCAAAGATCAGCTCCTTAACTAGGCCTTCTTTGGACAATTTTTCGTTCACTCGTCGGGCAACTGCCGCGATCGCGCAGCTTAGCGCGATAAAAAATACGCTGTACCCTAGCTGTTCGATGGCCATTTCGGAAAGTTGCACCGGAAACTACCGTATCGGAATTGAAAATATCTATTCGCACGTAGATTTCGAATTCAAATCGGTTCGACAGAGATCAACACTTATTAGCGCTGTGACTGCTCAGGAGCAGTCGAGTAAAAATAAACCCCAGCAAAGTGTCGCGATCACCGTCGCGGTCACACCACAGCCTACTGCTATGCTTATAATTTGGTGTGATGGGCGCATATATTTCCGTCATAGTCGTGAGGTAGAGACAACATTTATTTCTCGAGAGTACGATTCTAAAAACTCGCACATGATCAGTGCTCTCGGTTCATTCTCCCAACATGTTCTGGTTGCATTCCACAGGTTTTTTTTTATTTGCTTTGTGTTTATCATAGTTTTATGCGTGCATGTGAGTTGTTGAGAGGGTGTTGATATGTTATTTATGTTTGAGTCATTTGAATGATCATAATCATCTCCTGAAGACTGTACTTGAAAAAACTGAGGCACACAAAAATGGTCGCCAAAAATTAATTTTTAGTCGAATTTTCTTCACAATTTCAGAGAATAAACTACAACATTATAGATAGGTTTCTATTTAATTGGTTTATTGGATCTTCTCTTCTATCGGACTATGTTCCGGCGAGTTCGGTGGGTTGAAGTCTTAAGAGCAGTTCAACCGCAAATGCCGATTTCTTGGGATTTTTTAATTTTATATTTTTTGATTTGCTTGAAATTTTGCACAGACGTTCCTTTGACCAAGCATGTGAATTCGTATCATTAGTTTGTCATTTTTTATCTGGACTAACTTTTAAGAACGGTGTATATAAGAATGACTGGTTTGTCTAAGCAATATTATAACTCAACAATGGTTTGTTTGATTAATTTTGTTCTTGAGCAAAGTTATCGATAGTAAAAATGAATATTCAGAAAAACAAATATACTGTAAATAAGAAATTTTTTAACATTTTTTATTTAAAAAAATATTTGAAATTAAATTTTCAGCAAAACCAGCATTTTCGAAATTTTCGATGTATTATAGAACGTTATGTTAGCTAACTTTTTCCTAATTGATATAATGTATGTTATGATGTATGATATGTACTACCACCCATTGTAGCACGGAAACTAAGTCCGACAGCAATGGGCGCTCCTCTCTGTTAGACTTGATCAAGCTTTAATAACCACTGATTATCCTAATCATGCCATTGTATGAAGGGCCAAAAACGGGTTGGGTGGATCGATAGGCAACATAACTTATACGTTTCCACAGGGATATAAAGAATCTCCTTCCAACAACAAGATTGAACAATTGGTCATAAGAGCGAGCTATCTAACATGAGGATGCCCCAATGGGCGGGGAGAAGAGCCCACCCTCTATTCACAAACTGTTAGCAATGGGGAGTAGGCATCCCCACTCTTTCCATCCAGATTGCTTAAATCGGGTGCCCTGATGGTCCCTCCCTTCCCATGAAATATTCATATAATAGTGTATATATTTATGTAAATGAAAAATACTACAAGCATTCGTATCTATTATATATGATCTTCATTCGGTTGATCCTAAGATGCAAGAAATGTTGTAAAGTGCTTGATGCTGATTTTATAACAGCATTCCGCTTTTATTTTTGCTGGCCTAATAGTTATTGCTCCTAAGTTAGGAAAACAGGGAATATTCAATTGAAAGGAAGTTAAAGACGAATGGAGAAAAGAAAACATTAGGTAATGCTTAAATCATCTATGAAGTAAAATCAATAAAACAACATTATCAAATATAATGATATTGTGAGTTTTTGTAAAGTAATGACAAAGATTGAACTGTTAAATCAGACACTAGCCAAATGGCACACCGCGCTGCATTAATCCGATCAGCTCAGATTTGGTAAAATGTTCATTTGCAAACCGGAAATGAAAAATATATTCAGTAATAAGTGCAAAATCCTACCACAGATTCCGTGGCAGCTTCTTATATTCAAGGCACTAGATACTTCTAAATCATAAGAGGAGAAGAACGGATCAAAATGATAATTGTACATATAAGACATAATAATTGAAAGTTTGTATACTTACTTGTATACCAATTATAAAATTAATATAATTAATCATTAATATAATATATAATTATTATATAAATTATAAAATTTTTTTTTTTTTTTTTTTATTGTAAAATATAAAACAAAAAAACACAACAAAAGATAAAATTAGGAAAGAAAAGAATAAAGATGAAATGTAATAATAATGAATAAACAATGTCATATAAGACAATATACACTACCAGTCATAACATAGTACATACATGATACTATATCTCGGTACTCTGATTATCTGCAGAGGTGCGGTCTTGAGCAAAGTTTTGCAGAAGATTAAGAGCTTCCGAAAGGTGGACCGTTTTGTTCGGAATTCCACCGCTACGTGGCGCTAGTGAACATGCAAAATTGAACATTTTCAACTAGTTCCATCTTGTAATTCTGGTAAGATAGAAAGTTCGAGTCAAGGACATCCGAAAGGTGGGCAGTTTGGTTTGGAATTACACCGCTACATGGCGCTAGTAAGCATACGAAATTGAGCATTTTCAACTTGTTCTATCTCGTGATTCTGATAAGATAGATAGTTCTAGTCTTCGGCAAAGTTCTTAAGAAGGTCAAGGGCATTCGAAAAGTACACCGTTCTGTTCGGAATTCTTCCGCTATGTGGCGCTAGTGGGCATGGAAAATTGAGCATTTTTAACTTGGTCTACCCCGTGATTCTGATTACATGGAAAGTTTTCGTCTTCGGCAAAGTTGTTAGGCAGGTCAAAGTGGACAGTTTGATTCAGAATTCAAACGCTACGTGGCGCTAATGAGCATGCAAAATTGAGCATTTTCAACTTGTTCTATCTCGTGATTCTGATAAGATAGATAGTTCGAGTATTGGGCAAAGTTATTCAGAAGGGACATCCGGATGGTGGAGAAGGTAAGTGCATAAAAAAAAGTTTACTTAATTTTTGTTCTATCAGAAGTTGTTTATTTCAAACATCAAAAGAAAAGATCAAGCTCAAAGGTAAGTCATTTTGTGTAGCAAAATGTGCCGCAGGAAAATTTGATGTTTATTGTAATTATAATATAATTAAATTTTCAACCGTTTTCTTTTATAACAGCCGTACAAATGCTCGGCAAACGTTCAATGAATTTCCGCAATGTATCGTCCGAGATTTTCTTCCAAACGGTTTGTAGGCACCAGGGATTGTCGAAATACACAGAGCAGTGCAAAATAGACAAGTGCTTCACACAATTTCAAGTGTGCGTCTCCTGTTTCAGAAGAGCGCACAAAACGAACGTGTGAGAGTTTTCGTAGCAGCACGAGAGACAGAAAACCACGCATGCACTTCTCTTTCAGAGATACAGAGTAATGCACTGTGCTTTACTCTGTACTTTGGCTCATGCTTTTGTTAAAGTCATCAAAATGAAAATTTTGATTCTAGTAACAAAAGGGCATTGTAGGGGTTCATAGAGAGAAAATTTCATTTGAAATTATCAGTTTGTCAGTTGTCTAATAAAATGCTCGATTCTACGTACATAATTGGGCCCTGTAGTTTATTGCACAAAACATTATGAAAACATAAGAAGTAAACACAAATTTGTGCAGGTCCAATCTAGAGTGCCGCCGTGTCTGTTTTTCGCACTTGTGTTTGCACAGAGACGACAAGGGAGAGTGCAATCTTTAATGCCCAAAGAGACGAGAGCAAATTCGAGATGAGATGTGCGGCTTTGAGCGCACGGCAAAACAAGGGTGCACGGGAGTACAGACTGCACTTTCACGTCTTTTTGAAATTTGATGTGCTGTCTCGTAGCAGCCTGTGCTGCACTCAAAGAGATTTGAGTCGCACTTTATCCCTGGTAGGCACTCCCACAAGTGTTTATAGTTCTAGGGACGCATTTTTCTCGTGTTCCGGTCTAGCTTATCTCATAGCAGTTCGATTGGATTTAGATCCGGTGATTGCGCCGGCCAATCCATGTCAGATATCATTTGAATGTGACGAAAATCAGGCCTGAATCACTTGAATATGAAGTGAGTCAGCCTTGAATCACTTGAATATGAAGTGAACCAGACCTGAATCACTTGAATATGAAGTAGATCAGCCTTGAATGACATGAATATGAAATAAATAAGACCATAACCACATGAATATGAAGTGAACCAGACCTAAATCACTTGAATTTTTGACGAATCAATCCTAAATCACTTGAATATGAAGTTAATATGACCTGAATCACTTAAATATGAAGTGAAGCACTTGAATATGAAGTGAATCAGGCCTGAATAACTTGTACATGAAGTGATTCAGCGTTGAATGACATGAATATGAAATGAATAAAACCTTAATCACATTAATATGAAGTGAACCAGACCTAAACCACTTGAATTTGTGGTTAGTCAGTCCTGAATTACTGAATTAGAGATGAGTCAGTTCTGCATCACTTGAAGATGAAGTGGATCTGACTAGAATCACTTTAATCTGAAGTGAATCAGGCCTGAATCACTTAAATATGATGTAATTCAGGACTAAATCACTTAAATATTCAATAAATCAGCCTTGAATCACGTGAATATGAAATAAATAAGACCCTTATCACATTAATATGAAGTGAGTTAGACCTGTATTACTCGAATGTATTGTGAGTCAATCCTGAATTACTTGAATTTGAGGTGAGTCCTTTCTGAATAACTTGAATATGAATAAAATCAGACCTGAATCACTTGAATGTGTGATGAGTCTTTCCTAAATCACTTGAATTTGAGGTAAGTCAGTCCTGCATCACTTGAAAATAAAGTGAATTAGACCTTAATCACTTGAATAAGAAGTATACCAGACCTTAATCACTTGAATGTGCTGTGAGTCAGTCCTGAATTACTTGAATTTGAGGTGAATTAATCCTGAATCACTTGTATATTGAGGGAATCAGACCTGAATCACATGAATATGAAATGAATCAGATCTAAAAAATGTATAAATACTTGAATGAGAAGTCAGTCAGTCCTAAATCAATTGAATTGGAGGTGAGTCAGACCTGAATCACTTGAATAGGAAGTGAATCAGGCCCAAATAACCTCTTCTGAAAAACTTTCCCGAAGACTCGAACTTTCTATCTTATCAGAATCATGAGATAGAGCATGTTGAAAATCTTCAATTTTGCATGCTCACTAGCGCCACGTAGCGGTGGAATTCCGAACAAAACGGTCCACCTACCGGATGCCTTTGACCTTATGAATAACTTTGCCGAAGACAATAACATTCGATCTTATCAGAATCACGAGGTAGAACAAATTTAAAATGCTCAATACTGCATGCTCTCTATCGCCACGTAGCGGTGCAATTCTAAGCAAAATTCTTCACTATCCGGATACACTTGACCTTCTGAACTACTTTTCAGAAGACTCGAACTTTCTATCTAATCAGAATTATGAGATAGAACAAGTCGAAAATGCTCACTTTTCCATGCTCACTAGCGCCACGTACCGGTGGAATTCCAAACAAAACGGTCCATGTCTTGAATGTCCTTGACCTTCTGAACAACTTTGCCGAAGACTAGAATTTTCCATCTTATCAGAATGACGAGATAGAACAAGTTGAAAATACTCAATTTTGCATGCTCACTAGCGCCACGTAGCGGTGGAATTCAAAAACAAATGGTCAATTTTTCGAATGCTCTCGACCTTCTGAACAACTTTGCACAAGACCGCACCTTTGCAGATATGAAGTGTCTCGAGATATAGTATCATGTATGTACCTGTATTTAGGTGATGCTAAACTTTCCGAGGTGATGCAATATTCAACTGAGTGTTGCAATACTTTTCCAAGCGAGTCCGTACTTATGACTGGTAGTGTATACAGCTCTCTCTTTGACAAAAACTTTCTAACTCGCTTAGTTTTTTTTTTTGCAATTTTGTTAGGAATGCGACATGTTGTGCCTTCAATTGGCAGATACTAAAATCACGAATTCAACCCCGCCGTGGTAATGTCTGTGCGCAAGACGCACTTGATCACCTTGCTGCTTGATGGATCGTCCAAGGAGAAGAATGTCATATCTTAAATTCAGAGAAATTTTCGAAAAGGGCGAATCTGCTTTTGTACACAAACATTTAAATCGACTATTTCTCACGAAAAAAGCTAAATTTCTTAAACTAAACAGATAAAAGAAGGCTTGCTCTAGCCAAGTTTGGTCTTGGTTTTTAAAATTGTGCGTGTGTTTACAAAAGCCGATTCGCCCATTTCGCAAATTTCTCCGGAAATGTTTTCTAAACAGTAACTTACGGCACCGAACACCCTGTATAGGGAAGGGATATTACAATATGAACTGAAAATTACATGTGTCCCGGTTGCTTTTTTTTGATGTTTTAACTCTTTATTTATTCAAAATTTTACATTATTTTACATTCATATATTATCCTAGGTGCTCCTGCTAAGTAAAAAAAAAATTTCAACCTTATATGCTTTCATTTATATCTAATTGTGTTAATATTATTTTTACCTTATCTATTCAGTATTTTTAACAGGGTTTTTTTTGCCTGCGTGTAAGAATAATAATTGATTTCTTAAAACTAGTTCTTATCTATAGAGAGAATTGATCATTGCAATTGAAGATTGCAATGATTTTTGTCTAAAATTATGAATTATTTTGTTGGACATTTCTTCTAGAGTCAAGTAGCACAACAACTAGACCATATTGGCACAGCATGGCCGGTCTAAAAATTTGTTTGAATATTAGAAATTTGTTCTTCAAACAAAGTTTGGTTTTTAAGTTTATAAGTGGATATAAACATTTTATATATTTATTACATTTGGCTTGAATGCCCTCAATGTGATCTTGAAAAGTTAATTTTTGATCAAGTATCAGTCCAAGATATTTTACTTGATTTGACCAAGCAATTGGAACGCCGTTCATAGTGACCATATGACTATTACTTGGTTTCAAAAATGCAGCTCTAGGCTTGTGTGGGAATATTATAAGTTGAGTTTTGGAAGCATTAGGAGAAATCTTCCATTTTTGAAAATAATCTGTAAAAATGTTCAAGCTTTTTTGTAGCCTCCTGGATATAACACGAAGACTTTTTCCTTTAGCGGAAATGCCTGTGTCATCAGCAAAGCAAGATTTTTGACAGCCCTGAGGTAAATAAGGGAGATCTGAAGTGAAAATGTTATAAAGTATTGGCCCAAGAATGCCACCTTGAGGAACACCAGCTCTAACAAGCAATTGATCAGATTTATAATTCTGATAATTTACTTTCAAAGTTCTATCAGTTAAGTAGTTTTGAACTAATTTCATGATATAAAGCGGAAAATTGAACTTTTTCAGTAAACTCTCAAAAGTTGATGCGTAGTTGAATGCCCATGGCGTAATCCAAACTGTTCATCAGCAAAAATTGAGTTTGTATTGATGTGGAGCATCATTCTTTTCATAATTATTTTTTCAAAAAGCTTACTTATTGAAGAAAGCAAACTGATTGATCGGTACCTAGAAGCTTCAGCCGGATTTTTGTCTGGCTTCAAAATAGGTACGACTGTTGCATTTTTCCATTTATCTGGAAAGTATGCCAGATGAAAACATCTGTTAAATAGTTTTACCAAGAAAAACAAAGTGCTCTCAGGGAGTTTTTTAATGAGGATATAGAAAATTCCATCATCACCTGGTGCTTTCATATTTTGAAATTTTTTAGTTATAGTTTTTACTTCATCCAAATCAGTTTACCAAGAATCATCAAAAATATTTTCTTGTGAGAAAATATTCAGATACTCCCTGGAAACTTGACCCTCAATAGGACTTGTAAGACCCAAACTGAAATTATGGGAGCTCTCAAACTGCTTAACAAGTTTTTGAGCTTTTTCCGCATTTGTGAGCAAAATTGTATCACCTTCCTTAAGCGCTGGTATAGGCTTTTGAGGTTTTTTCAAGATTTTAGAGAGTTTCCAGAAAGGTTTGGAACTCGGATCTAATTTTGACCCATTATTTTCAAAATGTTTGTTCCTCAGGGCAGAGAAGCGTGTACCGATCGCCGTTTTGTTGCAATTGTAGACAATTTTGCGTATGACAGCCCTGAGAAAAAAAAAATGAATTTTAAATTATAAATTATTTTGCAATACCTGATGACCTGGAAGACTTGAAATACATCATGCGAAAGGCAGTACTTCCCAAATTTCGATAACCTGAAAACAATTTATATGCAATAATATACTATCATATCATAACAACAAAAAGAGATAAAAAAAAAGGAATTTTGCCTCTATTTCCCATAATGTCCTTCCATGTTATTAGGATGGATCTAAGGCAAGGATGATCCCAAAGTGGGCTGCAACTACGAACCTAATGTGAATCGTAAAATTCTCGATGTGACCTCCAGGCACACGATCCTCTGTAGCATGATGATGTAGGATGCATAAATGCGAAACTGAAAATAGCATAAAACATATTGTGAAGGGATGTTAAAATACAAAATAATAACAATTATATTTGTAATGTCTGCATGTCTGCAGATTGTGGTCCTGCTGCAATTGTAGACGGACTTGCATCATTACCCAACAAACATAGGTGTTGAATTAGAGCTTGTTCAAACAAAATTGGAGAAGCTATTCAGCTATCCTAGAAGAAACAGTTGAATAGCTTCTCCAAATTTGCTTGAACAAGCTTTAATTCAACACCGATGTTTGTTGGGTATAGCCACAAGGGAAAAAAAAACAATTGAAAACTATTACACAATACTTGGGAATTGCATGGATGATCTGAAATTATATACCATAGAATACTTGTATTTTTCGTGGTAAAGACTGGACTCGGAAAAAATGAGACACACAAAAATGAAAACCAAAAATTTTTTTTAAATTGGATACTTCTCAAATTTTCAGGGATTAAATAACTATATATTTGCTATGTTTTGGCATAACTTATTTATTAAATTTCCTCCCCCAAGCTGAATGCTCGTACATTTCTCTTAACACTGCTCATGAGATCTTAGTCGAGGCTTTGTCCATCTTTCTTACACTATTTCTCCCAGTTTTTCTTCAAAGCTTCATCGGTTTTGAATGTTTATCCGCTTTTCTTCAACTTCTTCTTCATTATCGCCCAAAACTTTTCGATCGGACGAAGTTCTGGTGTATTTGGCGGTTTCGCCTCCTTCGGGACCACATAAACGCCCTTCGCTTCGTACCAATCTATTACAGGCTTGGCGTAATGGTACGAAGCGAGATCCGGCCAGAACAGCTTGGGACCACGCACAGTGGGACGAAATGAAAAAAAGTGGGACATAGGTATTTACGGCGAAACTATTAGGTGTGGCCCATTGATTTTTTCAAGAATGTTTCTACATTTTTTTAGTTCTTTATTTTTGTGTTAACAAATTTGATTTAGGGAGTGTATACACCTAGATAAAGCAAACGAACATTGTAGATTAGGTCATTTCATGAAACTTTGTAGAAGTCAAAAACTTTCTATCTCTGAACTGGACGAAATTGTAGGGTGAAAAAGGAATGAAAAATGTAATACCCCCTTAAAACTCGTTTTTTTACCATAACTTTTTTATTTGAGTTTTTCTAGTTTTTTAATGTTCTACAAAGTTTTTGGTATTTAAAAAATACACTTTTTTTGTAGAAGACTGCTAATCAATATCTCTTCATTTAAAGGATTGACGTCAGTTTTAATACATTTTTTGAGCTATCTTCGAGGATGTGTAGATTACAGGTTAGCAGGTATTAGCAGCTAAACTTAACGTTAGTTTATTCAGCAACTAATATGCTCTAAAATGATGTTAAAATTATAGGGGGGGTCCAAGAGGGCACCTAACAAATTTTCAAAAAAGTAGCTAAGCTGCTTAATATATTATGTTGCATTTGTTGTGATATTTTCACTTTTTTGAATCGATTGTAGGACTCTCATAATGTGGTCATCGTCAACCTTTTTTGAATACAACAAACGTTTTCCATCTTTTCGAATTGTAACATAATCTTTATGCCCATGAATCGCCCGGCTAGTATCGTCATTTTCAAAAAGCTGCACAACAAGCTGTTTAGTTTCATCACTCATCCCATAAGTTGACTTCGAATTGTAGGTGTTATGAACTCCTTTATCTTCAAACAGTTGTTTTGCTTGTAAATACATCTATAATTGTTTGCACTGTCCATGAACTAGGCAATACTGTCAAGAGTTGAAGTTTTTCATTTATCGTTGTTGTTGATTTTGAAAACTTCTCTCGTAGTTGTTCAATAATTACATCACAATCTTCTGCCGAATTTTCATCGGTCTTGATTTATGTACCCATTGCAAAAAGATGTTTTCTGACACTTTGGGTTATCTCACGGCTTTTCTTCTCAGCATAGGGTGGAGCCATTTTTTTACACGCTCAAAACAGCCTCTCTTTCATTTGTATTACTGTCCCTTTTTTTCTCAAGGAAAGTTACTCAATATTCGTAAAAAGCGGGTCTACTCATAAATTACTCATAACTCGAATAAGGTTAAACTGAAAAAAAAATAGTGATGATATTGTTTGCTGCAAATTAAAAGCTCGTTCATAAAACATAATCTTATCAAAAAGTAATGCAAGTTTTGTATATTTTTCAATAATGCACTTATTTTTGAAAAATCATAACTTCACGCGGTATAGAAAAAAGAAACGTAGTCCTACGTTAAAATCGTTAATTACGCTATTAACTACATAAAGTACCCTTGCTAGTCTTTGCAATCCACTACACCTATCCGGATTATTACGAGGAGCATACAAAATAGTAAGGTTTGATTTTCGAGTGCAATAATCTATAACATAGCCCACAGTCAACATAGAAACAAAATATAGGAACCCTTGCATGGCTCCATAAACTTTTCAACAGACTTGTATTGCTTTTGCAACACAACATTCTCATACTAGAAGGGAAAGCATTGTGATCCAGATGGCGCTCTATAGTTACTTTAGTCATAGTATAAACACTTTGTGATCTTCAATAATGTAGAATACTGGATTAATTGTATGAAACCCTTGACCCAACCACCAGAACAGAGTTTTTTTTTCTCACCATACTATTTTTGGCTCCTGGTTGAACTGTTGGTTTAACGATGAAGTTATTCAGCAGCTAAAAGAAAATATAAGGAAACCCAAGATTAAAACCCAATCAAATAATAGTTTTACACCAAAAAATAAAGAGGAAGAAGAGGAAACACCTGTAAACGTGTAAAATTGTCTTAAAATCGGTATCGTGTTCGAAAAAAATTCTTTTTCTATCTCAATCCCATGTTGAATTCCGTTTACTGAAACGGAAAAGTAAAGAATCGAAAAGAAAATTCTTCAGCAGTATCCACCTGAAAAGAAAAAAAACAATAAAATTTTAATTTGTAAGATTTCCTCGCAAACTAATGGGAGCTGTCACTTTCAATTTCGGAAGAATATCCGGCTCAATTATTCCATAAGTGAAGGTGACATTTCGTTCCATGCAGATCAATTGTCAAAAATCCGCTTGGTAATATTGAACAAAATTCCGTAACCTCTCTACTTTTTAAAACGATACTGGCCTTTAAGCAATAAAGTATGTATTTATTGTGTATAATAAAAACAAATTTGGAAATAAACGTTGTTTATGACTCCTTATCTCTCAAAAAGGTTCTTTCTTAGCGTTTCAACGTTTTTGATTTCACAATTAGCTTATTGCCTGCTCTCAACTTAGTGTTCTAAATACACTTCCACAGTTATTAATTCGGAGCTTTCGATGACAGGCACCATTTTTGCATTAGTATGGTTGTCTGGCAAGTACAATCATACCCTATGCCCAGGGAATCGAGAGATTTTCCTCAACAAAAAATTCCTAGACCAGACCGGGAATCGAAACCAGCCACCTCCAGCATGGTGTTGCTTTATAGCTGCGCCTTTGCTGACTGAGCAAATGGAGGCCCTCTCTCAAAAAGCTAAATGAAATTATAAAAATCAGTTTAGATTGACGGGGACGCATGGTTGGCTAGTGAATTTTAATAATGAAAATACGTGGTAGTGAACATGAGCATGAGCATGATTGACCACCCACGGATGCAATTCCGTTATTGCCAGATCAGCTGTATTTACACAAAGAACCGACAGATGATGTTTGAGACTAACATACATCTTCAATGTGTAAAAACTGGTGACCCAATATAAAGCAATACCGGCGCCGGCCGTGCCCGAATGCTGGTCAAGTAGGGAATGGGAAGGACCGTGTTGACATGATACTCGCTTTGAAGGAAGCCGAGAAATCCTCTGCACTTCCACGAGAAATCACTGGGATGTTGGATAGTTGGGGAAAGGTAAGCAGCAAGGTTCGTTTTGGTTAACGATACGCTGAAAGTATGTAGCACTATCCGCCAAATACAATGGACCGCTCCACAAGCAAAACGAAAAACTACAAGGTACAGTCCAAAGGGGTTGTGCGCAAAGATGACGTAAGACTAAGCAGGGAATTATCCCAATGGATTTTAGTCAGTCGGGAAGCTACGCTTTCAATCCACTCAGAAATATCATAGACGATAGACGATTATCGCTTTGGAGGAAACGACAGTATCGGGTTAAAATGCTTCAGCACCCGGTAGATGTGGTGCTATACGTTTTCTTTTTCTGAACTTTGCTACTGGAACTGTTTGCCTTCCGAGATGGTGGAGCGAAAATGCACCATAAGAGCACATCCTGTTGATATGATCGACAACCTGGAGATCGTTATCCTTATTGCGTTGTAGTTGGTTGTGGTCTGTTTGGGAATTCTAAGTCTATTATTGCCGATAGACGTCTAGGTCGAAAAAGTGCTAATCGAACGTTCGACCAGCTTTAAGAAATAGGGTATGTGTCCCTTGACTCAGCCTAATATGCAACGATCGATTACATTTTTTATTATAGCTCATAGAGTTTTGAAGCTGTAAGCGAGATTCAACTAGTTATACACTTGCTAAAATAAGTTTGATAAGATGTTTGGTAGTATGTATGACGAAAGGTTACACAACTCTTTTATGAAGTCAGAAACTTTCGAGGGATATGGATTTAATGTCGGTCTATAAGCACCAAATTGGCTCTATTCATGGATGCAACTTCGTCCCATTCGATGGATTTATTACTAAATTTTTTTCTTCTAATTTTATGAATTAAGGCATTGCCAGCAGTATTCGATTTACTAAACACAAATTATCACAAAACAAACTAAAATAAAACTGCTTCGAAACACTTAAGTTATGTTCATATATGATTTATCAGCCATTCAATAATGAAAACATTATAATTCACTAAACAATGATTTTGTTCCTTCGGTTTGTGTTTAGATGAGCCACTTGACTATAAACAACCGCAAACTCATGCATTTCCACTTCCAATTTTGCCAATAACAACCTTTTCACTACGTTATTGATACAACAGGCCATAGTTGGGAACATACAAAAAAATATGTCCCCAATATTGGGTCTACAATTTCTTGTAAAGCCGTTGTTATTTTAGCTATGTGAACAGTTAGTTTGTAACGTGTAACGATTTTCTATACATCCAGACTGCTTTACTCGCTTTATCGATTCAATTAAGCAAAATTTAGATCACTTGAAGATCGTGTAGATAATCTGTTCAGGTTAACCAGTGAAATAATGATGCCCCAAAAGTTTAAGAAATCGAAAATTACGCGGAAGTGAACAACTATAAGTTGATGAATATTGTCTCAATTGCTTCGGATTACATTGGTCATCTCAATAGCAACATGATTTAGTTTATTATCGCTAAATTAATGACATATTTGGTACATAGGCCGAACGAAGGTGATAGGCTCACATTACATCCCGTTACCCTATGTAAGAAAATTCTATTGTAAACTCTTTAGAAAGCATTTGATGGCTCTTCATGATGATACGACCCGGTTGTATTTTCTACGATGGTTGAGAGGGCCACTATCTTTAATGCGTAGAAGATACTTATGGATCTGTTGGTTCGTTGGTTGTTCAACGCGCTTTGCCATTTACTCCGGGACGCGGCGTTTAAAGCAATGCCATGTTCAGTCGGGTAATGGAAATTTCAAACAGCACCAGAGAAAAATTCAAACAAACTCTTTAATTGACAAATTGATTTGGTCGACCTGAAAAGGACGGATTTAGTTGACGGGGGAGAAAAATGGTTCGCGATTGAACTTGGGCTTTCTCCTTGGTATTCTTGGTTCAGCTACTCGTCGTTGCGGGTGGCCATCTGCAGAGATGGTTGATTCTTGTCTCGTTTTCACGGGCGGCTTTTTCCCGCCAACTCGTAGGCTTCAGCAGCCATGTTTCTCGCAGCGAGGTTGACGGGAGCATCGGCAACAATAGCCAACTGCACCAACGCCTCTCTTGGCAACGACTGCTCGCCAGTGCTGCTGCCGGCTACGATCCAACTGCAGATCCTACTCTGCACAGCTCCACGACCACCGAAAAACTAATTCAAAATGCGAAGGTGTACCCCTTATATAACATTCATGGCTGCCTAAGAGCCGTTCGTTACTTAAATATGAAGTCTGTGCTAGGAAACTACTGTGTATTTGGTAAATTTACTCTGAAAAATCAACATTATAAGACATCACCTTATATTTGCGTTAATTTCAATAGTGGAATGTTATAAATCAATAGATTTAAATATTGGAATCGAAGTGTAGAAAATGTCCCGATCGATTGGTGCAAACATTTTGTAAATCGATCGTGAAATGACTTAGTTATTAACGTTCAAAACCTATATATTTTTCGTGATGCTCCAAATTTTCACAATTCGAACGTGTACCCCAGTATTGAAAACACAGACGTAGTCCTACGTCAAAACAAAACAAAACAAAATAGACAAAATAAAATAAAACAGGATATTAGATATTGTTTTCAAAATATGGTTGAAATAAATTATTTGTTGCTTTGCAAACCAGCTCCCCTCGATGTCCTAGATAGCAAGTCCTGCTGGACCCGCAGCTGCTGCCGTCGGCACTCGCCCACATCAACCCGGCCGTCGCCGACGTGTCGGAAACCTTCCAGTAGTAACATGTGTCTAATACACTCTTCTTGCACCGATTAATTTACAAACTAAGCCTGCACACCGATCAAAATTCACTTAGGCACGGTTGTGGTACTATCCTCTAAAATCTAGTTCTAGATATTGGCACTTGGTTGCAGGAAACAGAATCAAAAAGAAAAATATACTCGCTTATGACCTCTAACTTTACGCGGTTGCTTAACAATACACACTATCTTCCTCCACAATACCCGCGAACGACGACACTTTGGACCTGAGCTCGCTTGAGGAAAAATCACCGACACACAACAGCGCAATTCTGGATCAACAATAGAAAAGGGCCTATCAACATTTGTAAACAAACACTTCTAAGCCCTTTTTCTCGCAAGCCGTTGGCTACACACGCAAACCTACAGAATCGTCGTGTAGGGGAAACGTTGATGGTATTGGTTTGCGTGGGAGGCCTACGCTTTGCGAGGAAAAAGGCTCAGAAGTGTTTGTTTACAAATGTTGATAGACCCTTTTCTATTGTTGATCCAGAATTGATTGTATGATAATGGAAATATGTGGTAGTCAGCAAAAACTAAAAACAGCATTTCTCAAAATATTTAGGTTGAACAGCTAATATATATATACATCGCCAATTTCTTTTTTATTTTATGTATTTGTGACAAACTAGACCAGGAGGCTAAAAGTCACCCTAATAAAGATATAAAAAAATTCCATATGTTATGTAAAAAAAATCTATACTTTCAAGAAAAAAAATATATAAATGAGAGAGCTCTCTGCTCCCGGGACCGTGGAAACCATAAAAACAACTATAATCCAAATTTTCGTAATAAGTAATGCAATTTAGATGCATTTTCATACTTTTTAAATAAAAGATATTTAATAACCTTTCATTTGCGTATTTAGTTGACATAAGTTGGTTCAGCAGTGATTTAATTTTTTATTAAAAGAGATTCAGAGAAGAACGAACAAACATCAAGTCCTCGTGTACACTCGATTCTGATTGATGGCGAGTTGCGCTAAGACAAGATTGAGCAAAATCTGGTTTATATCCGGACATTCTGTTGTTTATTAACCATAAAGGATATGCAGCGGCTAATGTGGACAAATATCCAAGATCAAAGCTTCGATCCCCCACGACGTACAGTTTTTGGACATAGTTTAAGTATTACTTCGCTCCAGCTGATATCCACGGTGTGCTCTTTTCTTGATACTGGCTACAATTGTTCGCAACACTCCAAAATTTTACCCAAATCTTCCTTTTTCACGGTACAAAATGCACAATTTCCGAACATATTTTTTGTGATTTTTTGAAACCTACTGCATTAAATTTGGCTGGAAATTGGGATCGCAGGATACAAAATAGAGGTGAGAAAACAGAATCGAGTGTCCACGAAAAGAAAACACTAAAAGCGCATTTTCTTTAAAAAAAAATCGCCGATGAAATAATTTCTAACTGCCCAAACAATTTTGGAATTTTTACTACGAAAGAAAATCCGATGTACATGAAAGTTCGATAATAATCGAGATTTGGACATCATGTTACAAAAATTTCTTTTTTGAATGGTTGAGATACAGGAGGTACCGTTGTGAATATTTAATTTACAATACATTATATGCTATTGAACCATACAGAGAATTGTGTACAACATATAATACAATATATTTCTATTACAGAATTTACAAATTATCCAATGATAACCTCATTGTTTTCTCTTCTATTGTTAAATTGCATTTTATTGTATGTCGTATGTAATTTTTGTTCGGCAATATCATACACGCAGAGAAATAGATATTTATTTCAAAAATAAATCACTTTGAATTCAAAGAAAAATATGTTTGGCTCAGGGCCTAATTTCAATTGCCTTTGAATCAAATATTGACGATATTAGTTTCAAAGCAAACATTTTTTTGTTTTTGCAATCAAGCTTCCATACGTCTGGATGTGGCTTCAAAAATGTTTTTATTTGAATCTAGCATATCATTTTTTGAATCAAATATTTTATTTTTACTTCAATTACGTGCTTCTTTTTAAATCAAAACAATATAAAACGCTCTGACTAAAAATAAAATTCGATTTATTTTAAAAATAATTCTGGTTGATTGTAATGATTTAATTTCAGGTATTGAATTTGTTTATTTTATGTGATTAAAGTAAAGATCAAGGTTTAATTGTTGTTTATAAACAATATTTATTATGTTCACAGAATTGCTGCATCTAAATAATAATCTTTGCGTTTATACCACGGGTGCATTTTGTCCTTTTCGCCAAGAATAGCTGCTGTATCAGCTCTTTCACCTTCTTTTGTTCGATGAATCTCAAAGTTTCGACGGTGAACCAGTTCGCTGAAAAAAGCTCAAAAATTAGAATTTTGAACATTAGTAATATAAATTTATATACCTTGAAATGCACCGATAACTGCATCGCACAGCTCGACAACAATCCCCTCCGACGAGTCCATTTTGCAGTTTTCGTGTTATAAAATGGTGCGAAGGAGATAAACTTACATTTTGAATGCAAACAATTTCAATACATTTTGAAAAAAATTGTTCTCAAATCAAATGAAAATATTGTTGATTCAAATTTATATATTTTTAAATCAACGCTGAGTGGTATTATAAACAAATAATTTTTTTTTGATTCAACCAAAATTATTTATTTGAATCAAAGCCCTCGTATATTTGATTCTAATATGCTTTATTTCTCTGCGTGTACAAAACACACCATTTGACGCCATTTTTTTATATTCTGATGATCTTGACCTTAATAGAGAAATCCAATATTCAATTTATAATAGCATTAAATTCCTCAGGATTTCCTAGACGCAATGTCGCTTGCTAGGTGCAACCAACAGTGTAACGGTATACAACTATAGTGACAATATTGTATACAACTATAGTGACAATATTGTCTTGTGGATGCAAAACTGGGTGCTAATTTGAACTGTCGCTTGGCGGACCCAATTGAGCATTACATTTTTTTTATCAATGACGAAAGACGTCCTCGGCGATAAATAAATATGTTGGCAGTTAAAAGCAACAATAAAATAAAAAGCAGATGACTCGGTTGCTAAGTGACACCACTGTACGATAAAAGCGATGTCACTACTACATACGTAAGGCTCCGTGCAAATAGTGACGTAACTATTTTTGTGTATATTATGTTCGGTTAACTAAACAAATGCATTGATGATCTGTTTCTCCATTATCCTGTACCTTGTTGCAGTCAGGCCGCTGTTTCCTGTCTAATTTCATAAATGAATGTGAAAATCAGCTGATCAAAAACGTCTTGTAAACTGCTCTGTTGTGGTTATGCTTTAGCATGCTTTCTTCATTCAACACAAACAACATATCAATGAATAGCGGTGGAATGGCAACGATGATCCCGAGTGCATTGTTTGATGGGGAAATAATAAAACATTTCAACAACATATTCACATATATATGTGCTCAACTATTGAGGAGTTCAAGTAAAGCTAAAGTAAACTTGAACACCGCGCCATCTAGCTCGTTCAAAATGGTTTTAAAGCTACCTAAGCAAAGTGATTGGTGATGAAAAGAAGTTAAAATTGTAGATACTGACAAATTTCATACAATTTAAAAACGTTATTACTAATTTCATTTCTAGTAACTACGATGTTTAACCTAAATTTAACGTTACTAGAATGCTTCAATCGAAATGCAAGCTTTTTGTTAAATTCATCGTAGAATCGAATATTATCGAACATTGGGCCACGTATCATGGCCAGTACAACCTGTTCTCCCTTTTCTCATACCTTCTCTTACTACTGTGCCAATCAATTACCCCACTCTGCAGGAGATTTTGCATCACTTCGATGGGCTTAAGCTGAAATTCTTTATCGCTTTTCTTCTGTTTGTGTGCTCTATACTATTGTTATCAGTAAGCAAATAAAATAGTCGAGCACTGCTTTGCACACTTTGGACAATTTAGCCGTATTTATCAGCAGGAGATTGCCAGATTAATTCGTTGTTTGTCTGTTGAAAATTAAAATAACGCTTATAGCGTTGAACTGGGTCCTATAAACTGAACAAATTTGATTGCAAAAAAGAAACCGGTTTTTTTTCGTAAATTGCAATGTTATGCTGGGGACTTCTCCGAAAACCACACATCGCTTGAGAGCGTGCCGACGGTAGTTTGTCTGTTATTTTGTTTCGCATTATTTATCTGCTCATATAGGATTCTGTGTGCGTGAATAAACACCGTCGAACCGTCACTAGCCGGTAGAGAGTCAAAACACGATAGTGATCGGTGGTGGTGTTGTTCAGCGTTCAGTTTATTTCGTGACGCGTTAAAGTGAACATGTTGTCGCGTAGTGTACTTCAACTGAGCAGGTAGGTGAAATCAAATAAAGAAAAAAGTCACACAGCAATAGACAAATAACGCAAAAATGTAGTGCATGATATTGTTAATCCAGTTGATTAAAATGTCAAGTATATTTTGCGATATTTTTGTTTGCTCAGTTTGTGTTTCACAATTGGTGCTATGCAATGATGTGAGTTATCGGCTAATGGATTCATGCTGATTGACGTCAATTTTGTGTTCCAACTTCGCACAATGGGTCAGTAGAGAAATAAGGTGCTTTGGTCGGTGAAGTTGTTGTTTTCCTAATATTTTTTATAACGAATCAGTTTTCTTCAAAACACTTGGAGAGCATCGCATACTTCTCTAATGTTTACCGAAAAATTGTGCTCCTGACGATGAATAACTTCGTTTCTCTTTTCTATACCGGGTGTCATTTCAAAATTTGAAAAATTAGAGCGTTACGCTGAAGTGAAAGGTTTTTTAACGCTAATAAATATCGTTAGACTGAACAGAATTACTTCATTCGTACACCATTCGATCGGAAAAATTTACGATTTTTTTTTGCATTGAAATTTGACCTACTTACTTTTAATTAAAAGTAAAGGGTGTACGGAATAAAATTGCGACACACAAATATTCGGCAAAATTCACCCGTTCAACCAACCATCTAAAAACTTACAGGGAGTAAAATCAAACTTGTTATGAATATTTTCCCATGTTTGTTTTATTCAATTTCAATTCCATATCCAAATGCACGAACCTTCTTCTTTACACTACTCATAAGGTCCTGTACAATATTTGGACCAACTTTTTTTTGCGTGGCAATCCATTTTATCTTCATATCTTCCTCTGATTTTACTTCCTTAGGATGCTTCCGAAGTGCCTGTTTCATGATGGCCCAGTACTTTTCAATTGGCCGCAGTTCCGATTGAGATGCTTCGGCACGAAATTGACCTCCTTACCCTTGTACCACCCCAAAACCTCTTTCGAGTAATGGCACGAGGCTAAATCCGGCCAGAAAATCGTAGGACCATCGTGTGACCTCAGAAGAGGAAGTAGACGCTTTTGGAGGCATTCCTTTAGGTACACCTGCCCATTGACCATTCCAGTTGTCACGAATGGTGTGTTCCGCTTTCCACACGAGCAAATTGCTTGCCAAATCATATATTTTTTGACAAACTTTGACATCTTCTGCTTTCTAACGTCCTCAGGGACATCAAATTTATGATGAGCAGTGAAAAACTGGAGCCCCGGAAGCTGCCGGAAGTCTGTTTTTACATACGTCTCATCATCCATAACGCGGCAATGTGGTTTCGTCAACATCTGGGTGTAGAGCTTCCGTGCACGTGTTTTACCTACCATATTCTGCCGTTCATCGCGATTAGGCGCCTTTTGGACTTTGTACGTGTGTAGTCCTTCACTTTGTTTCGCATCTTGCACGAAAGTTTTGGTTAGATCCAGTTTCTTCGCCACCGCTCGAACTGAACTGTTGGGATTCCTCTTGAAAGCATGAACTACCCGCTTGTGATCCTTAACACTATACGGAGATCCATTTTTGCCCCTTTTTCTTTCCGATCGATGGTCAAATGTTCGTGGTACTGATTTAAAAAACGAGACACCGTAGAATGTACCATTCCCAGCTTCCTGCTGATGGCACAATAAGAAAGATCCGGATTTTCGAGGTACTTGCACAAAATTTCTTTGTGCCGCTGCTGTTCTTCCGACTCCATCTTCGCAACGATTGCACATCTGCTAGTAAAACTTACACAGCGTAAACAAATACACTTTGAACTAATTCCACCCAAAATTTCAATAGAAAATACACAACAGGTAAAAAGTTACAGCCATTTAAAAGTGGTGCAATTTGATTCCGTACAACCTTTAGTTCGATTATGTGAATAAAAATGACCAACTTTAGTTCCTATACAAATCTGAACATGAACAGGTTTAAAATATGGTATTCCCTAAAAAGCGTCTAGTCCTCAAAAACGGGTAGCAAAACTTTCAAAATTATCTTCTTCTTCACATTTAATTAAGTTTCATTTCACATGTAATACTGCGATAGTGTTTCGTTTTGTAACCCAGCCCGTCCATTTTTATGAATTTTACTTCCTACTGGATTTGCGCGGCCCTCTTATTTCTAGGCTATGCTACTCAGCGCTAGTACACAGAGGTCGAAGCGGAATGATTTCGGTGTTAGACGTCCTGCTCTCCGCTGATGGTTTGACCGACTTTGCCTTCCCTTAGTCGCCATAACCCGCGACACGGAAGACAAAGCAAGGTCGGAATACCATTACTTGCTAGAATCAATCTTGCTACTGTCTTAAAAATGTTGGCCACTGAAATCCACAAAACCAATCGATTTCGGGTTATAGTTTGAAATGGGAGACTCAAAAAGTTCTCAGCTAATCTGGTTTTTTTGAATGAAAGAACACATTTTTATGTTTTGGCTTTAAATGTTTAAACTCAACGACCACATATAATTTGGTAGGAATTATAATTCCATAAGGTCTATCATTATTAAATCCAATGAAAGAACTATTATTCAATATTTTAATTAAGTTCATTGGGAGATTGATTTGTCGTAAATTTTATAATAATCCCATTAAGCTCTTTGTGAAGGAAATCCGGATTATTATGATAACTAATAAAAATATTATATATATAAATACAGCTTTCTAGTAATTCTGCGTCAATACTTCGTTCAACCCTATCGGGTTGTTGTTTGTAGAAAACTAAAACACTTTATCAATCTTTCAATAGATAAGCAAATTCAACAAAAAAAAGCTTATCGTTCTGAAGTTCAAAGAACACAGTTTAAATTTTCCTGGTTCTTCATGTACAATTGTTCTACTGATACGCTCGTAAAAGTGTTTTTTGTTTAAGAGAAGTGACATTTAACTGCTCAGCCGGTAAGAGCTTGGTTTACCAAGCCGGAAGCAGCGGGTTCGATTCCCAGTTCGGCCGAGGGAATATATTTCGGGTTGGAAATTCTATCGACTTCCCAGGGCATAGAGTATCATTGTGCCTTGCCATACAATATACCATTTCATACATTGATGTTGGCATCGAGGACTCTCAATTAATAACTGTGAAAGTACAATTTTAACATGTCGATTGCATTGCACGCTACGATTTTGGCATCAGTAAGGTGTCCATTTCCGAAGGGAAGTAAAACCGGTGGTCTCGGCTCATTTGTTGTTGTCGGCAATATGTAGAGTGGAGGTGCCTCCCTCTGGTGGTAAGCCAGCCAAAGGCTGAAAGGCACCTTAATACTCAAAGAAGAAGATGAAAATCTGCGAACGCATGAAAATTTTCGCGCCCGCGCTGTTCTTTCGTCGCCGTTTTGAAAACGTTTGCGCACCTGATAAAATCAACGCACAGAGTGTAAACAATACACATAAAACTATGTCTACGCAAAATTTCAATTCATTTTACCCATCGGATCAAAAGTTAGAGCAATTTGAGTGTGTGCGGATTTTAAACGGTACACCCTTTAGAGCAAGAGATGGCAATGGAGAAGTACCAATTGACGTTTTCATCAGATTGATTTCGTTTACACCGAATTTTTGTCATTTCAGAACGACGAAAGAGGACTCATTACGAGTGTTTTCACAACCATTGTCCAGAATTATGAGAAAAATAAGGATGTCGATGATTTGAATTTCGTAATCTGTTATCGATCGCGAATGAACGTGAAAAGATTAAGGTGACAAACAAGCCAAGCCTGGCTTAAAGGCTTAAATAATGCTCGGAATTATTTGAATCATAAAATCGTTTAAAGCGGAACAAAGTTCACCGGGTCAGCTAGTAACTAATATATCTTTTATTTACCGGAAATACACGAGTTTTCCTTATGTACGACTTTTGGTCGAGTACGTAGCCACCAGCTTCGTCTGGTATTCCGATTCGGTACTACACGTGATGATAATGTCATCTGCGTACAATAGCATGCAAACAAAGGGACCATTGATCTTCGAATAGAGATAAGGATCTATCTTCGACTGCGGCGACCTGCGGACCCTCCGCAGACAGCGAGGCTGGCGAGGTACAGCTATGGACCGATTACAATGGAGACAACTTCTGTGTACAGCAGAGGCCACACCGGCCTTGGTCTGATTGGTGAGGTAAGGAATCTAGCTTCGGCTGCTAAAACCCAGCTACCTTCAAAACAGCATCAATCTTCCGGTTCCATACTTGGGCAGCCTGATTCAGCCCGTCTAGGCTTCGTTTGGGATGCCATACACTAGTTGAATTCTTCCTCTTGTACCCAGAAGGTGGTCTCATAAATATCTCCTCCTGTAGTTCGCCGTAGAGGTATACCGTCCCAATGTCGATATATCTTGTCAACATCTTACGGCTACTTGCCAGCTATAGAATCGTTCGGGAAGTGGTCTGCCGTACCACCGGTGCGAAGATCTGATCATAGGGTTACTACCCCCATATTAATCTCATTGTTCCTATATTCATCCTACGATGAATCAAACAATTGGGCAGTTGAGGGATCGGTTTCGTTTTCAACTAATGTTTGCTTACGTTAATTAACTACAACAAACATTACTAACTAATTCTGTAACGTGTATATCGTTTTATTTCAAGTAGGATGAATTGCAAGGAGATGAGATTAATATAGGTACATCTTCCCTATTTGCTGCATTGCCGCTCTCCATTTATCTCTCTTAGGACTAGCCATAGCCTGCGCAAAGCTTGTCGGTTCACCTACCACAGCTGCTGAAAGACCAATCGTTTCGCGGAACCTTTCCGGTGGAACTCTGATATTCCGATCTAGTAGATCTACGCGGCTCTACTTCATTTTTTTTGTTATTTTTTTGTTTCTTGATTATCGAGATTTTCCGCCTCGGGCTGGTTCATCTCCTGTCTCCTGTGGTAGTCACTCAAACATCTCTTTTGATATTTTCGTTACTTGTCCAGGGTTTGGCGTGAGAGGTATTGTGTTATCCACTACACAGAAAAAAATGCATTTTAACAGGCGCGTAAAATTTCCCCTGGTTTCCAAGCAGAAGGAAACGTAAACAACCAAATTGTTTGCTATCTTTCATACGCCATTCAACAATGTTTGCAATCTTCCATACAACAGAATAGATTCAGACGTTATTTGACTTAAATGTGCAAGAAATATCCCATTAATTTCAGCCAAATCTAGCATTCCCTTTATTTGCATTAGATAACGCAGAAAATTAAATGTTTCTTGTAAACTCATAACGCCCGTGTCATCGCTCTGCTTCAACTTCTTCCTGCTCCCCCTGAACTGGTTCATCCTCATATCCAAGAAAGCCCGCAGCGGCATCGAATCCGAAACACTCATCGTCATACTAAGGATCTTCTTCCACAGAAAAAAAAAAAGATGAATTTTAACAGACGCGCAAAATTTCCCCTCTTTTAAGTACTTGTAAGCCAAAGCTTAAACAACGAAATCGCTTGCAATCTTTCATAAAACAGACAAGATTCAGGCGTTTTTTTTTTCAATTCATTGATTTTATAGATGGTTTAGTTTATGATGCTGAGAGACGACATATGCATATCCGATGCATGAAAAAAATTGCCACCTCCAACGTTCCTATGTCGCTCGTTGAAAAAACTTCGGTCAAAGGTTCAAAGTGTTCCATGCTAGTGCTGCGATGACAATATTTTCTATTCATTTTCAAAATATCAATTTTACATTTGAAAAATACTTTTACGAGCGTATAAGTAGAACGATCGTAATTGTCAAAAAATTCACTCACAAGGAACTACACTCAGAAAAAAATCTAAACTAAATAGTTTAAAGTTCACACTAAATCGATATTCGCCTGATTGACGCATAGCTTCGTATAAACGGCAACTATTCTTGCTTAGTATAAACTTTTAATATAAGGCACGTAGTATATAATGTTGAAATATATGTGCGTATGTTTAATGGAGATTTAAAAATAAGAATAAGATGTTTTCCCGCCCAGATTTATTTTCATTTTGCCAACATCTAACCTACAAAATATCGACATGCAAAATTCTTCTGTGATTTAAAACTGATTTACTGGATTGTTCAGATTGATTACATTTTTGGGTTGGACATTTATGGATCTTTGGCATATAATAACTTGTGTATGCCACATGCAGACAAAGAGTATAATGAATGTTACGGGTTGAAATAACCAATGTGATCCAATTGGAACTCTATCGCTCTATTTCGTGTCATATGACGTACTGCCTGGTAAAAAAAAGATCCGATTTACTGCCATCGATTAATGCGAATATCGAAAGCTTTTGTTGGTGAATTCAGAGCTCTCTTTTGAATGCGATGAAATTGATGGCAAAACTCAGAAAAAAAAATCGCACAGAACACAACTAGCAGTTTGTTTACGAGCATTGATGAAATGTTGACTAAATAGAATGACAACATGATCGCGCTTAAGGAGGGAAAATAATACATATGCAGAACACTCTCACAAAACTTGGGCTAATTTTAAACTATATCGGTCAATAGCATAGTTTTTATACTATGCTACTTGTAAACACAGTGAATGATAAAAATGATTACTTTTTAAACTATCGACGATTAGAAAAATCTCTGAGTGTACCCCTGAATTATTCTGTGAAAATAACACACTCCCGCTTCATTTTACTCAATTTTTGAGTACAATTGTATACCATCTCTTATTCTCTCACGGAAATGTTACTCAATTTTCGTAAAAAGTGGATCTACTCATAAAATTGAGTAGATCCACTTTTTACGCAAATTGAGTAACATTTCCGTGAGAAAAAAAGAGATAGTATACAATTGTACTCAAAAATTGAGTAAAATGAAACGCTACGGCTATCGAGCACAAGATTACAAAAAAATGGCAAGTTATTTTTGATTACCACTTTATTTTCGCCCGCGGAACAATATACCATTGATAGGATCAGTTATATTAGTTCGACGGTTATTCGATAACGGTTCAAAGAGGAGTAAATTAGCGCCCATCTAAAATACCACAGCTTCAAAACAATTGTAGGGTGACTGACTACTGTGGCATACCGCATTTTTGTCCTTATAACGTCTGTTTATAAAAAGTAAAATAAATCGCTATTTTATGCAATTTGCCTGCCCTGGTGATGAATATATCATTCATACATCATTCCGATCTTAGTAAAAGATCAGATGATTTAAAATATTGTATGACAGTTTGACACTAGCGACTGTTTTATTGCAGTGTATCAAGATAACTACATGCTTGTTTTGCTAATTTTCATTAGTTTTCATACAACGCCTAAGGAATAGTTATTGATTTACACGTGAGTTCATGGAATAGCATTAAACGTATCCCACCTGATCATTTGAAAAGATTTGAAATATTTTTTAAAGATTTTAAATTGACCAGATTGACCGACCTCTTGATCTCCAATCATAGCGCACACAACCGTCTACGGTTAAACGCTGAATGACATCTACTCAAGAGAATAGAGATATGCGGAAACTGACCATCTTGAGCCAATCGAGCATCGAGAACTGTAGAAATCTGAATTAAACAAGAGCATGTTTACTGTTTGCTGAAAGGTTTCGAATTGCTCAATTGTGCAATGGAGTGAAAATCTAATGGTTTTATATTTATTATGTTTCAAAAATCAAAAATAAAACATTGCCGTATTCTGCAGAACTCGTAGTGATAGTAAAATAATGCAATATTTTATTATTCTCATCGTTCGATAATTTTTTTGTGTGTTGATGAGATGAAAATTTGGCGGAATTTGTACAGTACGCCGACACTTTTTACTTTAGTCAAGTCACTTCCGCTTGTACCGTGTTGGGATACGATGCCGAAGATTATCCGCGTACTCTATTGTTTTACAGCCTGGTAAACCGGGATAAGTTTCGGGCATTTCCATCATTTTTTGCCACCATCTTTTGCAAAATACAATTGCGTGTGGTCGAAATGATTCTAAATGGTTTTAACAATCAAATGCAGTTTTGAGACGCATATAATCTACAAAAAGAGAATCCGGTTCTGAGAATTTTTGTATCAACAATTTTTTTTTCGGTGTTCGGCATTCTCAGGAAATCGGAAAAAGCTCATGTTGACAGTTCGATGATTTAACACCTCCGCAGTTAATTTTATAAATACTTATAATAAATCACTTGTACGTTATAAATGCAAACAATAATGGAAGCTGACAACGACAAAGTCACGCACAAAGCTGTAACATTTTACTCTGCAGAAGTGTTGGCAGCCTTTGTAAAAAAACGAACACCATTGCCACACCGTTGGATTAAATTTCCGCACATCTCTGTACTCTGAGGATTACTAGTTAAACGTTGCCAGCGATATCACTTGTTTTGCAGAAACCATGGTGAAAGCTGTAAAAAACTTCCTTTCAATGGTATGTTCATACTACCGTCTGCACCTTGGAGCGAAGAAATCCGCCATTGTGGGACACATCGTGTCGATGGTGTTTTCAGGATCCCCGCCTTGCTGGACGAAGAAAAGACATCGTCAGACGGTCCTCGGTGACCGAAAAGTCCAGCAGAACCTGAAGCCAGAGGGTGCGATACATCAAAATCTGAATCTTAGATGGGTTACAAATCTTACGTTAGCGAATCAATCTTTAGAACAATTTTGTGCCATCTCTTAAATCTATTAACATCTCCTCCATCTTTTTGCTAAAAATCCTGAAAATCATCATCAATCTTTTCTCTATCTACTATGCGGGTGTACTTCTCGAAACTGCTGATTAAAAAATTTGCTGCATCTCAGATAGAGTCACGCCCTTCGGCTAAAGCGCAAAACCGAGGAAAAGGTGGCAAAATCTTTCCGTACCTTTGGCCGAGACCGGGTAAATCGTTAAAAGTACCTCCAGTCTATGAACATTTCCATGTGGAAGCGTCTTGGATCAGCAGGCCACCGCCCAGAATCAGCGGCTAAAGTCAGTGGTGAAGGACGACGATACACATCTGACCCTGGGTTGGCAAGTACTGGCAGAGTACTGGATATTACACGTCTTCCACTACGGAGGCGAGCTGCGAGGTCAAGTATATCTCCCACACCAAGCTTCCGAAGAATGTTCGCCTGTGGCTGACCATCAGTGGGAAGGGGACGTCAAATCCACTGGTCAGTTTCCCGGGACTTGCTGTGAATGGGAGATTTACAGTACCAAATATCCAGAAAGTATAAGCACACTTTCAAAATAACAAAAAAGTCATGTTTTTTTTTAGTTTTAATAATTTTATTTGGCAAATCATATTTGTATTTGTGTTTTATATATTTTACTCTCGTTTAATCAAAATATTTAATCATAGCCAAGACTCCTAACTGTTCCTCGAACATGACCCATTAGCTTCCGCACAGGGGGAAGCACACCCCCATCTCTTTTATTTTTTCTTCTTTTTTTTTTTTGGTTGTGTGCCGCTGGTTTGTTGAATTTTCGAACTTTGGTTTGGTTGCGTTAGAAAAAAACCCGATTGGCCGGGCCGTCCGGGCAGCTGGGCGGAGTCATGTTGTCTGGGGGCAAAAAAAAAAAATCGAAGAAATGGACGGGATGGACTACCGACACTTTGGGTAGCAACAATCAATGTGCAACTAGCGATTTGAAATTGGTTCACTGTTGTAGAACCCCTAGGTCCGAAGTATATCTTGCAGTCTGCACCTTGCAATAATTCTTGCGCTTTTCGGTACCTTCCGGTACGAGTATCTTGGTTGTTGTTTTGATTCGCTATGTTATTTTGACACAACATTTGCGAATGTGTTGGTGTGAGCTACGTTGTTAGGGGCGAATCATTGAGCTTGGGACCGATTTGCTAGTACTGACTGAGCCAAGAAAAATATCGTATTTGTTCGGGACCTACTGGTCTTAGAGTTAGTCTATGGTGGTAGTGAAGAACATGAACCCTCGGGAATTTCCGCCCAGTTGTTGATTGGCATCCGCGGCAGATATTTTTTTATAAGGTGTGTCCTCTTCCATACCCAAAAACTTGTGTGTGGGTGGGTGATGGAGCTGAAAGAAAATATTTTTTGTTTTTATTATATTCTATTCGTGCTGTCGTTGTAAGACATGGCACGAGGTAAGACCAGACGAGAACTGAATACGATCCTTGTGGCTTCGAATCATGTGTAGAAGTCGTTTTTTATTCTCTTTTAGATGTACATTTCACTGTGTAGCGGTGGTGATGTGAGGAAGGGTAACGAAATATTATACCAACCAAAACTATCCTGCCAGACCACTGTTTTTTAACTATTTTCTTCGACTGGATGGGTCGCCCTCGGGTTGATCAAAACCACCCTATGCACCGTATAATAATGTGGCATCTGTAAGGAGTTGTAGTCGAATTTGACGTAAGTTTCATCATCCACTATTATACAGTTCGAATTCCCAGCAAGCATAGTATCCTACAACTGTCGCACTCTGGGCCTGATCGATGCTTCTTGTTTCGGACTCCATTTCGGCTGCTTCTGCTGCATATACACTTATAGGCAAAATAAAGTGCCCACCTCATCGTTTTTCAATTTCTCCCATTTACTTGGTTCAAATTAAAGTAAACACACTGTATTTTTTTTATTATCTTATTTTTTATATTCTTTTTAATTTTCACTTATGGAATACTGAAAAAAAGGAGTTTTACTTAAAGAAAAAAAAATCAATTTGTGTTGAAAAAAAAACTGTGACAAAATAAAGTGCCCACTTCATTTAGGCTACAGAAAACATAAATTTAAGTAAAATAAAAGCATTTCAATAATTGATGTGTCCTCCTTTGGCCTTCAGGACCTCCTGCAGGCGCTTCGACATGCTCTCGACCAGGTTCTTTAGGTGCTGTGGATCTAGCTCTTCCCAGGCGCGCTCCAGGGCTTCAAAATAGTTATTTTTATTGGTAACACCAGTTTTGTCAACCCTGGCATCGAGATTCGCCCACAAATTCTCGATGGGATTGAGGTCCGGGCTTTGTGGAGGCCATTCCAGCGGTTTGATCCGACAAGACCGGAAGAAAGACTTGGTCTTCTTGGCAGTATGCTTCGGGTCGTTGTCCTGCTGGAATACGAACTTCTCTTCAAGGCCCGTCTGGATCAGCGAAACCTCCAGATTTTCTCGCAGGATGTTGATGTAAGGATCTGCCGTCATTATCCCGTCGATTTTTACAAAGCTTCCCACTCCACCCCACGAAAAACACCCCCAGACCATCACATTTCCTCCTCCATGCTTCATCGTGCCTTGGATGTGGCGCTCCTGAAGCTCCTCTCCCGATCTGCACCAAACACGAACCCGCCGCTTTCGGTTAAACAGCTCGAATATTGATTCGTCCGTCCAGAGAACCGTTTTCCAGAACTCTAGGGGCTTATCAGCATGCTCCTTAGCAAACTTAAGCCGTTTGGCTTTGTTTGCCTTGCTGATAAATGGGCGCTTCCGGGCAAGTTTGCTATTCAACCCCTGTGCTACGAGACGGTGACGAACAGTTCGACCGGAAACTGATAACTGAAGGGTTTCCTGGATCTCGCGGACAGTTACCTTCGGGTTCTTCTTGATTTCGCGCATGATCTTGGTGTCCGTTCTCGCATCCGTTTTCCGCTTCCTGCCTCTGCCAGGGCGATCCACCACTGATCCAAACGTTTTAAGCTTCAGAAGAATTTTGCCAACCGCTGCCTTACTGATACTGTACTTCTTAGCGACAGCCCGGTGCGATTCACCGTTTTGCACATCACGAACGACCAATTTTCGGATACACAAGGGAATTGCTTTCGAAAGCACTGCGTTCTCCATTTTTTTCAATTGAATCAAATGCGATCACGTATACAAATGCACCAGGTTGAGCCGTTTGCTTCAAAACATGTCAAAATATCAAAACATAAACAATCGAGGGGTCTTCCAATGGAAACTTATCGAAAACATATCGATTTTTGAAGTGGGCACTTTATTTTGTCACTGTTTTTTTTTTTTTTTTTCAACACAAATTGATTTTTTTTTCTTTAAGTAAAACTCCTTTTTTTTCAGTATTCCATAAGTGAAACTTAAAAAGAATATAAAAAATAAGATAATAAAAAAAATACAGTGTGTTTACTTTAATTTGAACCAAGTAAATGAGAGAAATTGAAAAAACGATGAGGTGGGCACTTTATTTTGCCTATCAGTGTAGGTTCGAAAATTCAAACGTGCTTTGGAAGGGGAATGGGTGGAGGCCATTTTTGGCCACATCCCGCTTAAACGAGGTAGCGGATTATTTTTGGCGGTTGGGGTTCCGGGGGTCCGCCAACTTTGGGGGCACTGAACCCAAACATCATCCCAAGATCGGCTTCGAAAAGTAATTCGATTGGTGCGCCCTTTAACGAAAAGCATTCGGAAATCGTATGATTGTCTTATGGTTAGATCCGTATGACGATCATCCATGTTTCGTATGACAATCAACCAAATTTAATATGATGTTTGTTTCAAAATTGTGTAAATCATTAGCGATTTTCGAATAGTTTGAAGCAATTCTACGACATAACATTATTTCACATTACACTTCCTCAACCGTTGAGCAAAGATTGCAACGGGAGCACAAAAATTGAAGGAGTTCGGAAATATTTCTCCGTGACTCCGTAGGAAGCGAGCGGGTTTCGATCCTTTATTCGTGATGGTACCAGTTCTGATAGCGATTGATAGGTTTTAACCGAATGATGTAAAATGGAATGTTTGTCATCCTCATCTCAAATGATTTGCGTTACAGGGCTTTTCCAATGCAATACGCATTCCACTTTGGGATTACGATTTTTCATACAGCGTACATTCGAATTTGAACGGGAGGTCTATTCACTTCGCGTATAATTAGTTGTTCAACATTAGAAGGATAATCATCTGGTATCTAGAAAATCGTCTGCCACCTGCATCTATCATTCGAAAATGTGATTTCAATGTTTCGATATCAACCGACGGAGGATTCATTCGATAAAAGGAGGATGTTTGGGTTCAGTGTCCCACTAGATCAAATTTTACCCCCAGTGGGACAATTATGCGCCCATATTTCAAGTAGGAAAATATCACATATTGTTCTACGATTTTCTAGAACTAACGATACTTGTTTGAATAATATTCTAAAGGTACATATAAAACTGTAGTACTAGGCGTAAACAAATAATGTCACATGGGACAATTATGCTTCCACCGGAACATTATCGATTAGTATATTATTTCTACTCGTACACACACTTAGAAAATTTTACAGTGGAGCCGAACCAGCTGTGGCTGAAAGGCTCCTAAATAAAGATAAATAAATAATAATAAATAAATTTTACAATATTCGGTAATTTTTTACCGAACTTTTAACAGCTGAACGTTCGGTAATCCGATTTACCGGATTCCGGTAAAAAAAAAATCACCGGAACTTGTCAAATTTTACCGAAATCCGTTAAATCGGATTACCAAACGTTCAGCGGTTGAAAGTTCGGTATAAATTACCGAATACTGTAAAATTTTCTAAGTGTGTAAGCCCTAAATAAACTACTGAAACCAAACAGGAGTTTCTGTTTTAGAGTCTAAATACAACCAAAGTGAACATGTATTAAGTACGTCACGTTTTTTAGGGGGAGTAGGGGGGGGGGGTCACCCGTGCAGTGTTCCGAAAAGTTTTACCAGCCTTTCGCCCGTCAAGACAAAAATAACTGATAATAGCTACCATATGTAAATTTTCTAAACTTCCAAAGCCGTTATTTTATTGGAAAATGTAAACATTTCATTTCCTTCCCGCAGGCAGCGCCATCGACCCATTCTGGCACATCTTCCAGCAGCACAACACCAAGGAGGTGCCTCACCCTGCTCGAAACGTTCCGCATTGGAAACCTCAAGGAAGAAGATGTGATTTCGACCAAGGACCAGGAAAACCCATGGGCCGCTGAACCGAAGCGGCACGCTATTCTTAAACCGGCCACCCAAAGGCCTTTTAATGCTGAACCGCCAGCGTCGGTTTTTACCGACGCTTTCCTCACACCGAATGAGTTTTTCTACGTTCTGAACAATCTCCCCGTACCGGAGGTCGACATCAAGGAATATGAGTTGGAGGTCGATGTGGAACTGACTGACAAAACGAAAAGCAAGTCATTCAAATACGACGATTTAAGGAAGCTTCCAAAGAACACGGTCACCGCCACGATCATGTGAGGAGGAAACCGTCGAGGAGAAATGATGGAAGTCAAACCGATTAAAGGAAGTCCCTGGGGTCCATCAGCCGTTGGAAATGCCCAATGGACCGGCGTGCGATTAGCAGATGTTCTGAAAGTCATGGGTGTCGAGTCGGATGAAACCAGCCACGTCCAATTTGAGGGATTAGATACAGATCCGACCTCCACACCATACGGGGCTTCAATTCCATTGTCCAAGGCCATGGATCCCCGAGGCGATGTGATCTTGGCGTATGAGATGAACGGTCAACCACTGAACCGCGATCACGGCTACCCGGTAAGAGTTATCGTTCCCGGTGTTGTTGGATCCCGAAATGTCAAATGGCTGGGTCGGATTGTCGTATCCAAGGACGAATCTGGTTCCCATTGGCAGCAGAATGATTACAAATCATTCAGTCCCAGCACTGACTGGGATACAGTTGATTTCAAGTCTGCTCCAGCCATACAACACATGCCAGTTACCTCGGCTATTTGTAGTCCTGCTAATGGAGATAAGCTTAAGGTGGAAGACGGGTTCATCACGGTAAAAGGATACGCTTGGTCCGGGTGGCGGTCGGGAGGTGATTCGAGTTGATTTGACGGCCGACGGTGGAAAAACTCGGATTGTGGCAGATCTAGATCAGGTAGAAAAGAAGACCGGCAGAGGAAGACACTGGTCGTGGTCTTTGTGGACAGCAAAGATTCCCGCTAAAGCCGGCCAGAAGGTGGAAATTTGGTCCCGAGCCGTTGACGATAGTTACAATTCACAGCCGGAGACGTTCAAAAATATTTGGAATTTACGAGGCGTGGTGGGCAATGCCTACAGTCGCATCAAGGTCGAGGTTAAGTGAGTTGAGACGGGTTTCTAAGTTTTTGTGTTATAAAGGTTCTTACTGTTGAGTTTCTACACATTGATGTTAAAATCTTTTAGAAAGAACTTTCCATGTTTCATAATTGGGTTTGTCTTTTCTGTTTTAGAATGTATCGATCACTACAGTTTTTGACACTTCCCCGTCGTAGGAACCGTATTCGGCATAGGAAATTTTTTAATTTCGATTGTGTATGAGTTAGGGCCTGTTCATAAACCACGTAGTCTAATTTTTGAAAATCTCAGACGGGGGTCTGAGGTCCCTCGTAGCCTTTCTCCACACATTCTAATTAAATTTTGTATGGAGCGTAGACTCTGGTCGGTCCCAAGCTTAATGATTCGCCCCTAATAACGTAACTCACACGAACACACCCGTAAAATATTTGTCAGAATAACACCGTGAGTCAAAACAAAAACAAATATTCTACACTCAAAAAAATATTTCACTATAAAAAAAAAAAAGAAGAAGAAAGGGGGGAGGGGGGGAGGGGGGAGGGGGGGGGGGTAGTATGGGAGCACAGGTTTCGATTGCCAAAATAGGACTTTTACTGAATCTGCCCAGATAGTCTGGTAAATTCATCACTTGCAGTTCACTGCAGCACTTGCTTTCCAGCTTGCGCTGTTAAATACATGGTTCACTTCAATCGTTACGACAGCACAGTAGCGGTTGCCCCGTCGGTTTTTCTTGTCCGCTGTTTAGATGGCATCTATCGTTGACTTCCTCTTCCGAAATCCGAACTGTATTTCCGACAGTCCCCGCTCTTCTTCTGTGGATGACTCAGCCTGTAAGGATGAACATCTCCAACAGATACCATGTGCGTCGAGGGGCTTACCCCGTTTTGGTAGCAGTACCAGTTTTTGCTTTTTCCACGGACGGAAAATGTCCTTCATCTAAACATTTCTGCATTGACGTCCTGAACATATCCGGGTTGGCCTCTATAGCTGTTTTATAGCTGGACCGGGCGCTTTTTGGGATTCATTTTCTTGGCCGCGCCTGAGCTTTTCAATGGGGACGTTAACTCCCTTGGGAAGAGAATAAAAAAATTCATGCAGTAAAGGGGGAGGGGGGCTTGGAAAACGTGACAATCCATAAAAAAAAATTTTGAAGGTCCATAACAAAAACGTGACTAGGGGGGGGGGGGGGTTGTTATAAAAAGTCACTTTTTTGCGTGACATAATTAATGGACATTCCCTTATCGCCTACCTGGCCGTACGGTGTCGGTGGCCAGACCATTGGCTCGTGTTGTGGGAACAATCCGTCGACGAGAATCTTCAACTTCTTCTGGGCACGTTTCGTTGGGTACTGCTAGGCCTCTGATTTTGGCCATCGCAACTCTTTATGCGTCTCCCCCATGGATTTTCGTCAGCCTCGCGGCACAGCTCCTAGGAGCACGTCATCTTGCTCAGCTTGACTTCTCTCTTCAGGGTGGCTTTTGCTATCCGCATCGCTACTCTCCGTTCTTCTCTTTCACCTTCAGATTTGGACCTATGCATTCGTCTCCTGCCTATGAGGCATCTTTTACGGAGGTTGCGAAGTACCTCATTCCACCAGTATGCTGGACGACATCTGTGATTCGGTTCGATCGTTCTTGGCATGGTGGTGTCACATGCACGTACCAGCGCAGCCGTTAACTCCTCTGAACTCAATTTCAGTACCGGATCTTCTCTTCTGAGGGCTTCAACAAAAAGCTCTTTGTTGAACTGCTTTGTTTTCCACTTCCGCTCAGCAGGCTGCCTTCGACTCTGAGTACTTTGCGTCCGTTTACCAATACAATACTGGACTTCTTGATGATCGCTTTGAGTATAGCCATCACAGACTCTCCTGTTCATGCTTTCCGCTAACCCGGGGCTACAGAAAGTGATGGCGATTATCGAACTCCAACCATCTCTACGGTAGGTGCTAGCGGTTCCTTCGTTAGCCAAGTGTACGTTCAGCGTTGCCAGGGCTTCCAGTAGACTACGACCTCTTGGGTGGGTGAGACGGCAACCCCACTCTACCGCCCAAGCATTGAAGTCGCCGGCGATTACAACTGGTCTCCGGTCGGCATGCTTGTCCGTTAGCTGATCCAGCATCTGATTGAGATAGACAAACATCTTTTCATAGCCATTACGAATGTTCCAGCCGGCGCCGGTGGTATAGTGGTAAGCGTGACTGCTGCTTGGCATCCCAGCGGTTCTGGGTTCAATCACAGTCGAGTTCAGTGGGATTTGTCGGAGGCGAAAAAAAAGCATTTTTGTAGAACGCTTAATAATCGTAGGATTTAAGGAAAATGTGTTCCATTAAATACTTCATTGCATTGTGACGTCACGCATCAATTTTGACAGGTGGTGGTCCTGTTGCTTACGTTTTGGACTTAGCAGATTTTTTTTCATCCGAAGGGAAATTTTTCAAGTCATTTGCAATGCCTTGGAAATGCTGTGTGTGGAAGTTCAAATCTACTGTAAAAAGCCCCGGAATCAAATTGTTCCGTATTCCTACAGTAGGAAAATGTTTGCAGCAGCTGGCCAGCGAAAGAATCGACGAGTCGAAAAAGAGTTCTTGGATATGGGAACAGTTTTACGCCACTTAATAAACAAATCTGTAACATTCATTTCCGAAGCGGTAAGTGCGATAAAATATTTATTCAGAAATAAATAATATGTCCAATTACTGCAGGAAAACCTACACGGCTCACGTATACGCATAATCCGGATTGGGTGCCATCACTACGTTTTTCCAAATCAAGATCCAAACAACCTACACCGAAAGCTTGCAGTTCCGCGTTTGGTTCACGCAAATCTAATTGCTTGTCCCCAAACCGATCAAATTACCTTTCACCTGTTTGAAGAGGTAAAGTTGTACCTATTTGAAACAATTTGTATTGAATGATTCATAAATCATTTCACAGATGCCAGGGAAACTGCTGGGGACTCTGTTTCGGTTAAATCGGAGAACTTTATGTCTCCTAAGTCACCATCGACTACATCAGCGGTTTCCTAAGAAGGTTCCCGTGTTAGCCGAAACAGCACAGATTCGAACTGTGCGGGAGTCCGCAGTTCTACCAACAATCAATGTGCAACTAGCGATTTGAAATTGGTTCACTGTTGTAGAACCCCTAGGTCCGAAGTATACCTTGCAGTCTGCACCTTGCAATAATTCTTGCGCTTGTCGGTACCTTCCGGTACTAGTATCTTGGTTGTTGTTTTGATTCACAATGTTATTTTGACACAACATTTGAGAATGTGTTGGTGTGAGCTACGTTGTTAGGGGCGAATCATTGAGCTTGGGACCGAGCTTGGGACCGATGTGCTAGTACTGACTGAGCCAAGAAAAAGATCGTGTTTGTTCGGGACTAGGTAGGGGTTCTACTTCTGATTCATTTTATTCGCTTCTTTCCTGTATCCGGCAATCCTTGTATCGCTAAGGATAGTTTTACAGATGAACTACTTGAAAACAGTTCCATTTTTACAAAGAAATCTAGATAAATCTTTTAACAACGAGCGAAACACCAACTTTCAGAGCAAGAGTCCGAAACGTAAACAACAGGACCAGCACCTGTCAAATTTGTGAGGTTAAAATTTTTCATGCAATCCCCTATTATCTATTGAAGTTTGTTTTCATCGCTTTCCGAAATATGTCAATTTTTAGACAATAGATGATTGCACGATGGCGTCATCAATGTATTTTTGACAGTTCAGGGAGCTTGTTTACGTTGACTTAGAATATTTTTAGTAAGATCGGTTTGACATATTGTGCTCTAGATTTATTACGATCGAAGTAAAATTGCAGGAAAACAGACACCATTGCTTATTTTTACATCTTTTCCTGAATCTAATCGTACAGAGTCGGGAAAAATCCAACGCAAAACTTCGTTTGAGCGGTTAAAATGCTAACACCTTATAAGCAAGCTCCCTGAACTGTAAAAAAAGTTAGGCTAATACATTCCGTGCAATGATCTATAAGTACTTCGGAAGTAATGCCAAAACACTAAGCCAGATTTAGAGGTTATCGAGATCAGTGTTCAACAACTTTATTGCAAAATTGGATACGAGAACTTTGCAATCCCATTAATTTCATTAAAAATGGTTTAAGTCAGTGATGTTTCAGGCGTTCTTGCCAGGAGAAGAAGTAACAGGGGAACGCCAAACGCCAAGTTTTTTTTTTCTTCCCTGTTCGGGACATAAACCAATGCGACCAGTAATTTGATCTATTATAGTATATCCCGTATCCTTTATTTCGTGCATGTCGAGTTACTTCATCACTATTGAGAAATGATGAAGTATTCGGTGTTGTTACAGTTGTCATTGTTTGTTTTGTTGGCTATGAATCGAGTTTTTTGAAAGTTTCCGCTATTAAAACCCTTTGTGAGTGAGAGCACTCTTCAAATGCACGCCCCTTTATCAGTCAAAACCGGATTCATTGCAAACAAAACAAACAAGACTCCGATACTGACCATGCATCAGAACCCTAGTCCTAACCAATTCAAACTGTAGAACATCAAATAAAAAATGAGAATTCACATAAATGAACAGCCTTATTCTGCGTGGCGTGTGAGTCGAGACGACTTGGGTGAGGTGACTCTCCATTTGATTTGCACTGAGAATCACCTCACACGAGGCGACAATTGTCACCTCGTATGTGAGAGCGAGTCGTCTTGACTCACACGCCTCGCAGAATAACCCTAACCATGTTTTCCATATTCCAAGCTCATTCTCGGTGGATCAATCCGAGTATTGCTGCTTTTCACAAGATATAAAATGTAATAAGGACTATTATATGTTCCTTTGACTACGAAAACAAATATGTTCCCTAGTTTGAATTAATTCGGACTAGGGTTTGGTGGTAGATCTGATACCCCGTAACGCACCACGAAAAGCATTACTGGTCAAGTTAAACAAACTACGAAATAAATCTCAAAAGACGACACGCCAAGCAGAGAAACGCTCCCTGAGCCGTTACTACCTCGATTGGTTGTGAACTGATAGAAAACCTCATTCACGAAAGAACAATTAAGATATTTCAACAAAAGGCTAGGATACACCCGTTACCTACAATCATCAGGAAACAACAAACAAAGACAATCATCAGGAGACACGTCACGACCGTTTTTCACAGCATACCGATCAAGGACGTGATCAATCAGACGTATTTTGCGCGGTAAGTGATTTGAGACTCTGGACTACTGGGGCCTTATTACGAGTGTCACTTCACGGGTGAAAACGAATCACGGTGAAAAAAAACTCACGTGTAAATCAAATGGGAGTCACTGTCCTTATTCCGGCTGTCACGGGGAAAGTGAGAACCGTAATAAGCCCCATATGCTTCAGCTGGAAACTAGCACATACATTTCTAGTGCATAAGAACGATTGTCAATTACCGCAGCATCACAACATAGAATCAACAGGGTGCTGAGAGTTTTGAGAAACTTCCGTTAGAATTTTACTTCCCCTCTTCGTTTACAAAATCAGATACGTCTGTTTGAAAAAAGTACTCGAGATTTGATGTTTGGGTTTAACAGTACATTAGTAGTAGTCTACCGCCCTATCATAAACATTGGTTGATTTAGATACCTAGTGCTTGAAAAGAGAGGCTTGTGGTTCCATACAACAGAGTGTAACTATTGCGGATTAAGCAATAGTTTTTTACACTTTGAATGTGGTTTGTTGTATTCTCCAATGCGCGGAGTAACGATCTATGACGAAATTTATCAGAAGCAGATAATTTCTCATCAACATGAGAGGCTCTAGGAGTGGACAGTAATTTATTGCTAGAACTAAGAGAAATGAAGAGAAACTATTGATAGTTCCGTTTAGCGCAACGGCAGGCTTTGAAAATTGAAAGATACAAGTTTAAAACTAGCGAAGGGCATATGAAGGTAGTATACGATCGGGCGCATAATCTTTTACTAAGCTACCCCAGCTGCCTTGCCTACCTATCTATCTTTCACTTTTCAAAGCCTGCCGTTACGCTAAACGGAACTATCAATAGTTTCTCTTCATTTCTCTTAGTTCTAGCAATGAATTACTGTCCACTCCTAGAGCCTCTCATGTTGATGAGAAATTATCTGCTTCTGATAAATTGCGTAATAGTTTTTTGTCCAAACACGAACTTACTACTCTCCTGGCCCCTTATAATTGAAGAATTTCTCAACTTCCTATACCACATCAAAAACGATTCACATAATGGAATTCTTATTCATATTGCAGGTAGAAATCATTTCCATCGAGTGGCGATGTCATTCTTCGCGGGTATGCAGTTCAGTTTTATCTACAACAGCTTTTCAAACGAGTAAATTCGTTCAACATAATTATTAGATTATCATTTGGTTTTCAGAGCCGAAACATAATGATCAACATTATTCGATAATTTCTCTTACCTACCAAGCCGCCAAAAAGAAGCCAGAGTACTCAGACACGCACACACGCGGAAGTATGCTATGATAAACCTACGTTTCTTTTACGCCAATATAACAGCCAACTGGGAAAAGAAATTCAAACCTCCGATAGCATTTTTATTTGTTTATTTTTTTGCTTGGAATTGCTGGTCTATTTCGTCCTCTTCTTTTGTACTCAATAACAATCGTAATAAAAAAAAAATAAAAAAAATAACACATGGACCCACTGGACGAGAGATACTAGGAAACACAGATTCTGGAGCACTCGCTGGCTATTTCAAGTGGGGGAGTACGTACAAACGTCCGCCTTAATGCAATTTCCGAGATGACATCTTGTGGCTGGTACGCACGAAAAAAATGGCTTACTCGCTAAAGGCTTCCAAACAAACAGCTCTTCCTACCACAACTAGTTGAGTAACTCTAGTTCCTTAAATAAATTGTATGTGTGCTGTTCGGTTGTTTTGTTGAGTGTTACGGTTTGTTCCAATGTCCGGCGAAATTTTGCTAAACGTTATCATGTCTACAACTATATTTTACAGGATATTTCGTTTGGTTAGAGGTCAGGAAACAAGAGATGGAAAACGTTTAACACGTTTAGTTTTTTTTTTCCTTCTTCTCTGCGCTGTCGTCGCTACTGCTGCTGCTGCTTGAGCTGCTACCGCTGCTTTCCCGCTCGGAAGCCATCTGAGAAATATTTAAATATTGAGGATTAGCAATTTGAATTCGGCTAGTAATTAGAGATAGAACAAACCTTCTTGTAAGCCATCTCGAACAACTTCAGAGAGGACTGCTGCAGGGTGCTGACGGTTTTGCGGATTTCTTCTGGATCGGCTTCATCCTTGTTGGTCAGAATTTCACGCACCTTAGCGATTTCTTCGCGCAATTTGTCGCACTATAGGGAGAAGGTCAAATTGAAAATCGACACTAGATGTGACTGGGTAAAGGTTTAGTAAATTACCTCATCCTTAGGCAGCTGTTCCTTGAATTCTTCCATCTTGGATTCGGTGTCGTGCACAATACCTTCCGCCTGGTTGATTGCCTCGATGCGTTCCTTCTTCAGCTTGTCGGTCGCGGCGTATTGTTCGGCGTTCTTGACCATGTTTTCGATTTCGTCCTTGCTCAGACCACCGGACGATTGAATGACGACTGTTAAACAAAAATAGGGCATTATTATGAGGTAAGAACAAAAGTATTGACATTTGATACTTACTCTGTTGTTCCTTGCCAGTTCCCTTATCCCTGGCCGACACATGCACAATACCGTTGGCGTCGATATCGAACACGACCTCAATCTGTGGCACACCGCGTGGTGCTGGAGGAATACCAACCAACGTGAACGATCCGAGCATCTTGTTGTCGGAGGCCATTTCACGTTCTCCCTGGTGAACCTTGATTTCGACCTGAGTTTGGCCATCAGCGGCTGTTTTATAAAATATCCAAACATTATCTCATCATTCAATAACCATCGGTAGCAACTCACCTGTCGAGAAGACTTGCGACTTCTTCGTTGGAATTGTGGTATTACGAGTGATCAACCGGGTGAACACACCGCCGAGGGTTTCAATACCCAACGAAAGAGGAGTGACGTCCAGCAGCAGCACATCGGTAACGTCACCAGCGAGGACACCACCCTGCACAGCAGCTCCGACGGCGACAGCTTCATCTGGATTCACAGCACGAGACGGCTGGCGTCCGAAAATATCCTGTACGGTTTGCTGAACCTTTGGCATACGAGACATGCCTCCGACTAGAAGAACCTCGCCGATGTCCGACTTGGCCACTTCAGCATCCGAGAGAGCCTTCTGGCATGGACCAATTGTTCGCTTGATCAAATCTCCAACCAACTGTTCCAACTTGGCACGGGTAAACTTAAGGTTCAAATGCTTTGGTCCAGAGGCATCCATGGTGATATATGGAAGATTAATATCGGTCTGTACAGACGAAGATAACTCGCACTTGGCCTTTTCAGCAGCTTCCTTCAGGCGCTGCATGGCCATGGCATCCTTGGTGATGTCAACTCCTTGATCTTTCTTAAATTCCTGAACCAAGTAGTTAACGATATGATGATCGAAGTCCTCTCCTCCCAGCATAGTGTCACCATTGGTAGACTTGACCTCGAAAACGCCCTTTTGAATTTCAAGGATCGAAATATCAAAAGTACCGCCTCCTAAATCGTAGACAGCAATGATCTTGTCTTCGCTCTTATCCATACCATAGGCCAGTGCAGCGGCTGTTGGTTCGTTGATCACCCGCAACACATTCAGACCAGCAATCTGTCCAGCGTCCTTGGTTGCCTGACGCTGAGAGTCGTTGAAGTAAGCTGGCACCGTTACGACTGCATTCTTAACGTTAGTGTTCAGATACGCTTCGGCCGTTTCCTTCATCTTCATCAGCACGAAGGCACCAATCTGACTGGGCGAGTACACCTTACCGTCACCGCCCTGAACCCAAGCATCGCCATTGGAAGCCTTCACCACTTTGTAAGAAAGGTTTTTCATGTCCTTCTTGATCTCAGGATCCTCGAAGCGACGGCCGATCAAACGTTTGGTGGCGTAGAAGGTGTTTGCCGAGTTTGTGACAGCCTGACGTTTCGCTGGCATACCGACCAACCGTTCACCATCCTTGGTGAAGGCCACGTGCGATGGAGTTGTGCGGGCGCCTTCGGCATTCTCGATCACCTTGGCCTGCTTGCCCTCCATGACGGCCACACACGAGTTGGTCGTTCCCAAATCGATACCGATGACGGCACCCTTGACCGTGTCGGACCTGTTGCGAAAAAGAAGCAGAAGAGAAAAACTTAGTTTCAGAACATTTTTGTTACATAGATTTCGTGACTTGAGAATGGTGGATCATGACGGTTTATTCAAGTTCTATCGTTTATAGTTATAGGGTGTTGGAAGTTCCGACGACATCGATCATAGTACACTGAGTTCATCATAGAAAACATAGAAATACACTGTCAAATAAATTTGTTCATTCTTCTTCAAGATACCGTTAAATACAGACCTACGCCTAGTTTACTGCGTATTATTACTATTACCAAGAGGTTGTGGATACGTGTGAAAATGGCGAGGAGCGGAAATCCGTCGATTGAAAGACTCACTGACAAAGAGAACGGGACCACCTGGAGATTTGCTGTCCAGAAATATCTCGAAGTCGAAGACTTATGGGAAGCGGTCAAGCCCAAGAAGAAGGCAGATAGGACTTGGGAAGCTGATGATCCGGTGAAGGGCAAGACGGCTAGAGGCAAAATCATCCTGTTCTAGCAGCCGGCCGAACTACCAGGTTCGCGACGCAACTACAGCTCGGCAAGTTTGGTAGATGTTAACCAGAACTTTCGAGGATACGGGGCTCACTCGGGAAGTTGGACTCCTGTACAAGCTTATTAGAATCAACCTGGAATTTTGCGGATCAATGGAGAAGTACGGTAACCGAATGATATCTAGTTGTCACCAGCTAAAAGAAATAGGATGTGCAATTCCGGAGAGGTTCATTGGAGTTTCAACGTATCAACCACCGATGGTAATGGCTTTCAGAACTCAGAATGAAGATTAGCGGAGATTCTGTGAAGACGACCCTGTTACAGCAGGAGTAATCACCGAGTGAACAACAAGCTTTCGTTGTCAACGGAAAATGTGAAAAATGCCATGGACGTTACCAAGGTAATCAACAACCGAAGAAGCAATCGAACCAACCGAAGGTACCTGCAGGAAGTCCAACAGGTTTGGTCAGCAAAGTTTTGCAAAGAAAGCAGGAATGAGAAGAAAGCCGACGCGTTCTGTACGGTATTGTCTACGATCGGCGTTTTCGATAACGAATGGTACCTGGACTCTGGGGCCACGAAGCATTTAACGAAGGATCTCGAGCTGCTGGAAGACAGACGTGAAACGTTTCTGCGGTACGGTAGTAGCGGCAAACAAAGGTGCAATGTAGATTGAAGCTTCTGGAACGGCCAAATTGAATGTCGTCAAGACGGAGAACCGATTACAGTCCACGATGTTCAGTAAATTCCGGATCTTTCGACGAATCGGCTATCTGTTGTTCAAATCGTAAAGGCTATACCGTTTTGTTCTAGGATTGCTGAGGAATCCGTAACGACATAGGCAAGCTTGCAGCTACAGGTGCGATCCAAAACAATTTGTTCAAGCTGAATCAATCTGTTTCGGCTGGTAAGGCTATGCTTAGTTCGACTGGAGCGACATTGGACACATGGCATCGACGACTAGGGCACCTGGGAAAGCAGAACATGAAACGACTTGCTGGTGGACCTTAGATTCAAATTAACACTGGAGGCGCTTGAGATTGCTCTATTTGCCCGATGGAGAAGCAAAGGAGGCTACCATTCAGCAAGCAAGGATCAAGTCAGTGATGCTCAAGTGATGAAGAAAAGCCCGCCAGATGTTTTTTGCGGCCCGTAGGCTACTTCTGAATATGGTGATAATTGTTATGGAAAATAAATTTGGAAATTTTGAATCGTATGACAGGAAAGTTAATAAGAATTCTAGGTCTCTTAAAAATTCGCGCGAGCTCGATTATGATGTTTGTACTCAACATACGCTGCTTTGCTTGTGTTCATGCAGTCAAATGCTGTTCTCACGTCTGCCGTTAAAAAGCATGATAATGGCACATTAGTTAATGCTCATGTTGTCGCAGCCAGTGTGTGAAAAAATTGACAGCCCGAAATGAGTGCAAAAAACATGATTATTCAATTCTTTGGTCATTGCTGAACACACGAATTACTAATAAAGAGGTGACTCGCACCGATTGCCTTAATTCACATAAGATGCTACCGACACATTTTTCTATACAGATCTCCGGCTTAATCAGTCAAAACAAAAAGAGGAGAGCAACACAAAACACAATAATCGTAAACATTCTAACGGAGTGACTGAATGTGTTCTTGCTAGCACCGAATTTTGGCTCTTCTGAACATTCAGTTTTGCACCGAATCGGTGAATGACGAGATGGATTTTGAATAAATTCACGGGGATACTGCTTATTGAATTTGAATTTTTCGCACACTGATCGCAGCTCTCTCTTTATTCACAAAACCATTTCATTCTTTTCATTTTCTTACCGAAATTTGAGTCATTCGTCGTGGAAAGTATTCAGCGAGGAGAGCATTTAATTTTCTGTCAAAGGAATGAGAGCCGAATTATTCTTAATTCTACTCCCATTCATCAATCACGCGTGCGACTGTTCGGTAGTGTTTTTGTTTCTGAAGTTTGTTTGTGCTTCTCGAAATGACTAGTAAAAAACGCGTGATTGGAGATGAAGGACGAGTTTTTCAAGAAAAGTGGACTGAATTGATTGCTTTTTTACTGTAATCAATCAAAAACCAGTGTGCTTAATCTGCAATTAATCAGTAGCGGTAATGAAAGAGTACAATTTAAAACGCCATTACGAGTCAAAGCATGCATCGAAAATGGACAAATTCTCAGGCAAATGTCGTTCGGAGAAGGCAAGTGAATTGAAAGAAAAACTGCGATGTCAGCAAAACGTGTTTAATAATAGAAAAGTTGAAAATGAAATGTGCATTAAAGCCAGTTACATTGTTGCGGAAAAAATAACAAAACACTTGAAACCTTTTTCGGACGGTGATTTTGTCAAAGATTGTTTGAAGGCAGTGGTAGACGTGGTATGTCCAGCCCAAAGTCGAGTTTTTTCGCTGATTTCTCTGTCGCGAGCTACGATTACTCGTAGAGTTGAAGAAATTGCAGACGATGTGCAAAATACGTTGAAGGAAAGAGCTGCAAACTTCGCATATTGTTCGGTGGCACTGGATGAAAGTACGGACATTTCAGACACCGCTCAGCTAGCGGTTTCCGTTAGGGGTGTTTCCAAGACAATTGAGATTACTGAAGAGCTCCTACGTTTATTTCCGCTCAAAGGCACCACAAAAGGTGTTGATATTTTCTACGCTCTCTCGTCGATTCAAAACCAATTCGGCATGGATTTGAAGAAACTGGCGAGTGCGATCACCGACGGTGCCCCAGCTATGATTGGTAAGTGTATTTTTTTTTTTTTTTTTTTTTTTATAAAAAATTTTTTTTGTTTGTTTTTTTAAACTAATATATTTGTTTTTATATTTGTTTTTTTATGTTTAAAAATATATTTTTTTTTTGGCTGTTTGTAAACATCATCGTCATCGATCGCAAGGCAACGAGCTTTCTCTCCAAAAAAATTGGACTTTTGAAAACCGTGAGCAAGTGAAAAATTTTACTGATAGAAAATTCAAAGAAAATTCGGTTTCTATTAAGTGATAGTTAGTAAAGGAGAAGAATATTAACCTACGCGAAGAAAGTGGACTGGCGAAAAGACGCTAAAAATAAGTGAGGTTATGGCAGGGGGAGAAAAACCACCGGATACCGGTGGGAGAAAAGAAATGCAAATAAATGTTGCGAATAAAAAACATGAAATGTTCGAGTACACGATTAAGGACAGTGCTCCGTACCGCGTAATGTTTGTACCACGAGAGTGTTGCAAAGACCTTAAGATTAACAGATACTCACTCGGATCCAAGCTACGTGGAATGGAAATAATGAAAAAACATATTGTGGATATGAAGATGGCTGGACGAAACAAGATCCTAGTGTTCCTGAACAGCTACCAGCGAGCCAACCAGCTAGTCGAAAACATAAACAAAGAAGAAGGAACATACACGGCGTTCATTCCAAAACACCTAGTGTGCATATCAGGAGTAATCGCTGGCATTCCAGTCGAAATTCCAATCGAACAGATTAAAGACGACCTGGAGAGTGACGTACCAATCATTGATGTTCACCGGCTGTTCCGGTATGAAGAAGGGAATCGAGTCCCTTCAACCAGAATCTCTGTAACATTCAGAGCAAGTCAGCTTCCGGAAAGTATCCGACTTTTCTGCTTTGTGACGAAAGTAAAAACATTTGAGCAAAAGGTGGTCTACTGCACTGTCTGCGTTTTAATCACAGAGGCGATAACTGGAAGGGAAGTCGAAGATGCGCACGCTGTACCGAACGACACGAAACCAATGAAGAATACGACGCATGTCAACGAACCGTGAAATGCATCCACTGCAAATCGAATACACACATCACAGGAAGCGAGGTCTGCGCGGCGAAGAAAAAAGAGCAACAGATCAAGGCGATCATGTCCCGAACAAACTACACCTATGTGGAAGCCAGGGAAATGGTGGCAACCCCGATTGCAAACTACTACGAACCTCTCAACAATCTTCAGGACTTTCCGACGGTAGCAGAAACAGTTGCTTCTAACAGCAACCTAAGTCAACAATGGCACAACACCAACACAATACGAGTACCAATAACTGCTGCGGAGAAAACATATCCGGAAAAATACTAACAATCAGCAAAAGAGACGGCGATCAAACCCAGCCGAGAGCAACCAACTAGCAACTCAATCACTTGATTCATTGACGGCTGACAAGACATTCACGCCTCGTGCTCATTCTAACACGCAACAAGTAAACGGAACAGGACTCAACAACCCCTTCAAGGTGGAAGAAAAGGAAAGGTGGAACCGAATTATCGACGAAGCAAACAGGAAAGCGGAAATTAGTATTGGAAATAGATACCGAACAGCGGCAATGAGCTTCTATTCGGAGATCATGGGAGAAGTAAGCATGGATGAGCAGTTAGAAGGAAAATTGAAGCAATGTGCGATTAAATACTTTAATATGAAACAAGCAATAGTATAAAGTATAAAAAGAATCAATAGTGTAAAAAAACGGTAGGGAAGATTTGAGAAGTTAAAAATTTAAAATACAGGATGAGAAGAAAAAGAGCAACAAGTAAAAATAATCCAAAAAATAACTAGATTAAAAATGGCGGAAGGGATGGAAGTTTTACAGTGTAATATACAGAGTGTCAAAAAGCAAAAGGAAGAATTACAGAGAGTTTTGATTGGAGAAGATTATTCGATCGCGTTGCTGTCCGAATCATGGACACAAGAAGAGTATGAAGATAGCCGGAAGTACAGGATATCAAAATACCATGCTGTTTTACACTCGAGAGAAGATGGATACGGCGGAGCTGCAATTGATATTAAAAACTCATTGAACTTTGAGCGGATTAAATTACCTACCCTATCTAGAAACACGCAAGCGGTAGCAGTGCGCATACCTAGTATAAACATAGTTATGGTCTCTGTATACATCAATCCTGCATCCACTATCAAAGAATTCGAAGAAGACATCACTCACATTTTTGAGAGCCTGAGACACCATAAAAGGGTCCTTGTAGGAGGAGACTGGAACGCACATCACGCCGGATGGGGGGATAAGCAAGATGATAAGAAAGGGTGTATTCTGATGGATTTGACGAACAGCTACAATCTCCTAATTCTCAATGACGGTACAAGTACTTACATTCCAATCCAATTGAATAGGAGAGCGACAGCAATAGACATCTCTATGTGCTCACCCGAGTTATACGGGAATGTCGATTGGCACGTATTAAATTTTGGGATAGGAAGCCACCATTTGGGCATTCAGATGAAGTTGGAGATAGCATCGACGAAACAGGGACAACGTTGGATTTACAATAAAAAACAAATAAACGAACACTTAGCAAAACTGGAAGCGATGGAAGTCAAAAACTTGAGCGAGCTTAGCTCGCACGTCGAGAAAGCTTGTAGAGCTAGCATGAAACGAGACAACCGTTCACCAAAATATTGGTGGACTGCTGTAGTAGAAGAAGCATGGGTAAGAAAACGCGAAGCACGAATGGAATTTAATAGAGCCTCTAGCATCGAAAACCTGATACGATTAAAAAAGGAGTCAGCGATTTTTCAGCGCCGTAAAAAAGAGGAAATGCAACATAAATTGAACGAGTTCATTGAGCAAATTAATCCCTCTGCAAGCTCGAAACAGCTGTGGGGATTGGTAGGAAGACTAACGGGGAAACGAATACATCGGAAGGCGAATAACATGCTGATAGACGATGCTGACATGGCCGAAAAGTTTTTGGACGCACATTTTGGACAGAACTACGAAAACAACGAGATAGCAACTGGAGGCTCATTTGCGAGTTATGACATCTTGGACAGGGCGAAATGGAATACGATTGTCGCCTCAAAGAAATCAACCACCGCGCCAGGAGAGGACAGGATAAGCTATGAAATGCTTCGACAGCTAAATCCAGCCGTCATTAACAACATAATAGTTGACCTAAATAAGCAATGGCAACGAGGGTACCCTGAGGAACAACTCAAGCTCATTAAAGTGGTAGCAATCCCAAAACCAGGGAAAGATCAAACTAAGATCGAAGGAAAACGACCAATATCGTTGGTTCCAACATGCACAAAAGTGTTGAACACAGCTGTTCTTGAGAGACTTAAAGCACATTTGCAGCAAAATAACATCTTCCCAGAGAAAACATTCGGATTCAGAACAGGACTGTCTACAAATACGTGTGTCTCATACGTTGTGAATAAGGTGAAAAGGAACAAAAGGGAAGGAAATGTGACAGCAGCTATCTTTATTGATTTAAGCAATGCCTTCTGTAATGTGCATGTACCTGTGTTAGAAAACATAATGAGAGATAAGAATATACCACTTGAAATCATATCCTGGGTGGGAGCATTTCTAAGGAATCGTAAAATAATCTTTCATATGAACGACAGAATCTTGAGTAGGACCATAAGCACTGGATTACCACAGGGTGACGTAATGTCACCGACTCTTTTTAACATTTACACCTTGGGATTACACGAAATACAATATGACGGTGTAGAGCTCGTTCAGTTTGCCGACGACTTTGGAATTATCGTGACGGGTAACACTATACAGGAACTCAACGAAAAAGGACAAGAATATCTAGACAACTTTACGAATAAGGCAGAAGATCTAGGGCTGAAAGTAAATTCCAGTAAAACGAAATCACTGCTCTTTCAGTTAAGCAATAGGTCTCTAGGATATACAATTGAAGGAACAACAATCGAAACGGTGAAATCGCACAAATATCTCGGGGTAGTACTGGACAGAAGTCTCTCATTCAGCGGACACATCAAGGAATTGAGAGAAAAACTGAATGATCGGCTAAACATGGTCAAAGTTATAAGTGGACTGAAACGAGGGGGACACCCACAAACAATGCTGAACATACATAAGGCACTAATTCGAAGCACTATGGAGTACGGATCAACGATTCATGATAATGCGGCTCAAGCAAATAAAAATGTATTGGCTGTTATGAACAACCAAAGCTTACGAAAGGCAGCAGGGTGCACCAAAACAACACCACTCAATACATTAATGGCTATGGCAGCACTGGAACCATTATCAATAAGACAGGAATTCATCACTGGAAAGGAGATAGCACGGAACGTTGCTCAACAAACAGCGGTGGGAAGACAGTTAATAGAAGCTAACTTTAGCAATGACACGGAAGACTCTAAGCTTTCATACATGGAAAGGGTTTTCCGGAATCACTACCAACTATTTGACAACATCATGCCAGTATTAAAAAATTGCAATACGGGGCTTCATGTGAATAACAGATCTTCGCTAGATGGATTAATGACATCCAAGCCAAATGTGCCCAACGTTCAAATGAAACAGCTTATTCTATTCGCTAAAAACAACACATACAAAGGCAGAGGAATTGTATATACAGATGCATCAAAAAAAGGCTGTAGCTGTGGAATAGGTATATATGTGGCCAGTAGAGGAAGAAGATTCTTCTTCCACCTCCTCAATGAAGTAAGCATAACTGGAGCGGAACTAATAGCCATAAAAGCAGCGTTAGATGTGATACATGGGGAACAATTAGAGAGACATGTCATCTTCACTGATTCCAAGTCAGCATGCGAAATATTGGACAAAGCCAAGGAACAACCGGATAGAGAGGAAATAGTTAACGACATCTTGGAGATAGCGGCACACTGGAAGGTGTCCATACAGTGGATACCAAGCCATGTGGGAGAAAAAGGAAATGAGTTAGCAGATGACTTGGCTAAGCTAGGATTAAACAGAGAAAACTGTGAAGAAATCGAAAATTCGATTTCACACAACGATGTCTACTGGATCCTGAAAAAACAAAAACTCTTCAAAACAAACAATTGGTACCGAGAATACGCGACAAAAGGAAAATCTTTCTTTCAAATACAGAGTGAATTTATGGAGAAGCCTTGGTTCACTGACCTGGATCTAAATGGACAGCAGGTTCGATTATTAAATCGACTCATGGCGGGACATGACTGGTCAAAATTCTGGCTCGCCAAAATGAAACGAACGGACAACCCGAATTGTGAGGAATGTGGCGACACAGAAACAGCGGAACATCTGATTTTGCATTGTAGAAAATTTAACAACGTCAGAAACAAATATTCATTCGCCAAAGAACACTCTAATCTAGTAGATCTGTTTAAATCAGAAAATCTAAAACAATACAAGGAAGTATGCAACTTTGTAAAGGAAAACAAACTTGACCTGTGACCTAGTTGTAGCGCTGAAACCAGAGAATCAAAAGTGACTCAGGGCATATAGTCATAGCAACTGGCCCTTCACACCCGAGCTGACAGTGACGGCTTCAGCTCGGACCCAGAAAGAAGAAGAAGAAGTTTTTCAAGGAGTTCGTTTCTAAGGTCACGGCATTTTTGGTAGGTGCTAAACTGCCGGTGAGGGCTGTCTTAGTGCTGGACAACTGTTCCGCACATTGCAGCGCCGATGAACTTAGAACTGCAGATGGAACAATCCCTACGATCTTCCTACACAACAGCCATGTTGCAGCCAATGGACCAGAACGTCATCCAGATGGTCAAGTCCAACTACAAGCAAAAGCTTATGCGTGAGCTTCTTGGACGCCAAGAAGAATTCGACGACATGGTCAAGAAAATCAACATCAAGGATGCTATGTTTTGGGTAGCCGAGGCTTGGGACGAGGTACCGGCTGATTCCATTGCCAAATCATGGAAAATGCTGTACACATAACCAGAATTCGATGATGAAGATTACATCCCGTTGGCGGTTGTACGAGAACGCTTGCTATCGATTAAGCAGAAATTGATGGACCAGGACAATACCATACACGAAGAGGACATGGAGTTTGACGTCTTGAACGACGATGATATTTTGAACATCGTTATGCACCCGAACACATCATTCTACGATGGCGAAAATTCAGTTGCAATTGTTGAAAAATCAAGTGCTTCACCAGTTTTGGAACCACACCAGATTGATGTGGATGACGTTTCTGATCTAAATTGTATTTCAAATGAAGCAGCTTTATCGGGAATCGATCAAGTAATTGCTTGGGCAGAGGAAACCGGACTTCCATTAGAAAGGCAACTCCTGCTACGAGAAGTACGTGGAAATGTTCTAGGGAAAATAATTGGTTCACAGAGAGTTATCGACAATGTATGTAATATCCCAGAACTTAACACGATTTATAATTTAAATGTGTGTGTTTTGTGACGCTCCATTTATGTGCATGATATTGAACAGAAATTCACACTAATTTTTTGAGCTGTGTAGTTTTATTAACCACGAATGTAATTACAAAGGTTCTGCGATGACAATGTAGCAAATGAGGATATCAACAAGATCACGTTGAAACACTTCCTACAACCCCTATCCCGAGCCCTCCTCTGTATTGCTACGATCATGTTTGTTCAAATGATCATAAATATTGAAATACATATCTTATCAATTTATAGTTTTGACCGTATACAACTAATAATCAAAACTAAATATATTCAGCCCCTCCTATTCCTACTCAACAAACATCGGTGTTGAATTAGAGCTTGTTCAAACAAATTTGGAGAAGCTATTCAGCTATTCTAGAAGAAACAGCGGAATAGCTTCTCCAAATTTGCTTGAACAAGCTCTAATTCAACACCGATGTTTGTTGGGTAGCTACGTTCATGTTTCTTTAAATTATCATATTTTGAATGGAAATTAAATAAATATACTCATTGGAATTAATGAATTTGACATAAACTACAGTAAATCGAGTTTTTTTTTTCATACGAAACAAGCCTTCCAGCCCTTTCCTTCTAGCTACGTCCAATAGTGTGAAAATAATCGTGCTATATATTATTATCGATCACGTGGTCAGCATCATTATAAAAGCGGTAGTGCTTTGCGCTTAGCGCATCAGTTGTGTATAAAGTGTTAACCAAGTGACATTGGAATAAAGTGTTATCTTAGAGAAAACTATTCATCATCTAGTAAAGATTTTCTTACTCCACTATAGGCATTGGACTGTTGCTGTTGTTGTAAGCAATAACCGTTAGTCACTTCGTTCCGATCCTCAAATTGATCCCACCCGCGGCAGTCAATTGTGGACACCGGTCAAACCGCACTCGGACAACCTATTGCTTTGCATCAAATCCCATCGCTTTTGGAGCACCAGCAAGAAAATTGGCCTAACAATTCCCCGGCCTGTTGGTGTTAGCCATTGCCAGAATTTGAATGCACATCCGAAAGGGATGGTTGGTCACTTTTTGGAGATGATTCGTTCGGCAGTCAATAAATTCCACATATTCTGCCTGTGAGGATCACCCTAGCGACCCTGCCTTTTGTATCTGCTTTGTTATACCGATTGCTCGACTATCGACTACAGGAAATATCACCACTCTCCTTCTCGATCGGTCAATCAAGACGTCATCGATGCAGTCTGATCGTCGGATAGTGATAAGGAGCACGGCTGTTCGGATGATGAGCGGGAAAATCAGATGACCGCGAGTGCAGATATTAAATTCCCCATAGGCATTTCGGGTGTGGAATTTATATGTATATTTGTTTAGTTAGTTTTTTGTAGTACGTTGTATTGTACGGTTCTGCTCTACCGTTTAGTAATAAGAAGAATAAATGTTGTGGTAGAGTGTCCGTTGTTTTTTGCTAAGAAGTGTGTTTGATTGTGCCATTCACTGGAAGAAGCCCCATCCGATGCATCTCATGCGAGGAACCAGAGAACGGCCCATATATCCAACATATTCCATCTGTTTTTCGTCTTCCTACAAGAAAATCAATGAAACAATATCAAACAATCTACTTACCGCAATCGGGGCCCAATTACTCTTTCAAATACTACGACCTACAGTATGTCCCATAAAAAAAAATGCGAAAATCCATACTTCAGTTTCAAATAAGTTTTTTTTCTTCATAGAAAATGATAAAAAAAATTATAATTTTATTTAGGGAATCGTTTATTAAGCCTTTCATGATTACATTACTCAATATGTCGACAATTTTTCTCGATCACCTTCTCCAAACGGTGACGGAATCGATAGCATACCTTCTCAATGTATGAGTCAGTCATCGAGTTCCATGCCTTGGTAATGGAACCGTTCAGGGCGCCAACATTGGGGTGAGATCGTTCACAAGCCGAAGCCTGAACATATGCCCATATTGAGTAATCAAAAGGATTCAAGTCCGGGCTGCTAGGAGGCCAAATGTCCTTTGGCTAAAATTCCATTTTTTCCTTCAGCCACGCTTGAGAGGAGAGTCCTTTTTGAGGTATGACACGGTGCTTCGTCCTGTTGGAAAATGTCGTGTTGGTGTGCTCCAAAGTTGGCTTTCATCCATGGCAGAACGTGGTCCTTCAAAATGTTCATGTATGCCTCGGTATTAACTTTTAATCCAGTTTTGATAAATACTGGAGGCATTTTCAAGCCATTGGACGCAATTACCCCGAAAACCATGACTCCGGCCGGATGTTTGGTTGTAAACTTGAATTTCACGTTCTCTGGAACATCCTCAATCTTTTTCGGCGAAATAAACCTGTCTGTACGTGTGTTAGATAAGGGATCGATGGTGAACATTTTCTCATCGGAGAATACGATGATGGTATGCTTCTTTTTTAATGCTGACACCAAACGTTTCGAGCGCTGCAGCCGTAGTTGTTTGATTCGGTCCGTTACAAGGTGGCGCTTTACTCTTGCCCTGGACGAACATTTCAAGTCATCTTTGACCAACCGTTGCATGGTAGTTTTTGAAATATCGGCTTCCTAAGCCAAGTTCCGGATCGATCTGATGGGATTTCGCCTCACTTTGTCTCTCACTGATCTGATGACCTTCGGTGTGCGAGCGGACCGTGGACGGCCACTTCCCGGCTTGGTACATCAAGGAGTGAACGTTGAATACGATAAACGGTAGCCAGGTGGCATCGCACAATCGTTGCAATTTGTTTTACGGGCTTTTGGGCAAGCAGCAAACTAGTCACAACCTGGTTTGCGTACATTTTTCTCAACTTTGTTACTCGCGAACCACTGTTTTGTTTACATCTTCTCAGAATAATAATGTTTAAAGCTACTCATAAATAAGTATTGAAAACTTTCGCATTTTTTGTATGGGACATACTATATCTTGCCTCAAATGAGAGCTTCTTACGATACGATAATAAATAATTTTCCCAGACTGTAAACATACGGTTGTCATTGGTTGCTATGGTTGCCACCGTCGCCACCGTCACATTCAGGCCAGTGCTGCCAGAAAACCTCAAATCGAGTTATAAATTATAAAAGTTGATGGAAGATTATGCATTCTGAGCAAACGTGAGTTTTATGATCGAATATGAATGATGTTGTTTTTTTCGTTTTCGCACACATTTTTGAAACGTTTCTTCTTATGGGGCTTTGTCAGCTTCGGTTTACCTTTCGGTTTCGCCCATGTTTGGCGATTCGTTCTAAATGCGTACGATATGGCTGGACGTTGCTGGAACATCAAATTTTTCTTTAGTTTGCGAATAAGACAATCGATTTTTAGTTGCTTCATGTCTTATTTGTCATTTAATCCGCAAAGACACCTTGCTGCGCCCTTTTGTGTGACGTTTTACACCATAGTTCACACACCGTGATCTGCCCTAATTCCACGCAGCGCCTAGCACCGTGCTTGCTAATCTAATCTAATCTAATCTACTCTAATACAAAAGCAGCCAGTACGAGAAAGCATCCTGGAAATAATTGGGTTAGATGACGCCCAATTATTATTTTTGTCAATATTGATGCTTGCAGCACATCAAATAAATGATACAAGTGTCAAAGCGGCCAGGCCTACTGCGTTGCATTAACCGAAAAAGATGATTCTGTAAAATGAGTTGGATTCAAAAGAATATATTTGAACCACAACGCAATTTGTGAATCTACAGGGGAGGAAGGATGCGTGGACATACCGTACTATACGCTCCGAGGTAAGAATAATAAAATCATACTTAAATAAATAATGAAAATCCGAGTAAGGAAAAATATGATAATGATTATAATAAAAATGTAAAATCAATATGCAATATCATATAGAATAGTATATAAAATATAGTGAAGGGAATATCCCTTCCTAACGTAACGTAATAACGTAATATGATAATAATAATAACACATGTCTGCACATTGTTGTCCTGCTGCAAAAGTAGAAGAATTTGCGTATTTATTATGAACCTGAAAGTTTATACAATATATCATATCTACGAGAAACAAGTTGAAAGTTATTTAACAAAACTTGAAAACTCCATGGATGACCTGAAATTATACGTACATAATAGTTCACCTAAAATGTCGATGTGCTGTTCCGATTCCTTGCACCATTTAACTCATTTGTAGTGGATCTCATAGTTTCAGCGCCTAACACCGTACTTTCAACATTAAATAAGGAATATTTTGAGTTCTTGATTGATTATTTTACAAATGATTACTGTAAATCTTATAGAATATAACCAACTTCACTAAGGCATCACTATTTTGAGGTCTAGTCACACGCTCACGAATTAAAAAAATTAAATAAAAAATCTTGTCACGAACTGCATGGACGGGAAAAAAAACTTGGTTTGTTTTTTTTTCAGTGAAAATCATGAAAATTAAAGGGGAAACGAATCGATTGTGTTGCTGCAGGTATGGATAATCGATTTAACATAAAATTAACTCAATTATCTTAGTTTTCGTGCATTTTTGGTATCAAAATCTTAACCACGGATTAAGGGCATCGCCAAATTTATGATTTCCTAATTCCGTGTTTGAGTTTCTGTTCCAGAATAGCTCTGAAAAAACGAATTCAGTACTCTGAGGATCGATTGCACGACGCTTAGACCTTGTAAGAAGTGGAGCCACACGATTCGACCTTGTAAGAAGTGGAGCCTCTCGGATGTTTAATGAACCGGAAAGAACAATTCGCGAAAAAAATCAAGAACCGGTACACAAATTCACTTGGAGCTCCGACAGTTCTTAGTCTTGAGGGTGAGAGTCGTATGGTCAAATGAATTGTTAACATGGCCAAAGCGGGATCCCATGTAAACACCCAACACCTTCGAGCTAATGTAGCTCAGTACCTAAGACAGATGAAAATCAAGAACCCTTTCAAAAATGGAGTTCCAGGAAGGATGGGTTGCCGGTTTTTGGAAACGCCATCCAACCGTTTTGCCAAGGGTGCCAAGCACTTTGTCTAAAAACAGAACCATCGTAACCGAGCAACTAGTGAGACGATGATTTCAAGAAGTTTCTTCATTTATGAAAGAAAGTCATTTGGAGGGAGCGATGAGAAATCCAAAGCATACCTCGAATATTTATAATCTTTAATAGAAGAAACAGAAGTGAAGTGGATAGAGGGAAATTTTGAATTAATATATTTTAATGAGCTTTAATGAATAAAGCTCTGGAAACTATGCTTTGACTATCGCTAGAATGATAAGCATTTTGAAATTTTATACAATCTATAAGAAAAAAAACATTCCCACGGAATTAGGCTTTCTTGTGCGCGGTATATGGAACTCCATGCTTAAAGTGCGCGAAGTTAGGCAAAATCATGTATTGAACTATTTATACATTTTTTATGGTTCAGTCTTACAAAGCTGAGTAAATCAAAGTTTTGCTTCATAATGTATACCATACATAATCGAGTGACGATCGAAGAAATACAAATTGTTGTGAATTTATTTTTTTTAAAACGGGTTTCAACTTGCAGCGTCACTAACCTCACGGTAATAGGGCATGTCACAGCATTTTTATAAAAAGTTCCGAATTACTTTTTCGGATCGATGGATACTCGTGGTGATTGACCAATTTGAGTAGTCTTATTCCTTAAAGAGTGTTATGATTCATCGTTCCTCACCTGTCCCTTTCGCTATTTCTATGAAAACCAGCGTATCTTTTTAAATGGAAATCACGAAATAATATTTAGAAAAATTACTCAAAACAACACAGTAATTTCAAAAAGGCAATTTTTTATACTGTACGTCATTTCTTTATTAGCGTTTCAAGCTTATTGTTTTCGCAACTAGCTTATTGCTTGCTCTCAACTTAGTGTTCTAAATGCACTTCCACAGTTATTAATTGAGAGCTTTCGATGCCAGTTACCATTTTTGCATTAGTATGATTGTGTGGCAAGTACAATCATACCCTATGCCCAGGGAGTCGAGAAATTTTCCTTAACGAAAACTCGACCAGACCGGGATTCGAACCCAGCCACCTCCAGCATGGTGTTGCTTTGTAGCCGCGCCTTTACCGACTGAGTTAAGGGAGGACCCACTACTGTACGTATATACTGTACGTATGTCTAGGTTGGAAACGACGTTTGATTGTTTACATCTTTCAATACCGCAGAAGTATGTGTGTGAGTGAGATGCATGTCTTTTCCATGGAAGGATTTTAGTTGTACTACTCATACGTCGAAAATTTACACCATCCTAAAACCACGTTCAATTAATTCATCGAAAACTATTCGAATTTATTAAGTGCGGCTAAACGAAAGTATAGCACTGTAGTATCTAAAAAAAGGCATACACTGATCCCGTAGTGCATCATAGCTCCTATTTATTCGACGAGATTTTTCGGGTTGGAATTTTGGAACTTGAGCATAGAGTAACGTTGATTGCGCTTAGAAAATGGACAATAATACTACATCTAAAATTCTCTCAAACAACATGGACTTAGTTTACATGATAAGGGACGTTAATTGTTTTTATTTTATGCTACTTGTAAATTTTATGCTACATGATTTAGATTTTATTTTTGAAGTCGAAACATAAAATAAAAAATCAAATAAATACACTAAATAGCTTGAAGTTGATTCTTTTTCCTCAAGGGTTCTTTATCAACCTATCACCCAATGTTTAGTAGAAATCGTTGATCATATTGTCGTCATAGAATGGCAAATCAAACCACTGCCATTGGCGATCCTTTGAACTATCCAGCACGTACCTGGTGCATCGCCGCAAGAACAACCTGAGAAACGGATTGACACATTGAATTCTCAACCTATACTTAAAAGAATGCATCAAAACTCCTTACATGTTCTTCTTTTCACCACATTCCACAATCGGGTGTTGTTTCTTGTAGCACTTATCTCGGACTGCAAAGTAAAAGCTTCCCAAACGGTTCGAAAGAGTTGTGTTGATCTGCTTCAGACACTGCTGAAAGTCTCGGTCACACTTGCAGTGCAGTCTAACGAAAGCAAGCATGTACTTAGTTCAAATTGGTTGCAATATTCGAACTTCTGGCCCTACCTGGTGAAATAGTCGTCGTTCTTCAACCCGTACTTCTCCTCACCGGAAGCAATGTTATCACAATGATCATGCTCCCGGCAACATTTGTCTTCGTCCTCGTGCTTCCCCAAATCGTCGTAGTCGTCAGCTACATTACCCGGACCGCACCATTTCGTTCCGGGAAGGGTTAGATTGATTCGCTCTACATTTGACCGATTCGATCTCACGGAGTCATCGTTGTGTTCCACGATTTCGTTGCTTTCGAAATCGAACGTTTCCATGTTCCGGAACAGCTGCTTTGAATTCACGTCATTGGCGAGGGCGAACGCCAAAAGGCACGAGATTGCGTTGGGTAGTCGCATTTTTGATAATAAACTTTAATTTGCAGTAAAACTAGAACTGACATAAAGTTTGCTAAAACTTTAGTATTTATACGGAATTTGCAGAGGTTTATCAGAATGTTCGAACCTTCATCGTGCCACCGCACTGCAGGAAAATATTCCGTTCCCTGATAGGTACGACAGTTCGATTAGGCAAATGCGCCACCCGCTGACAGAGACAATGACTCGTTGAACATGTAAAGTGCGATCTAATTTGCCCTCGTACATGACCTGAATTGTTATGAAGTTGAGTTACAGTTGAACATTATTGGCATGGATGGGCTCATACTTACAATGAACCTTTTTGGAGGTTTGGATTTTTGACAGGGTCAAGTTCGTCGTTGTCCGGAAGTTCGGAGTACTGTGAATTGGATTTCGGATATCAATTTGAACTTACTAGCTCCAAGTGTCTTTGTCAAGCAGTTTTACTACGACTCCGAATTCGTAATAAAAGAATATTTCTGAAACCCACAGCAAGGTTGAAACATTTGTGCGTTCCATAAAAAAAACAGTTATTTGTTGGCCCATTTTCCTGAAATCTATGCTCAAAATTCACCCCGAAACTGCTTGACAAAGTGGACTATTGACTTTCGAACATTTGTTTGGATCAAGGGTTCGGGACAATTTTATTGTAACAACAGTTGGAAGCAAGAGCATTTGGGACGGAAACGAATGTTATAAACTAGAAATAAATTAACATGGATCTCGAATATCGACGTTCTATGACTAGAAAATTTTCGTGTTTTTTTTGTCAAGTGCCGCATACAAAACGGCATGTTCAATCCTAGTTTACTTTCTTATTCGGATTTAACCTTATCGGCAAGAAACAGATTGCGGAAGGTGGCGGTTTTGAATAATGGCACCGACAGCACCGCTCCGACGCACGATCCTATCCAGTAGACGATGATGTGCTCAAGAGCCGAATTTCCGGCGCAACCCCACTTCAAAGCGGTGGCCAAGACTGGATTAAAATATCCACCAGAGTAGTTGAAAGCTGCCACGACCAAACTGGTTCCAATGAACGAATCAAGGAATGAACCGAACTTGGCATCCTTCTCGGAAATCACCTTGGAAGCCAAACGGCAACACAGTGTGGCCAATCCTTCGATGAAAGCTCCTAGATATAGGTTGACCTGCAATTATGAAGAAAGCTTTCTCTATTTTTAAAGTATATAAGGCACTTAAGGAATAATTCGACGAACCTTCAAATCAGCGGAACACTCTTCGAAGGCTCTGCCTTCGTGGGTCTCAGCCAATTCGAGAACGAAGTAAAGGAACAAAGGAAGAAGACGAGGGGACCCAAATTTTCAAGAAGTGAAAGACACGGAGGAAAAGAGGGAACCGGAATTTTTAAACAGAGTTTAAGCCGAGAAGTTTTGCAGAATGGAAAACTCGTTTATTTACATTTCGAAATTGGGGGGGAGACCAAAAATGCGGAGCCACCAGTAAAGTTGAACATAACGATACACGCAGCATCCGCCCATTAGCTGAGCCCAAATTTTAAAGGAAGTCTTTGGAAATGGCTCCACCAGAATGGAAACTAAGGTGGGTTTTTGCCGGTTTTTTATGCATTTTTTTAGTAGTGCCGGGTGGGTGCGGAAGTCTAGTTTTGTTTTTGTTTTTCAATTGATTGGTGGGGGGACAAGCGAAACTGCATAGGGTATGTGTCCCTTAACTCAGCGTAATATGCAACAATCGATTACATTTCTTAGCATAACTCGTGAAGTATTTGAGCTGTAAGCGATATTCAACTAGTTATACACTTGCTGAGATGAGCTTGATAAGACATTAGGTAGTATGTATCACGAAAAGTTACACAACTCTTTTTATGAAGTCAGAAACTTTCGAGGGATATGGATTTAATATCGGTCTATAAGCACCAAATTGGGTCTATTCATGGATGCAACTTCGTCCCATTCGCTGGACTTATTACTAAATGCAGTCTTTGTACGGTGTTTTTTTCTCATTTTATGAATTAAGGCAGTGCCAGCTGTATTTGCTTTACTCAACACAAAATTTCACAAAACAAACTAAAATAAAACTGCTTCGAAACACTTAAGTGAAGTTCATATGTGATTTATCAGCCATTCAATAATGAAAACATTATAATTCACTAAACAATTATTTTATTCCTTCGGTTTGTGTTTAGATGAGCCGCTTGAATATAAACAACTGAAAACTCATGTATTTCCACTTCAATTTTTCCAATAACAACCTTTTTACTACGTTATTTGATAGAACAGGCCATAGTTGGGAACATACAAAAAAATATATCCCCAACATTGGGTCTATCCATTTTCTTGTAAAGTCATTGTTATTTTAGCTATGTGAACAGTTAGTTCGTAACGTGTAACTATGTTCTGTACATCCAGACTGCTTTACTCGCTTTATCGATTCAATTAAGCCAAATTTAGATCACTTGAAGATCGTGTAGATCATCTGTTCAGGTTAACCAGTGAAATCATGATGTCCCAAAAGTTCAAGAAATCGAAAATTACGCGGAAGTGAGCAACTATAAGTTGATAAATATTGTCTCAATTGCTTCGGATTACATCGGCCATCCTAATAGCAACTTGATTTAGTTGATTGTCGCTAAATTAATGACATATTTGGTACATAGGCCGAATCATATTTGACCAGGCCCTACGTTGTGATTTATTTTCCTGCTGAGAACGACGAGACGACGGAGAAAACGGAATTTGTAGATAATTTATACCCCGGGGCCGGCCGCGGGATATAAAGTAATTGAAATACCCTACCCTAAAGGGGCGGGTCCTTTTAAGGGGACAGAGTACGTACATAGTGCCGAAAGTGCGCATCGCATCATTACAAGGTGCTTAGATACGGCGCGCCGACAGTGATGTTTCACGCGCCCATTGAGCTACAATAATAGCATCAGGGTTTTGCCGCAGCCAAATGGACGGACACCACGTTCGGGGAGGGCCGTAACGGTTGCATTCAACTCTTCAGAGGCTATGTGATGTTGAGAATCGACGAGTGATAGGCTCACATTATTACATCTCGTTGGAAGATGAGGATTGTGAAAAGGAACCATGGAAAAGGAACTTTCTTCTATACAGATTTTCATATCATCCAGATAGTTGTAACTACTACTAGATGGTTGTACGATATGATCAGGTCTCCCTTTTTGACAATTGGAGAAACATATAAATCGACAGCATACAACAAAAAGCGGTGAGATCCCAACACATTTCTTACTCAAAAAACGTAAGGTTCTCTTCCTTGGACCTCAAGGGTATTCAAAAGTCGCGTTCCTGGCGGCGTCATTATCCGATACTATTGCCAGACTGCGTGATCGATGTCATCATAACCGCTTCCACACCGGCAAAGATTTCTGTCCACAAGGTTAATTCGATAGAGATATGCATTTAGTTGGTAATGGTAAGACATTAGCTTAGTCATCACGCGTGTCAAATCAAGGCTTAAGGCGAATCACGAAAGCGCGTAGGTCCTAGATTTCCAGTGTCCAAATCAGTTTGCCAACTCGAAAGGGTAATAAATGGAACGTACTAAATGGAAAAATTCATCATGTGAAATTTGTCTATCATACAAATCGCCTTCCTGTGCGCCCACCTTTGCGAACGAGTCCGCTTTCTCATTGTCCGGGATTGAGCAATGTGAAGGGACCAAACAAAAGTGATGAAGCCTGATCTTCAGCAGACACCACTACCGGTAGAAAGGAAATAAGTGAGGCTTCGAGTTTCATGAAACAATGGTTCCAACAAACGCCGATTAACATGGAATAAACTTAGCTTTGGAGTGCTGGTATTAGAAAAGTTTCAAATGAATGCGGTAATCTTCAAAGCCGATAAAAGAGGATTTTTTGGTGCTCGGTCACGGGACCCCGCAGACCGTTAGACAAATAAAAAGCCATCAAAACCAAATACATGGCCAGTTCGGGGCTTTTTGCTTAGTTTTAGTATGACTTACAATGTTATATTTCTTTAGTTGTGAATAAAACTTTAAGAGAATTTACAGAAAAGCATTCTTGTACTCAACACTTTTCGAAGTTTCTAGAAGTGGAAATATGATCTTCCAGCCAGCACATCTATTCCCTTGGTTGGGTTAGAAAGGAAATAAGTGGCGTGACGGCGACGTGACGCAAAAATACTGGCACGCACCAAAACGCGGATTTACAGTAACAATGAGGCGGGGTTGGTAAAAGAACAGATGCAAAGGAGTTAAAGGGTAAAAAAAGTCAAAGAAGATGTAGGGTTTGGGTTTTGCGGCGGGGCCGGCTAGGCCGTAAGTCTAGGTCGACGAAAGCAAGAAAAAGTCATTAAAGGGACTTTTGGGTTAAATTCTTGGTTTTTTTGTTTTAGTTTGATGAGAATGATATTTTGGAGTAGAGAAAAAAACATTAAGGGAATTAGCGTGGAAATGTGAAAAGAAGACTGTAAATGTTTGGTAAAGATTGTACGGAATCAAATTGCACCATTTTTAAATGGCTGTAAAGTTTTACCTGTTGGGTATTTTCTATTGCAATTTTTGGGTGGAATTAGTTTAATGTGTATTTGTTTACGCTGTGTAAGATGTGCAATCGTTGCGAAGATGGAGTCGGAAGAACAGCAGCGGCGCAAAGAAATTTTGCGCACGTACCTCGAAAATCCGGATCTTTCTCATCGTGCCATCAGCAGGAAGCTGGGAATGGTACATTCTACGGTGTCTCGTGTTTTAAATCGGTACCACGAACATTTGACCATCGATCGGAAAGAAAAAAGTGGCAAAAATGGATCTCCGTATAGTGTTAAGGATCACAAGCGGGTAGTTCAAGCTTTCAAGAGGAATCCCAACAGTTCAGTTCGAGATGTGGCGAAGAAACTGAATCTAACCAAAACTTTCGTGCAAGATGCGAAAAAACGTGAAGGACTACACACGTACAAAGTCCAAAAGGCGCCTAATCGCGATGAACGGCAGAATACGGTAGGTAAAACACGTGCACGGAAGCTCTACACCCAGATGTTGACGAAACCACATTGCCTCGTTATGGATGATGAGACGTATGTAAAAGCAGACTTCCGGCAGCTTCCGGGGCTCCAGTTTTTCACTGCTCATCATAAATTCGATGTCCCTGAGGACGTTAGAAAGCAGAAGATGTCAAAGTTTGCCAAAAAATATATGATTTGGCTAGCAATTTGCTCGTGTGGAAAGCGGAACACCCCATTCGTGACAACTGGAATGGTCAATGGGCAGGTGTACCTAAAGGAATGCCTCCAAAAGCGTCTACTTCCTCTTCTGAGGTCACACGATGGTCCTACGATTTTCTGGCCGGATTTAGCCTCGTGCCATTACTCGAAAGAGGTTTTGGAGTGGTACAAGGCTAAGGAGGTCAATTTCGTGCCGAAGCATCTCAACCCCCCGAACGCACCGGAACTGCGGCCAATTGAAAAGTACTGGGCCATCATGAAGCAGGCACTTCGGAAGCATCCTAAGGAAGTGAAATCGGAAGAAGATATGAAGAAAAAATGGATTGCCACGCAAAAAAAAAAAGTTGGTCCAAATGTTGTACAGGACCTTATGAGTAGTGTAAAGAAGAAGGTTCGTGCATTTGGATATGGAATTGAAATTGAATAAAACAAACATGGGAAAATATTCATAACATGTTTTATTTTACTCCCTTAAAGTTTGAAGATGATTGGTTGAACGGTCGAATTTTGCCGAATATTTGTGTGTGTCGCAATTTGATTCCGTACACCCTTTAGAGCAATGACGCAGGATCGTGTCCGTTTTTTTTTCGCGGTCTGAATAATTTCTTTTTTATTTGCAACTCTGATTTTCCCGCGAAATCAGAACGACCAAGAGGAACGGTGGTGAGTGGACGACGAGACCTATCTCTCCCTGGATGGCAGCTTGGACACTGGCAGGGCACTTCTTTTGTATTTTACTTCCCCCACGAAGGAAGTGAGCTCCGATGGGGGTGGGGAAGTTTATTTCTCATACCAAGTTCCCCAAGAAGGTGCTGCTGTGGCTGACAATCAGCGAGAAGGGGATGTCAAAGCCGCTCTTCTTTCGCTCCGGACTGGCCGTGAACGGGGAAATTTATAGTACGAAATGCCTGCCGGAAGTTGCGTCGTTCATCAAGAAATACCATAAGGGCGAAGCCGCGGTGTTCTGGCCGGATTTGGCGTCGGCCCACTACTCGAAGCGATCGTTGGAGGAGATGGAGCGGCTGAATATCGATGTGGAACGAAGTCGGCGAACCCGCCCAACGTCCCCCAGCTGCGTTCCATCGAGAATTTCTGGGCCAACCTGAAGCGTAAGATCTACTCCAACAATTTTGTCGCGAAAACTGAGGAGGAATTGATAAATAAAACAAAGAAAGAACTCAAAAACATGCCTACACGCATGTTTTCGTCCGCCATGGCGAATGTTCCGGTTAACTGCCGGAAGGCCTATACAATTTTTTTGCAAGTAAGCTTAAATAATTACCTTCCATGGGAAATTTATCAAAAGCAATTATCTGTCTTAGCTTTTTTTTATCACCATCCGAAAAAGTCAATTTTTTTAATGCAAACGTTACTTGAAAATAAATGCGTGGAACCTCGTCAAAATCTCAGGTTATTTCAATTTTATTGACGATTTGTAACTATTTGTCGACATTTTATACTTTTAACTGGATTAAAAGAACAATTTTGGTTCAGTATGGAAGAAAAAACAACAAACCTCGAATTATTGCATTTTACGTTGACATCATGGCAGAATTCGAACCACACTCTCCATTTTTTACCTCAAGGAATTCCTAGACCTTCTGACTAATTTTGATGAAGGTTTGAACTTTCCACGTGGTGGGGATCACGATTTAAACTCGTTAAAAAAAATGTTTTGTCTTTTTCATTGACACTAGCGCCACGTAGTAACGGAGCTCCGAACTATACTCTCCACTTTCCGAACCACTTGACCTTCTGGAAAACAACAGTCAACATTTTTGCAGGTAATCAAAGTTTCAAGATATAGTGTCATAAATTCTACTGTTCTATGAATGTCGAAACTTTTTGCTTCCCTAGTAGCACACATGTTGCCATTAAGTTGAGAAAAACAAATGTGCCTTTGTTAGTCATAATTAATTTGTGCAACTAATTATGATCAGGATGTGCTACTTGGGTTGTCGGGGTGATGCAATATAGATGCGATAATACACAATAATATATTTCTCGCGTAACTATTGAAAAGGACCTATCCTCGTTGCTTTGTTTTCTTCGGCTACTTTCTTTTCTGTGAATAACATTGGCTACAAAAGCATGTTCATAGAATTTACTGTTCAATGTGTAACGCGAGCTTTATGCGTTGGTGTTAAAATTTGAACATTTCAATGAAAAACTGTGGCAATTCATTCAGAACACAACGGAATTGGAGAGAGAGACGACAAAACGGTCGCATCAATCGTTTAGAAGAAGAATTTCGATTCCATATCAATCACTCGCTGGGCAAAACTAGTAGGAACGCCGGATATCAATTACCTCACAGTATTGTTGGATACCGCTACCTACTTCCTCACGAAATTGAATTCCTTTTTTATTTTTCTCGCACGCGCGTCACACTCAACTCGCGAAAACGTGATCCATGTTCACTGCCACTTTGTTAGACTCTCACATGCTCGCCACTAACTCACTATCGCTCTCCCACATTCACAACACAGCAACTGTCTGTTTCGAAACACTTTTGCTAATTTTGCATGATAGACATTTAAATTTACCCTTCTTGGTGAAAATTGTATCCCCTCAATGCGGTACATAATTTCACTCTTTCGAAACGCTTTTCCCATATTATGCAACTGTATCATTAGACCAACCTTGTACGATCTGCTCCATATAGGTGGGACATGCCGTAGCATTACCCCACTGCAATCCCCACCAAATCGTCAGCGTGAACAGGAACACGGCATAGGTGGCCACTCCAAAGTTGTCGGCAACTGGAAATATTCGACTCATCAACATTACAGTTACACCAATTCACAAATTTCCCACACTAAAAACGCATACCGATGATCAGCTCAAAGCAACAAGCACACAGTTCCCCGGCGGCGATGGCCTCAAAGATCAGCTCCTTAACTAGGCCTTCTTTGACAATTTTTCGTTCACTCGTCGGGCAACTGCCGCGATCGCGCAGCTTAGCGCGATAAAAAATACGCTGTACCCTAGCTGTTCGATGGCCATTTCGAAAGTTGCACCGGAAACTACCGTATCGGAATTGAAAATATCTATTCGCACGTAGATTTCGAATTCAAATTAGCGCTGTGACTGCTCAGGAGCAGTCGAGTAAAAATAAACCCCAGCAAAGTGTCGCGATCACCGTCGCGGTCACACCACAGCCTACTGCTATGCTTATAATTTGGTGTGATGGGCACATATATTTCCGTCGTAGTCGTGAGGTAGAGACAACATTTATTTCTCGAGAGTACGATTCTAAAAACTCGCACATGATCAGTGCTCTCGGTTCATTCTCCCAACATGTTCTGGTTGCATTCCACAGGTTTTTCCACCGCAAATGACGATTATTTTTGGGATTTTTCAATTTTATATTTTTTGATTTGCTTGAAATTTTGCACAGACGTTTCTTATCACCAAGCATGTTAATTCGCACCATAAGTTTTCCATTTTTTTATCTGTACTAACTTTTGAAAAAATGGATGGTTTGTCTAAACAATAATATAACTCAACAAACCACTGATTATCCTAATCATGCCATTGTATGAAGGGCCAAAAACGGGTTGGGTGGATCGGTAGGTAACATCACTTATACGTTTCCACAGGGATATAAAGAATCTCCTTCTAACAACAAGATTGAACAATAGGTCATAAGAGCAAGCTATCTAACATGAGGATGCCCCAATGGGCGGGGAGAAGAAGAAGATTAAGAGCTTCCGAAAGGTGGACCGTTTTGTTCGGAATTCCACCGCTACGTGGCGCTAGTGAACATGCAAAATTCAACATTTTCAACTAGTTCTATCTTGTAATTCTGGTAAGATAGAAAGTTCGAGTCTTGGGCTAAGTTGTTCGGAAGATCAAGGGCATCCGAAAGGTGGGCAGTTTGGTTTGGAATTACACCGCCACATGGCGCTAGTGAGCATACGAAATTGAGCATTTTCAACTTGTTCTATCTCGTGATTCTGATAAGATAGATAGTTCTAGACTCCGGCGAAGTTCTTAAGAAGGTCAAGGGCATTCGAAAGGTACACCGTTCTGTTCGGAATTCTACCGCTATGTGGCGCTAGTGGGCATGGAAAATTGAGCATTTTTAACTTGGTCTACCCCGTGATTCTGATTACATGGAAAGTTTTCGTCTTCGGCAAAGTTGTTAAGCAGGTCAAGGTGGACAGTTTGATTCAGAATTCAAACGCTACATGGCGCTAATAAGCAGGCAAAATTGAGCATTCAACTTGTTCTATCTCGTGATTCTGATAAGATAGATAATTCTAGTCTTCGGCAAAGTTGTTTAAAAGGTCACGGGCATTCAAAAAGTGGATAGTTTGTGGGTTAATGGTTCGGGAACTGACAGAGGGGCGAGGAAAGGCATTCTGTTTTGTGTTTGTAAGTGGAAGGGGGATGGACAGTCCGAGAAGTGGATAGTTTGGTTTGGAACTCCACCACTACGTGGCGCTAGTAAGCATGCAAAATTGAGCATTTTCAACTTGTTCTATCTCGTGATTCTGATAAGATAGATAGTTCGAGTATTGGGCAAAGTTATTCAGAAGGGACATCCGGACATGGTGGAGAAGGTAAGTGCATAAAAAAAAAGTTTACTTAAGTTTTGTACTATCAGAAGTTGTTTATTTCAAACATCAAAAGTAAAGATCAAGCGCAAAGGTAAGACATTTTGTGTAGCAAAATGTGCCGCAGGAATATTTGATGTTTATTGTAATTATAATATAACTAAATTTTCAACCGTTATCTTTTATAACAGCCGTAAAAATGCTCGGCAAACGTTCAATGAATTTCCGCAATGTATCGTCCGAAGAGATTTTCTTCCAAACGGTTTGTAGGCACCAGGGATTGTCGAAATACACAGAGCAGTGCAAAATAGACAAGTGCTTCACACAATTTCAAGTATGCGTCTCCTGTTTCAGAAGAGCGCACAAAACGAACGTGTGAGAGTTTTTTAGCAGCACGAGAGACAGAAAACCACGCATGTACTTCTCTTTCAGAGATGCAGAGTAATGCACTGTGCTTTACTCTGTACTTTGGCTCATGCTTTTGTTAAAGTTATCAAAATGAAAATTATTGATTCTAGTAACAAAAGGGCATTGTAGGGGTTCATAGAGAGAAAATTTCATTTGAAATTATCAGTTTGTCAGTTGTCTAATAAAATGCTCGATTCTACGTACATAATTGGGCCCTGTAGTTTATTGCACAAAACATTATGAAAACATGTGAAGTAAACACAAATTTGTGCAGGTCCAATCTAGAGTGCCGCCGTGTCTGTTTTTCGCACTTGTGTTTGCACAGAAACGACAAGGGAGAGTGCAATCTTTAATGCCCAAAGAGACGAGAGCAAATTCGAGATGAGATGTGCTGCTTTGGGCGCACGGCAAAACAAGGGTGCACGGGAGTACAGACTGCACTTTCACGTCTTTTTGAAATTTGATGTGCTGTCTCATAGCAGCCTGGGCTGCACTCAAAGATATTTGAGTCGCACTTTATCCCTAGTAGGCACTCCCACAAGTGTTTATAGTTCTAGGGACGCATTTTTCTCGTGTTCCGGTCTAGCTTATCTCATAGCAGTTCGATTGGATTTAGATCCGGTGATTACGCCGGCCAATCCATGTCAGATATCATTTGAATGTGACGAAAATCAGGCCTGAATCACTTGAATATGAAGTGAGTCAGCCTTGAATCACTTGAATATGAAGTGAACCATACCTGAATCACTTGAATATGAAGTGGATCAGCCTTGAATGACATGAATATGAAATAAATAAGACCATAAGCACATGAATATGAAGTGAACCAGACCTAAATCACTTGAATTTTTGACGAATCAATCCTAAATCACTTGAATATGAAGTTAATATGACCCGAATCACTTAAATATGAAGTGAATTCAGCCTGAATGACTTGTACATGAAGTGATTCAGCGTTGAATGACATGAATATGAAATGAATAAGACCTTAATCACTTTAATATGAAGTGAACCAGACCTAAACCACTTGAATTTGTGGTTAGTCAGTCCTGAATTACTGAATTAGAGATGAGTCAGGTCTCCATCACTTGAAGATGAAGTGGATCTGACTAGAATCACTTCAATCTGAACTGAATCAGGTCTGAATCACTTAAATATGATGTAATTCAGGACTAAATCACTTAAATATTCAATAAATCAGCCTTGAATCACGTGAATATGAAATAAATAAGACCCTTATCACATAAAATAATATGAAGTGAGTTAGACCTTTCTCGAATGTATTGTGAGTCAGTCTGAAACCTGAATTTGAGGTGATCCTTCTGAAACTTGAATATGAATAAAATCAGACCTGAATCACTTGCATGTGTGATGAGTCTTTCCTAAATCACTTGAATTTGACGTAAGTCAGTCCTGCATCACTTCAAAATAAAGTGAATTAGACATTAATCACTTGAATAAGAAGTATACCAGACCTTAATCACTTGAATGTGCAGTGAGTCAGTCCTGAATTACTTGAATTTGAGGTGAATTAATCCTGAATCACTTGTATATTGAGGGAATCAGACCTCAATTACATGAATACGAAATGAATCAGATCTTAATAATGTATAAATACTTGAATGAGAAGTCAGTCAGTCCTAAATCAATTGAATTGGAGGTGAGTCAGACCTGAATCACTTGAATAGGAAGTGAATCAGGCCCAAATAACCTCTTCTGAAAAACTTTCCCGAAGACTTGAACTTTCTATCTTACCAGAATCATGAGATAGAGTATGTTGAAAATTTTCAATTTTGCATGCTCACTAGCGCCACCTAGCGGTGGAATTCCGAACAAAACGGTCCACCTACCGGATGCCTTTGACCTTATGAATAACTTTGCCGAAGACAATAACATTCGATATTATCAGAATCACGAGGTAGAACAAATTAAAAATGCTCAATACTGCATGCCCTCTATCGCCACGTAGCGGTGCAATTCTAAGCAAAATTCTTCACTATCCGGATACACTTGACCTTCTGAACTACTTTTCAGAAGACTCGAACTTTCTATCTAATCAGAATTATGAGATAGAACAAGTCGAAAATGCTAACTTTTCCATGCTCACTAGCGCCACGTTCCGGTGGAACTCCAAACAAAACGGTCCATGTCTTGAATGTCCTTGACCTTCTGAACAACTTTGCCGAAGACTAGAATTTTCCATCTTATCAGAATGACGAGATAGAACAAGTTGAAAATACCCAATTTTGCATGCTCACTAGAGGCACGTAGCGGTGGAATTCAAAAACAAATGGTCGAATGCTCTCGACCTACTGAACAACTTTGCACAAGACCGCACCTTTGCAGATATGAAGTGTCTCGAGATATAGTATCATGTATGTACCTGTATTTAGGTGATGCTAAACTTTCCGAGGTGATCTTTAACTGAGTGTTGCAATACTTTTCCAAGCGAGTCCGTACTTATAAGACGATACTCAACATTTTATATATTTATTACATTTGGCTTCAATGCCCTCAATGTGATCTTGAAAAGTTAATTTTTGATCAAGTATCAGTCCAAGATATTTTACTTGATTTGATCAAGCAATTGGAACTCCGTTCATAGTGACCATATGACTATTACTTGGTTTCAAAAATGCAGCTCAAGGCTTGTGTGGGAATATTATAAGTCGAGTTTTGGAAGCATTAGGAGAAATCTTCCATATTTGAAAATAATCTGTAAAAATTTCAAGCTTTTTTGTAGCCTCCTGGATATAACACGAAGACTTTTTCCTTTAGTGGAAATGCCTGTGTCATCAGCAAAGCAAGATTTTTGACAGCCCTGAGGTAAATCAGGGAGATCTGAAGTGAAAATGTTATAAAGTATTGGCCCAAGATGCCTTGATAAACACCAGCTCTAACAAGCAATTCTCGGAAACTTTTCAAACAGACGTTATTTTTTTTAGTAAACAGAGAAAGTAAGATTCAAAAGTAAATTTCTCGAAATTCTCAGTACCCTCACATAAAGTAGCATCACAATCATGTAAAGCAATGTTATTCCTTGTGTTGGTGGCCCAAGTTTGCATGAAAGTGCTAAGGGTTTCGAGAAATTTACGTTTGAATCTTACTTCCCCTCTTTGTTTACAAAATGACATACGTCTGTTTAAAAAAGTATCCGAGAATCGATCAGATTTATAATTCTGATAATTTACTTGCAAAGTTCTATCAGTTAAGTAGTTTTGAACTAATTTCATGATATAAAGCGGAAAATTGAACTTTTTCAGTAAACTCTCAAAAGTTGATGCGTAGTTGAATGCCCATGGCGAAATCCAAACTGTTCATCAGCAAAAATTGAGTTTGTATTGATGTGGAGCATCATTCTTTTCATAATTATTTTTTCAAAAAGCTTACTTATTGAAGAAAGCAAACTGATTGATCGGTAGCTAGAAGCTTCGCCGGATTTTTGTCTGGCTTCAAAATAGGTACGACTTTTGCATTTTTCCATTTATCTGGAAAGTATGCCAGATGAAAACATCTGTTAAATAGTTTTACCAAGAAAGACAAAGTGCTCTCAGGGAGTTTTTTAATGAGGATATAGAAAATTCCATCATATTTTGAAATTTTTTAGTTATAGTTTTTACTTCATCCAAATCAGTTTACCAAGAATCATCAAAAATATTTTCTTGTGAGAAAATATTCAGATACTCCCTGGATACTTGATCCTCAATAGGACTTGTAAGACCCAAACTGAAATTATGGGAGCTCTCAAACTGCTTAACAAGTTTTTTTTTGAGCTTTTTCCGCATTTGTGAGCAAAATTGTATCACCTTCCTTAAGCGCTGAGTATAGGCTTTTGAGGTTTTTTCAAGATTTTAGAGAGTTTCCAGAAAGGTTTGGAACTCGGATCTAATTTTGACCCATTATCTTCAAAATGTTTGTTCCTCAGGGCAGAGAAGCATGTACCGATTGCCGTTTTGTTGCAATTGTAGACAATTTTGCGTATGACAGACCTGAGAAAAAAAAATAATTTTAAATTTTTTTTTTTGCAATACCTGACTTGAAATACATCATGCGAAATTTGAATCGATTGTAGGACTCTCGTAATGTGGTCATCGTCAACCTTTTTCGAATAGACAAACGTTTTCCATCTTTTCGAATTGTAACATAATCTTTATGCCCATGCATCGCCCGGCTAGTATCGTCATTTTCAAAAAGCTGCACAACAAGCTCTTTCGTTTCATCACTCATCCCATAAGTTGACTTCGAATTATAAGTGTTATGAACTCCTTTATCTTCAAACAGTTGTTTTGCTTATGTAACCATACACCTAGAACTATTCAATACATCTATAATTTTTTGCACTGTCCATGAACTAGGCAATACTGTCAAGAGTTGAAGTTTTTCATTTACCGTTGTTGTTGGTTTTGAAAACTTCTCTCGTAGTTGTTCAATAATTACATCACACTCTTCTGCCGAATTTTCATCGGTCTTGGTCCCATTGCAAAAAGATTTGTATTACTGTCCCTTTTTTTCTCAAAGAAAGTTACTCAATATTCGTAAAAAGCGGACCTACTCATAAATTACTCATAACTCAAATACGGTCAAACTGGCAAAAAAATAGTGATGATATTGTTTGCTGCAAATTATAAGTTCGTTCATAAAACATAATCTTATCAAAAAGTAATGCAAGTTTGGTATATTTTTCAATAATGCACTTATTTTTGAAAAATCATAACTTCACGCGGTATAGAAAAAAGAAACGAAGTCCTACGTTAAAATCGTTAATTACGCTATTAACTACATAAAAGTACCCTTGCTAGTCTTTGCAATCCAATACAGGGTGCGTCAGAAAATAATGCGAAAATGTTCAAACTTGACTATTGGGTTAATTCTTGTAGCTAGAGACTAATTTCTGTCGAAGGTGTTTACTTTCAAGTGCTGCATCCAAACATTCTATTTGTTTTATTGCAAATTCGTCAAAATGTTCGTGAAAGAAGTGATCACCAGTTTGTTGCTCCCAGAAGAAGCCGAAAGAGATTGCCAAGGTGGTAGGGAGCCATTTGGCAACAGTTTACCGCATAAAAAAGTCCCTGCAGGATGGTCCTAAGCAGCGGAAGCCAGGAAGCGGACGTCCGCGCTTTGCACGCACGCCGAACGTGATCAAATCGGTCCGTGCAAAAATTGCTCGCAACCCGGTGCATTCCATACGAAAACTTGCAAAGGAAGCCAATATTTCGGAGAAATCCATGCGGAGAATCATCAAAGAAGACCTGCATGCATCTTACAGAGCCAGAGTGAAACGCCACTTGATTACGGACCGGGTCAAGGAACTACGAGTGACTCGTTCCAAGAGATTGCTTTCCTTGGTGAAGAAGGAAAACATGATAATCCTGTTCTCCGACGAAAAGCTTTTCAGCATCAATGCAGTGGCCAACAGTCGCACGGACCGGTTCATTTCATCGCAGAAAATGGAGAACGTTCCGGAAAAAGTGAAATTCAAATTTCAAACCAAACATTCGGCTGGTGTCATGATGTTTGGCTTGGTGGCGTCCAACGGTTTGAAAATGCCGCCTGTTTTCATTGATGCTGGAGTTAAAATCAATACCGAAGTGTATATCGGTATTTTAAAGGACCAAGTGCTTCCCTGGGTGAAGGCCAACTTCTCCGAGGACCAAAACGTTGTCCTACAGCAGGATGAAGCACCGTGTCACACGTCCAATCGAACCCAACAATGGTTGAACGATAACATGAAGTTTTGACCGAAGGATTTGTGGCTCCCTAGCAGTCCAGATCTTAATCCGTTGGTTTATTCGATTTGAGCATATGTTGAAGCACGAGCCTGCAAAACATCACATCTTAGTGTGAAAACCTTGAAGTCAACCATAACACGCACATGGCAGTCAATGTCAATGTGTTTAAAAGAAGGATTTGAAAGAAATAGAACAAATTTTCGCATTATTTTCTGCCGCACCCTGTACACCTATCCGGATTATTACGAGGAGCATACAAAAAAATAAGGTTCGATTTTCGAGTCCAATAATCTATAACATAGCCCACAGTCAACATAGAAACAAAATATAGAAACCCCTGCATGGCTCCATAAACTTTTCAACAGACTTGTATTGCTTTTGCAACACAACATTCTCATACTAGAAGGGAAAGCATTGTGATCCAGATGGCGCTCTATAGTTACTTTAGTCATAGTATAAACACTTTGTGATCTTCAATAATGTAGAATACTGGATTAATTGTATGAAACCCTTGACCCAACCACCAGAACAGAGTTTTTTTTTCTCACCATACTATTTTTGGCTCCTGATTGAACTGTTGGTTTAACGATGAAGTTATTCAGCAGCTAAAAGAAAATATAAGGAAACTCAAGATTAAAACCCAATCAAATAATAGTTTTACACCAAAAAATCAAGAGGAAGAAGAGGAAACACCTGTAAACGTGTAAAATTGTCTTAAAATCGGTATCGTGTTCGAAAAAATCCCATGTTAAATTCCCAATCCCATGTTTTTCTATCTCAATCCCATGTTAAATTCCGTTTACTGAAACGGAAAAGTAAAGAATCGAAAAGAAAATTCTGCAGCAGTATCCACCTGAAAAGAAAAAACAATAAAATTTTAATTTGTAAGATTTCCTCGCAAACTAATGGGAGCTGTCACTTTTAATTTCGGAAGATTATCCGGCTCAATTATTCCATCAGTGAAGGTGACATTTCGTTCCATGCAGATCAATTGTCAAAAATCCGCTTGGTAATATTGAACAAAATCCCGTAACCTCTCTACTTTTTGAAACGATACTGGCCTTTAAGCAATAAAGTATGTATTTATTGTGTATAATAAACACAAATTTGGAAATAAACGTTGTTAATGACTCCTTATCTCTCAAAAAGGTTCTTTCTTAGCGTTTCAACGTTTTTGATTTCACAATTAGCTTATTGCCTGCTCTCAACTTAGTGTTCTAAATACACTTCCACAGTTATTAATTCGGAGCTTTCGATGACAGGCACCATTTTTGCATTAGTATGGTTGTGTGGCAAGTACAATCATACTCTATGACCAGGGAACTGAGAAATTTTCCTTAACGAAAAATTCCTAGACCAGACCGGGAATCGAAACCAGCCACCTCCAGCATGGTGTTGCTTTATAGCTGCGCCTTTGCTGACTGAGCAAAGGGAGGCCCTCTCTCAAAAAGCTAAATGAAATTATAAAAATCAGTTTAGATTGACGGGGACGCATGGTTGGCTAGTGAATTTAAATAATGGAAATACGTGGTAGTGAACATGAGCATGAGCATGATTGACCACCCACGGATGCAATTCCGTTATTGCCAGATCAGCTGTATTTACACAAAGAACCGACAGATGATGTTTGAGACTAACATACATCTTCAATGTGTAAAAACTGGTGACCCAATATAAAGCAATACCGGCGCCTGCCGTGCCCGAATGCTGGTCAAGTAGGGAATAGGAAGGACCGTGTTGACATGATACTCGCTTTGAAGGGAGCCGAGAAATCCTCTGCACTTCCACGAGAAATCACTGGGATGTTGGATAGTTGGGGAAAGGTAAGCAGCAAGGTTCGTTTTGGTTAACGATACGCTGAAAGTGTGTAGCACTATCCGCCAAATACAATGGACCGCTCCACAAGCATAACGAAAAACTACAAGGTACAGTCCAAAGGGGTTGTGCGCAAAGATGAAGTAAGACTAAGCAGGGAATTATCCCAATGGATTTCAGTCAGTCGGGAAGCTACGCTTTCAATCCACTCAGAAATATCATAGACGATAGACGATTATCGCTTTGGAGGAAACGACAGTATCGGGTTAAAATGCTTCAGCACCCGGTAGATGTGGTGCTATACGTTTTCCTTTTCTGAACTTTGCTACTGGAACTGTTTGCCTTCCGAGATGGTGGAGCGAAAATGCACCATAAGAGCACATCCTGTTGATATGATCGACCACCTGGAGATCGTTATCCTTATTGCGTTGTAGTTGGTTGTGGGTAAATCTACCCTAAAAGTAAGTTCTTTACCCAACAGGCGGGTATATGGGAATTTCTGTGTAAGTCTATTATTGCCGATAGACGTCTAGGTCGAAAAAGTGCTAATCGAACGTTCGACCAGCTTTAAGAAATAGGGTATGTGTCCCTTGACTCAGCCTAATATGCAACGATCGATTACATTTTTTATTATAGCTCATAGAGTTTTGAAGCTGTAAGCGAGATTCAACTAGTTATACACTTGCTAAAATAAGTTTGATAAGATGTTTGGTAGTATGTATGACGAAAGGTTACACAACTCTTTTTATGAAGTCAGAAACTTTCGAGGGATATGGATTTAATGTCGGTCTATAAGCACCAAATTGGCTCTATTCATGGATGCAACTTCGTCCCATTCGATGGATTTATTACTAAATTTTTTTCTTCTAATTTTATGAATTAAGGCATTGCCAGCAGTATTCGATTTACTAAACACAAATTATCACAAAACAAACTAAAATAAAACTGCTTCGAAACACTTAAGTTATGTTCATATATGATTTATCAGCCATTCAATAATGAAAACATTATAATTCACTAAACAATGATTTTGTTCCTTCGGTTTGTGTTTAGATGAGCCACTTGACTATAAACAACCGCAAACTCATGCATTTCCACTTCCAATTTTGCCAATAACAACCTTTTCACTACGTTATTGATACAACAGGCCATAGTTGGGAACATACAAAAAAATATGTCCCCAATATTGGGTCTACAATTTCTTGTAAAGCCGTTGTTATTTTAGCTATGTGAACAGTTAGTTTGTAACGTGTAACGATTTTCTATACATCCAGACTGCTTTACTCGCTTTATCGATTCAATTAAGCAAAATTTAGATCACTTGAAGATCGTGTAGATAATCTGTTCAGGTTAACCAGTGAAATAATGATGCCCCAAAAGTTTAAGAAATCGAAAATTATGCGGAAGTGAACAACTATAAGTTGATGAATATTGTCTCAATTGCTTCGGATTACATTGGTCATCCTAATAGCAACATGATTTAGTTGATTATCGCTAAATTAATGACATATTTGGTACATAGGCCGAACGAAGGTGATAGGCTCACATTACATCCCGTTACCCTATGTAAGAAAATTCTATTGTAAACTCTTTAGAAAGCATTTGATGGCTCTTCATGATGATACGACCCGGTTGTATTTTCTACGATGGTTGAGAGGGCCACTATCTTTAATGCGTAGAAGATACTTATGGATCTGTTGGTTCGTTGGTTGTTCAACGCGCTTTGCCATTTACTCCGGGACGCGGCGTTTAAAGCAATGCCATGTTCAGTCGGGTAATGGAAATTTCAAACAGCACCAGAGAAAAATTCAAACAAACTCTTTAATTGAAAAATTGATTTGGTCGACCTGAAAAGGACGGATTTAGTTGACGGGGGAGAAAAATGGTTCGCGATTGAACTTGGGCTTTCTCCTTGGTATTCTTGGTTCAGCTACTCGTCGTTGCGGGTGGCCATCTGCAGGTGACGTGAGATGGTTGATTCTTGTCTCGTTGTCACGGGCGGCTTTTTCCCGCCAACTCGTAGGCTTCAGCAGCCATGTTTCTCGCAGCGAGGTTGACGGGAGCATCGGCAACAATAGCCAACTGCACCAACGCCTCTCTTGGCAACGACTGCTCGCCAGTGCTGCTGCCGGCTACGATCCAACTGCAGATCCTACTCTGCACAGCTCCACGACCACCGAAAAACTAATTCAAAATGCGAAGGTGTACCCCTTATATAACATTCATGGCTGCCTAAGAGCCGTTCGTTACTTAAATATGAAGTCTGTGCTAGGAAACTACTGTGTATTTGGTAAATTTACTCTGAAAAATCAACATTATAAGACATCACCTTATATTTGCGTTAATTTCAATAGTGGAATGTTATAAATCAATAGATTTAAATATTGGAATCGAAGTGTAGAAAATGTCCCGATCGATTGGTGCAAACATTTTGTAAATCGATCGTGAAATGACTTAGTTATTAACGTTCAAAACCTATATATTTTTCGTGATGCTCCAAATTTTCACAATTCGAACGTGTACCCCAGTATTGAAAACACAGACGTAGTCCTACGTCAAAACAAAACAAAACAAAATAGACAAAATAAAATAAAACAGGATATTAGATATTGTTTTCAAAATATGGTTGAAATAAATTATTTGTTGCTTTGCAAACCAGCTCCCCTCGATGTCCTAGATAGCAAGTCCTGCTGGACCCGCAGCTGCTGCCGTCGGCACTCGCCCACATCAACCCGGCCGTCGCCGACGTGTCGGAAACCTTCCAGTAGTAACATGTGTCTAATACACTCTTCTTGCACCGATTAATTTACAAACTAAGCCTGCACACCGATCAAAATTCACTTAGGCACGGTTGTGGTACTATCCTCTAAAATCTAGTTCTAGATATTGGCACTTGGTTGCAGGAAACAGAATCAAAAAGAAAAATATACTCGCTTATGACCTCTAACTTTACGCGGTTGCTTAACAATACACACTATCTTCCTCCACAATACCCGCGAACGACGACACTTTGGACCTGAGCTCGCTTGAGGAAAAATCACCGACACACAACAGCGCAATTCTGGATCAACAATAGAAAAGGGCCTATCAACATTTGTAAACAAACACTTCTAAGCCCTTTTTCTCGCAAGCCGTTGGCTACACACGCAAACCTACAGAATCGTCGTGTAGGGGAAACGTTGATGGTATTGGTTTGCGTGGGAGGCCTACGCTTTGCGAGGAAAAAGGCTCAGAAGTGTTTGTTTACAAATGTTGATAGACCCTTTTCTATTGTTGATCCAGAATTGATTGTATGATAATGGAAATATGTGGTAGTCAGCAAAAACTAAAAACAGCATTTCTCAAAATATTTAGGTTGAACAGCTAATATATATATACATCGCCAATTTCTTTTTTATTTTATGTATTTGTGACAAACTAGACCAGGAGGCTAAAAGTCACCCTAATAAAGATATAAAAAAATTCCATATGTTATGTAAAAAAAATCTATACTTTCAAGAAAAAAAATATATAAATGAGAGAGCTCTCTGCTCCCGGGACCGTGGAAACCATAAAAACAACTATAATCCAAGTTTTCGTAATAAGTAATGCAATTTAGATGCATTTTCATACTTTTTAAATAAAAGATATTTAATAACCTTTCATTTGCGTATTTAGTTGACATAAGTTGGTTCAGCAGTGATTTAATTTTTTATTAAAAGAGATTCAGAGAAGAACGAACAAACATCAAGTCCTCGTGTACACTCGATTCTGATTGATGGCGAGTTGCGCTAAGACAAGATTGAGCAAAATCTGGTTTATATCCGGACATTCTGTTGTTTATTAACCATAAAGGATATGCAGCGGCTAATGTGGACAAATATCCAAGATCAAAGCTTCGATCCCCCCACGACGTACAGTTTTTGGACATAGTTTAAGTATTACTTCGCTCCAGCTGATATCCACGGTGTGCTCTTTTCTTGATACTGGCTACAATTGTTCGCAACACTCCAAAATTTTACCCAAATCTTCCTTTTTCACGGTACAAAATGCACAATTTCCGAACATATTTTTTGTGATTTTTTGAAACCTACTGCATTAAATTTGGCTGGAAATTGGGATCACAGGATACAAAATAGAGGTGAGAAAACAGAATCGAGTGTCCACGAAAAGAAAACACTAAAAGCGCATTTTCTTTAAAAAAAAATCGCCGATGAAATAATTTCTAACTGCCCAAACAATTTTGGAATTTTTACTACGAAAGAAAATCCGAGGTACATGAAAGTTCGATAATAATCGAGATTTGGACATCATGTTACAAAAATTTCTTTTTTGAATGGTTGAGATACAGGAGGTACCGTTGTGAATATTTAATTTACAATACATTATATGCTATTGAACCATACAGAGAATTGTGTACAACATATAATACAATATATTTCTATTACAGAATTTACAAATTATCCAATGATAACCTCATTATTTTCTCTTCTATTGTTAAATTGCATTTTATTGTATGTCGTATGTAATTTTTGTTCGGCAATATCATACACGCAGAGAAATAGATATTTATTTCAAAAATAAATCACTTTGAATTCAAAGAAAAATATGTTTGGCTCAGGGCCTAATTTCAATTGCCTTTGAATCAAATATTGACGATATTAGTTTCAAAGCAAACATTTTTTTGTTTTTGCAATCAAGCTTCCATACGTCTGGATGTGGCTTCAAAAATGTTTTTATTTGAATCTAGCATATCATTTTTTGAATCAAATATTTTATTTTTACTTCAATTACGTGCTTCTTTTTAAATCAAAACAATATAAAACGCTCTGACTAAAAATAAAATTCGATTTATTTTAAAAATAATTCTGGTTGATTGTAATGATTTAATTTCAGGTATTGAATTTGTTTATTTTATGTGATTAAAGTAAAGATCAAGGTTTAATTGTTGTTTATAAACAATATTTATTATGTTCACAGAATTGCTGCATCTAAATAATAATCTTTGCGTTTATACCACGGGTGCATTTTGTCCTTTTCGCCAAGAATAGCTGCTGTATCAGCTCTTTCACCTTCTTTTGTTCGATGAATCTCAAAGTTTCGACGGTGAACCAGTTCGCTGAAAAAAGCTCAAAAATTAGAATTTTGAACATTAGTAATATAAATTTATATACCTTGAAATGCACCGATAACTGCATCGCACAGCTCGACAACAATCCCCTCCGACGAGTCCATTTTGCAGTTTTCGTGTTATAAAATGGTGCGAAGGAGATAAACTTACATTTTGAATGCAAACAATTTCAATACATTTTGAAAAAAAAATTGTTCTCAAATCAAATGAAAATATTGTTGATTCAAAAAAATTTTTTGTTTATAATTAAAATATTGAAGTTTTTAAATCAACGCTGAGTGGTATTATAAACAAATAATTTTTTTTTTGATTCAACCAAAATTATTTATTTGAATCAAAGCCCTCGTATATTTGATTCTAATATGCTTTATTTCTCTGCGTGTACAAAACACACCATTTGACGCCATTTTTTTATATTCTGATGATCTTGACCTTAACATAGAAATCCAATATTCAATTTATAATAGCATTAAATTCCTCAGGAATTCCTAGACGCAATGTCGCTTGCTAGGTGCAACCAACAGTGTAACGGTATACAACTATAGTGACAATATTGTATACAACTATAGTGACAATATTGTCTTGTGGATGCAAAACTGGGTGCTAATTTGAACTGTCGCTTGGCGGACCCAATTGAGCATTACATTTTTTTTATCAATGACGAAAGACGTCCTCGGCGATAAATAAATATGTTGGCAGTTAAAAGCAACAATAAAATAAAAAGCAGATGACTCGGTTGCTAAGTGACACCACTGTACGATACAAGCGATGTCACTACTACATACGTAAGGCTCCGTGCAAATAGTGACGTAACTATTTTTGTGTATATTATGTTCGGTTAACTAAACAAATGCATTGATGATCTGTTTCTCCATTATCCTGTACCTTGTTGCAGTCAGGCCGCTGTTTCCTGTCTAATTTCATAAATGAATGTGAAAATCAGCTGATCAAAAACGTCTTGTAAACTGCTCTGTTGTGGTTATGCTTTAGCATGCTTTCTTCATTCAACACAAACAACATATCAATGAATAGCGGTGGAATGGCAACGATGATCCCGAGTGCATTGTTTGATGGGGAAATAATAAAACATTTCAACAACATATTCACATATATATGTGCTCAACTATTGAGGAGTTCAAGTAAAGCTAAAGTAAACTTGAACACCGCGCCATCTAGCTCGTTCAAAATGGTTTTAAAAGCTACCTAAGCAAAGTGATTGGTGATGAAAAGAAGTTAAAATTGTAGATACTGACAAATTTCATACAATTTAAAAACGTTATTACTAATTTGATTTCTAGTAACTACGATGTTTAACCTAAATTTAACGTTACTAGAATGCTTCAATCGAAATGCAAGCTTTTTGTTAAATTCATCGTAGAATCGAATATTATCGAACATTGGGCCACGTATCATGGCCAGTACAACCTGTTCTCCCTTTTCTCATACCTTCTCTTACTACTGTGCCAATCAATTACCCCACTCTGCAGGAGATTTTGCATCACTTCGATGGGCTTAAGCTGAAATTCTTTATCGCTTTTCTTCTGTTTGTGTGCTCTATACTATTGTTATCAGTAAGCAAATAAAATAGTCGAGCACTGCTTTGCACACTTTGGACAATTTAGCCGTATTTATCAGCAGGAGATTGCCAGATTAATTCGTTGTTTGTCTGTTGAAAATTAAAATAACGCTTATAGCGTTGAACTGGGTCCTATAAACTGAACAAATTTGATTGCAAAAAAGAAACCGGTTTTTTTTCGTAAATTGCAATGTTATGCTGGGGACTTCTCCGAAAACCACACATCGCTTGAGAGCGAGCCGACGGTAGTTTGTCTGTTATTTTGTTTCGCATTATTTATCTGGTCATATAGGATTCTGTGTGCGTGAATAAACACCGTCGAACCGTCACTAGCCGGTAGAGAGTCAAAACTACGATAGTGATCGGTGGTGGTGTTGTTCAGCGTTCAGTTTATTTCGTGACGCGTTAAAAAAGGGTGTACGGAATCAAATTGCGACACACACAAATATTCGGCAAAATTCGCCCGTTCAACCAATCATCTTCAAACTTTCAGGGAGTAAAATAAAACATGTTATGAATATTTTCCCATGTTTGTTTTATTCAATTTCAATTCCATATTCAAATGCACGAACCTTCTTCTTTACACTACTCATAAGGTCCTGTACAACATTTGGACCAACTTTTTTTGCGTGGCAATCCATTTTTTCTTCATATCTTCCTCCGATTTCACTTCCTTAGGATGCTTCCGAAGTGCCTGCTTCATGATGGCCCAGTACTTTTCAATTGGCCGCAGTTCCGGTGCGTTCGGGGGTTGAGATGCTTCGGCACGAAATTGACCTCCTTAGCCTTGTACCACTCCAAAACCTCTTTCGAGTAATGGCACGAGGCTAAATCCGGCCAGAAAATCGTAGGACCATCGTGTGACCTCAGAAGAGGAAGTAGACGCTTTTGGAGGCATTCCTTTAGGTACACCTGCCCATTGACCGTTCCAGTTGTCACGAATGGGGTGCTCCGCTTTCCACACGAGCAAATTGCTTGCCAAATCATATATTTTTTGGCAAACTTTGACATCTTCTGCTTTCTAACGTCCTCAGGGACATCGAATTTATGATGAGCAGTGAAAAACTGGAGCCCCGGAAGCTGCCGGAAGTCTGCTTTTACATACGTCTCATCATCCATAACGAGGCAATGTGGTTTCGTCAACATCTGGGTGTAGAGCTTCCGTGCACGTGTTTTACCTACCGTATTCTGCCGTTCATCGCGATTAGGCGCCTTTTGGACTTTGTACGTGTGTAGTCCTTCACGTTTTTTCGCATCTTGCACGAAAGTTTTGGTTAGATTCAGTTTCTTCGCCACATCTCGAACTGAACTGTTGGGATTCCTCTTGAAAGCTTGAACTACCCGCTTGTGATCCTTAACACTATACGGAGATCCATTTTTGCCACTTTTTTCTTTCCGATCGATGGTCAAACGTTCGTGGTACCGATTTAAAACACGAGACACCGTAGAATGTACCATTCCCAGCTTCCTGCTGATGGCACGATGAGAAAGATCCGGATTTTCGAGGTACGTGCGCAAAATTTCTTTGCGCCGCTGCTGTTCTTCCGACTCCATCTTCGCAACGATTGCACATCTGCTAGTGAAACTTACACAGCGTAAACAAATACACATTGAACTAATTCCACCCAAAATTTCAATAGAAAATACCCAACGGGTAAAAAGTTACAGCCATTTAAAAGTGGTGCAATTTGATTCCGTACAACCTTTAAGACGTCCTGCTCTCCGCTGATGGTTTGACCGACTTTGCCTTCCCTTAGTCGCCATAACCCGCGACACGGAAGACAAAGCAAGGTCGGAATACCATTACTTGCTAGAATCAATCTTGCTACTGTCTTAAAAATGTTGGCCACTGAAATCCACAAAACCAATCGATTTCGGGTTATAGTTTGAAATGGGAGACTCAAAAAGTTCTCAGCTAATCTGGTTTTTTTGAATGAAAGAACACATTTTTATGTTTTGGCTTTAAATGTTTAAACTCAACGCGACCACATATAATTTGGTAGGAATTATAATTCCATAAGGTCTATCATTATTAAATCCAATGAAAGAACTATTATTCAATATTTTAATTAAGTTCATTGGGAGATTGATTTGTCGTAAATTTTATAATAATCCCATTAAGCTCTTTATTGAAGGAAATCCGGATTATTATGATAACTAATAAAAATATTATATATATAAATAAAGCTTTCTAGTAATTCTGCGTCAATACTTCGTTCAACCCTATCGGGTTGTTGTTTGTAGAAAACTAAAACACTTTATCAATCTTTCAATAGATAAGCAAATTCAACAAAAAAAGCTTATCGTTCTGAGATTCAAAGAACACAGTTTAAATTTTCCTGGTTCTTCATGTACAATTGTTCTACTGATACGCTCGTAAAAGTGTTTTTTGTTTAAAGAAGTGACATTTAACTGCTCAGCCGGTAAGAACTTGGTTTACCAAGCCGGAAGCAGCGGGTTCGATTCCCAGTTCGGCCGAGGGAATATATTTCGGGTTGGAAATTCTATCGACTTCCCAGGGCATAGAGTATCATTGTGCCTTGCCATACAATATACCATTTCATACATTGATGTTGGCATCGAGGACTCTCAATTAATAACTGTGAAAGTACAATTTTAACATGTCGATTGCATTGCACGCTACGATTTTGGCATCTGTAAGGTGTCCATTTCCGAAGGGAAGTAAAACCGGTGGTCTCGGCTCATTTGTTGTTGTCGGCAATATGTAGAGTGGAGGTGCCTCCCTCTGGTGGTAAGCCAGCCAAAGGCTGAAAGGCACCTTAATACTCAAAGAAGAAGATGAAAATCTGCGAACGCATGAAAATTTTCGCGCCCGCGCTGTTCTTTCGTCGCCGTTTTGAAAACGTTTGCGCACCTGATGAAATCAACGCACAGAGTGTAAACAATACACATAAAACTATGTCTACGCAAAATTTCAATTCATTTTACCCATCGGATCAAAAGTTAGAGCAATTTGAGTGTGTGCGGATTTTAAACGGTACACCCTTTAGAGCAAGAGATGGCAATGGAGAAGTACCAATTGACGTTTTCATCAGATTGATTTCGTTTACACCGAATTTTTGTCATTTCAGAACGACGAAAGAGGACTCATTACGAGTGTTTTCACAACCATTGTCCAGAATTATGAGAAAAATAAGGATGTCGATGATTTGAATTTCGTAATCTGTTATCGATCGCGAATGAACGTGAAAAGATTAAGGTGACAAACAAGCCAAGCCTGGCTTAAAGGCTTAAATAATGCTCGGAATTATTTGAATCATAAAATCGTTTAAAGCGGAACAAAGTTCACCGGGTCAGCTAGTAACTAATATATCTTTTATTTACCGGAAATACACGAGTTTTCCTTATGTACGACTTTTGGTCGAGTACGTAGCCACCAGCTTCGTCTGGTATTCCGATTCGGTACTACACGTGATGATAATGTCATCTGCGTACAATAGCATGCAAACAAAGGGACCATTGATCTTCGAATAGAGATAAGGATCTATCTTCGACTGCGGCGACCTGCGGACCCTCCGCAGACAGCGAGGCTGGCGAGGTACAGCTATGGACCGATTACAATGGAGACAACTTCTGTGTACAGCAGAGGCCACACCGGCCTTGGTCTGATTGGTGAGGTAAGGAATCTAGCTTCGGCTGCTAAAACCCAGCTACCTTCAAAACAGCATCAATCTTCCGGTTCCATACTTGGGCAGCCTGATTCAGCCCGTCTAGGCTTCGTTTGGGATGCCATACACTAGTTGAATTCTTCCTCTTGTACCCAGAAGGTGGTCTCATAAATATCTCCTCCTGTAGTTCGCCGTAGAGGTATACCGTCCCAATGTCGATATATCTTGTCAACATCTTACGGCTACTTGCCAGCTATAGAATCGTTCGGGAAGTGGTCTGCCGTACCACCGGTGCGAAGATCTGATCATAGGGTTACTACCCCCATATTAATCTCATTGTTCCTATATTCATCCTACGATGAATCAAACAATTGGGCAGTTGAGGGATCGGTTTCGTTTTCAACTAATGTTTGCTTACGTTAATTAACTACAACAAACATTACTAACTAATTCTGTCACGTGTATATCGTTTTATTTCAAGTAGGATGAATTGCAAGGAGATGAGATTAATATAGGTACATCTTCCCTATTTGCTGCATTGCCGCTCTCCATTTATCTCTCTTAGGACTAGCCATAGCCTGCGCAAAGCTTGTCGGTTCACCTACCACAGCTGCTGAAAGACCAATCGTTTCGCGGAACCTTTCCGGTGGAACTCTGATATTCCGATCTAGTAGATCTACGCGGCTCTACTTCATTTTTTTTTGTTATTTTTTTGTTTCTTGATTATCGAGATTTTCCGCCTCGGGCTGGTTCATCTCCTGTCTCCTGTGGTAGTCACTCAAACATCTCTTTTGATATTTTCGTTACTTGTCCAGGGTTTGGCGTGAGAGGTATTGTGTTATCCACTACACAGAAAAAAATGCATTTTAACAGGCGCGTAAAATTTCCCCTGGTTTCCAAGCAGAAGGAAACGTAAACAACCAAATTGTTTGCTATCTTTCATACGCCATTCAACAATGTTTGCAATCTTCCATACAACAGAATAGATTCAGACGTTATTTGACTTAAATGTGCAAGAAATATCCCATTAATTTCAGCCAAATCTAGCATTCCCTTTATTTGCATTAGATAACGCAGAAAATTAAATGTTTCTTGTAAACTTCTCACGCCCGTGTCATCGCTCTGCTTCAACTTCTTCCTGCTCCCCCTGAACTGGTTCATCCTCATATCCAAGAAAGCCCGCAGCGGCATCGAATCCGAAACACTCATCGTCATACTAAGGATCTTCTTCCACAGAAAAAAAAAGATGAATTTTAACAGACGCGCAAAATTTCCCCTCTTTTAAGTACTTGTAAGCCAAAGCTTAACCAACGAAATCGCTTGCAATCTTTCATAAAACAGACAAGATACAGGCGTTTTGTTTTTTTCAATTCATTGATTTTATAGATGGTTTAGTTTATGATGCTGAAAGACGACATATGCATATCCGATGCACGAAAAAAATTGCCACCTCCAAAGTTCCTATGCCGCTCGTTGAAAAAACTTCAGTCAATGGTTCAAAGTGTTCCATGCTAGTGCTGCGATGACAATATTTTCTATTCATTTTCAAAATATCAATTTTACATTTGAAAAATACTTTTACGAGCGTATAAGTAGAACGATCGTAATTGTCAAAAAAATAACCCCCAAGGAAAAACCCCTGAATTATTCTGTGAAAATAACACACTCCCCCGCTTCATTTTACTCAATTTTTGAGTACAATTGTATACCATCTCTTATTCTCTCACGGAAATGTTACTCAATTTTCGTAAAAAGTGGATCTACTCATAAAATTGAGTAGATCCACTTTTTACGCAAATTGAGTAACATTTCCGTGAGAAAAAAGAGATAGTATACAATTGTACTCAAAAATTGAGTAAAATGAAGCGGGAGTAAAAAAAAAAAAAAAAAAGATATTGAGGGGGGGTGTGAGTGTGTTTGTGTTTTGGGCAAAGCACAGCGAGTTGAACAAAAAAAAAGATTTTTGGACCGAAAGTGAAGGTGGTTTGAAGGGGGGTTTGGGGGGTGTTGGGGGGAAAGGTGTAATTTTTTGTGGTTTTTGTGGTTGGGAAGGAACATAACGTATAACTCTTCAAACATACTGTTAGAATAACACAACGAATTAAAACAGAAATAAAGGTTCTATGCGGTTCTATGTTGGTTCTAACGCAGTGAGCCAATTTTGAATCGTTGGTTTGGAGCTAGTTGGTGGAGCTGAATTGATATTGTAAGCTACGCTAAAATATCTTCTTTGAAGAAAGGATGAAAATTGTAAATGCAATAAACTGTGATAAACTGCTAACAGTCTCCTCCCATCCCACTGTTAATTGGCTGAAACAAAATATTTTGGCTAAAGGTAGATATTTTTGCATGAGTAAGCGCTTAATCTAAATTCAAGGAATGTTAGGTCACGTGTGAATATTGATAATAGCTTATCAATAAATGTTCTTCCCACCGCCGAAAACTTTTTTTTATGTGTTGGGAGATTTATCTCGATATAACATAAATAAGAAATAATACGCTACGGCTATCGAGCACAAGATTACAAAAAAATGGCAAGTTATTTTTGATTACCACTTTATTTTCGCCCGCGGAACAATATACCATTGATAGGATCAGTTATATTAGTTCGACGGTTATTCGATAACGGTTCAAAGAGGAGTAAATTAGCGCCCATCTAAAATACCACAGCTTCAAAACAATTGTAGGGTGACTGACTACTGTGGCATACCGCATTTTTGTCCTTATAACGTCTGTTTATAAAAAGTAAAATAAATCGCTATTTTATGCAATTTGCCTGCCCTGGTGATGAATATATCATTCATACATCATTCCGATCTTAGTAAAAGATCAGATGATTTAAAATATTGTATGACAGTTTGACACTAGCGACTGTTTTATTGCAGTGTATCAAGATAACTACATGCTTGTTTTGCTAATTTTCATTAGTTTTCATACAACGCCTAAGGAATAGTTATTGATTTACACGTGAGTTCATGGAATAGCATTAAACGTAAATTTGTTTTGAATATATAGTTAGACTGAAAATTTTTTTGCTGTTTTATCAAGATCATCCGATTAGTAGCCAATCCCACCTGATCATTTGAAAAGATTTGAAATCTTTTAAAGATTTTAAATTGACCAGATTGACCGACCTCTTGATCTCCAATCATAGTACCCCTATTGTCTACGGTTAAACGTAGTAATCCTCAGAGTATAGAGATATGCGGAAGCGGCCATCTTGAGCCAATCGAGCATCGAGAACTGTCAAAGTCTGAGCCAAACGAGCATGTTTACTGTTTGCTGAAAGGTTTCGATTGCTCAGTATTGCAATGGAGTGAAAATCTAATGGTTTATATTTATTATGTTTCAAAAATCAAAAATAAAACATTCGTATTCTGCAGAACTCGTAGTGATAGTAAAATAATGCAATATTTTATTATTCTCTGTGTTCGATAATTTTTCTTGTGTTGATGAGATGAAAATTTGGCGGAATTTGTACAGTACGCCATTTTTCACTTTAGTCAATTCACTTCACTTGTACCGTGTTGGGATGATACCGAAGATTATCCGTATGCTCTTGTTTTACAACCTGGTAAACCGGGATAGCTTCAGGCATTTCCATGATTTTGCCACCATCTTTTGCAAAATACAATTGCGTGTGGTCGAAATGATTCTAAATGGTTTTAACAATCAGATACACTACACAGACGCATATAATCTACAAGGGGAAAATCCGGTTCTAAGACACAGCACATCAGCAATTTTTTTCGGTGTTCGGCATTCTCAGGAAATCGGAAAAAGCTCATGTTGACAATTCGATGATTTAACACCTCCGCAGTTAATTTTATAAATACTTATAATAAATCACTTGTACGTTATAAATGCAAACAATAATGGAAGCTGACAACGACAAAGTCACGCACAAAGCTGTAACATTTTACTCTGCAGAAGTGTTGGCAGCCTTTGTAAAAAAACGAACACCATTGCCACACCGTTGGATTAAATTTCCGCACATCTCTGTACTCTGAGGATTACTAGTTAAACGTTGCCAGCGATATCACTTGTTTTGCAGAAACCATGGTGAAAGCTGTAAAAAACTTCCTTTCAATGGTATGTTCATACTACCGTCTGCACCTTGGAGCGAAGAAATCCGCCATTGTGGGACACATCGTGTCGATGGTGTTTTCAGGATCCCCGCCTTGCTGGACGAAGAAAAGACATCGTCAGACGGTCCTCGGTGACCGAAAAGTCCAGCAGAACCTGAAGCCAGAGGGTGCGATACATCAAAATCTGAATCTTAGATGGGTTACAAATCTTACGTTAGCGAATCAATCTTTAGAACAATTTTGTGCCATCTCTTAAATCTATTAACATCTCCTCCATCTTTTTGCTAAAAATCCTGAAAATCATCATCAATCTTTTCTCTATCTACTATGCGGGTGTACTTCTCGAAACTGCTGATTAAAAAATTTGCTGCATCTCAGATAGAGTCACGCCCTTCGGCTAAAGCGCAAAACCGAGGAAAAGGTGGCAAAATCTTTCCGTACCTTTGGCCGAGACCGGGTAAATCGTTAAAAGTACCTCCAGTCTATGAACATTTCCATGTGGAAGCGTCTTGGATCAGCAGGCCACCGCCCAGAATCAGCGGCTAAAGTCAATGGTCAATGTGGTGGTGGTGAAGGACGACGATACACATCTGACCCTGGGTTGGCAAGTACTGGCAGAGTACTGGATATTACACGTCTTCCACTACGGAGGCGAGCTGCGAGGTCAAGTATATCTCCCACACCAAGCTTCCGAAGAATGTTCGCCTGTGGCTGACCATCAGTGAGAAGGGGACGTCAAATCCACTGGTCAGTTTCCCGGGACTTGCTGTGAATGGGAGATTTACAGTACCAAATATCCAGAAAGTATAAGCACACTTTCAAAATAACAAAAAAGTCATGTTTTTTTTAGTTTTAATAATTTTATTTGGCAAATCATATTTGTATTTGTGTTTTATATATTTTACTCTCGTTTAATCAAAATATTTAATCATAGCCAAGACTCCTAACTGTTCCTCGAACATGACCCATTAGCTTCTGCACAGTGGGAAGTACCCACCATTTTGACCACTTTTGGCCAATCTTTTTTAAATTTTTGGATGTCGTCCGCTGGTTTTATGAATTTTCGAAGCTTTGCTTTGGTTAAAGCCCAAAAAGTCTCGATTGGCCGTGCCTCCGGGCAGTTCGGCGGATTCATGTCTTTCGGCACGAAACAAAAAAAAAAGTCGCTGGAAGAGATGGACTGCCTAAACATCACTGTGGTAGTGAAGAACATGAACCCTCGGGAATTTTCGCCCAGCTGTTGAATGGCATCCGCCGCCGAGACATGTTTCCTAAGATGTGCCTTCTTCAATGCCCGAAATTCGAATTTGCGGGTGATTAGGCTTTGGAACGAAAGAAACATTCTTGTTGGTATACCATTCTACCGTTGATTTCGCGTTATGGCAAGACGCAAGATCTGGCCAGAAGACAACAGGATCCTTGTGGCTTCGAATCATGTGTAGAAGTCGTTTTTTAAGCTCTCTTAGATGTACATTTCACTGTTCATCGAAGTAGTTGTGATGAAGGGTAGCGAAATCTTATAACAGCCAAAATTAACCTGCCAGACCACAGCTTTCTTACCAATCTTTTCGACTTGAATGGATGTCTCAGACTGGTTCAAAACTTCCCTTGCATGCACCGTATAATATTGTGGCCCCTGTAAAGAGTTGTAGTCGAATTTCACGTAAGTTTCATCATCCACTGTTATACAGTTCGAATTCCCAGCAAGCATAGTATCCCACAACTGTCGCACTCTGGGCCTGATCGATGCTTCTTGTTTCGGACTTCAAATTTTTTGGCCACATCCCGCTTTCAAACGAGGGTTAGCAGGATTATTTTTTCGACCCGATTTTGGTTTATCCTCACTTACACTTTCTCACTTACACTTTCCATTTTTACCAACTTGTCACTGAGGAACTGTACATTTGTGCACAATATTTTTACGTTGTTCCGCTGAAAGTCCACGCATTTTGAAAAAAAAACTGTTGGAAACTATTTAACCGCATCACAAGTGTTGAGAGATAAAGGTAAACAACAGGATGCAGCCATAAAAAGAACTAGTTATCAATTACTGCGAAATGGCAGCGTTTTCTGACTACGTCCAAGATTTTCGTGTTCATCGAAGTTGCTTGAATCCACGGAAGCAGTTGATTCTTCAAAATGTCCATGTAGACTTTAGTGTTCACTTTTGCACCTGCTAATGAAAACAGGAGGCAGAACAAGCCGACCCAATCTTGATACCCGATCCAGGTTGGAACTGAATCAAAAACGAATTGGCTGTTAGATACCGGATCAATCGAAAAAAAGTTTCACACCTGGCGACATTCGGATCGGTTTCCTTCTTTTTTCAACTGAGACAACATTCGTTTCCAGCGCTTAAAACGCAGTGTTTTGATTTGTCCTGTAATCCAATGGTGTCTGGATAATGCTCTTAAGTCATCTTTGACCGATCGATGCATCGAGGATCTGGAGATATTCGCTTCTTCAACCTGATCCGGATTAACGTTACACCCCGTTCGCACTACAACCTATATTACGTGATACAGAGTATCTTGATATCAAACGACATGCACATTATTTCCAGTGAAAACTAGATGTATAGATACTGATATCAAGAAATTCTATATCACATAATATACGTTGTAATGTGAACTGAGTTTTACTGGATTTCGCATCACTTTCTCTTTAACCGATGTCACCACTTTTGCAGTGCGTGCAGACCGTAGATGTCCTCTACCCTGTTTCCGTGGACAAAGTCCAACAAGAAAGAAACGTTTCACGTGGTAAACGGTAGCCAGATGGCATCCTACAGTCACCGCAATTTGATATGGAGATTTTCGTTTTTTGTTTGGAAAATTTGTTTCAGGGATTTATTTTTCGTAGTGTTCTTTCCAGCTCCTTCCGAAAACTGCTTTTTTTTTTAATTTCAGCCATTATGCGAACAGAATCATCAAATAACCCAGAAGCTTCATGTCGATTGAATCCAAGATTAGTTTTGGTGCAAATAAAACAATATAAAATGAAATCGCATTACTATATTTTATGATGCGCTCCTGTGAAACATTTTTTCTGTTTTCATCAGTATGGCAAAAAAAAATCATTAAAGTTTTGTATTCTTTAGAATGGTATTGGCAAACGTAGGACGCACTTGGAATCCAAAACCAGTGTTATGGCCCAAACACAATGATAACGGAACCTGAACGTCAACGGCAAACGACAGACTAGATCCAAGCCGATTCTAATTGGACATATCGAAGTCATTTACAACAACTGTCAAACTTGCCGTTTGTCGTTCCGTTTCCGATATCATTGTGTTTGGGAGGTTAGAGTTTTTACAATACCTTAACCATTTCTGGACAAAATCGTATACAACGGCATTTATTGAAAATTATATATATTATCAAATATGTCAAATATTGACAGTAAAATAGTACGACGGAAGTTAAATTTTAACTCTATAAGGATCAACATATGGATGAAACGGATGAAATGAACAAAACCGGTTACAGCTCGCGCCATAACTACTTAGTAGCACCTGTGCTAAATTTTACATTTCACAGGTTTCCATCAAAATCAGCCGGCCATCGAGTGGCCCAATACCAGCACAGGTGGTTCAAAGTCAATAGTAGAGCAGCAAGCTATGATTCCAGTAGTGGTTCGCACGATGGATCTCAACATACCAGTAGTAGCAGCTCATTATCAACTGCTGCCCAGCTCGTTGGAGGTTCGCTGCTAACGTACTTAATTGTGAAGAAGCTGAGTGAGTTAATCAGAAGAAAAAAACAAACACGTTCCAACGTTAACATTTCAGTTTATGTTTCCATATTTGCATTCTAGAGGATGACTCAACGAAAGTGCACGCGAAAGCTGCCACGCAGGACATCAGCAAGGCACACAACGAGCTACGCCGTGATTTGCCGGTTTATGAGATAGACGAAGTAGGCAAGCATAATTCCCCACAAACCGGTATTTGGGTGACGTACGGTATTGGCGTGTACGATATTACCTCGTTCGTACCAAAACATCCGGGCAGCGACAAAGTGATGCTTGCTGCTGGTAAGTAAATCCGATTTCGTGTTTCTGAACGCTCGCGAAAAGATGTTTGCTGCCTGTGGACGCATAATTGTTCCATGTTACAAATAATCAATTTCGGAAGAATGCCAAGTCGATTTAACCCATTTGAAAATTGGACACATATTTGTCCCACTAGATCAAATTTTACCCCCAGTGGGACAATTATGCGCCCATATTTCAAGTAGGAAAATATCACATATTGTTCTACGATTTTTCTAGAACTAACGATACTTGTTTGAATAATATTCTAAAGGTACATATAAAACTGTAGTACTAGGCATAAACAAATAATGTCACATGGGACAATTATGCTTCCACCGGAACATTATCGATTAGTATATTATTCCTACTCGTACACACACTTAGAAGATTTTACAGTGGAGCCGAACCAGCTGTGGCTGAAAGGCTCCTAAATAAAGATAAATAAATAATAATAAATAAATTTTACAGTATTCGGTAATTTTTTACCGAACTTTTAACAGCTGAACGTTCGGTAATCCGATTTACCGGATTTCGGTTTTACAGTATTCCGGTAAAAAAAATCACCGGAACTTGTCAAATTTTACCGAAATCCGTTAAATCGGATTACCGAACGTTCAGCGGTTGAAAGTTCGGTATAAATTACCGAATACTGTAAAATTTTCTAAGTGTGTAAGCCCTAAATAAACTACTGAAACCAAACGGGAGTTTCTGTTTTAGGGTCTAAATAGAACCTAAGTGAACATGTATTAAGTACGTCACGTTTTTAGGGGGAGTGGGGGGGGGGTCACCTGTGCAGTGTTCCGAGAAGTTTTACCAGCCTTCGCCCGTCAAGACAAAATAATCATAATAGCTACCATATGTAAATTTTCTAAACTTCCAAAGCCGTTATTTTATTGGAAAATGTAAACATTTCATTTCCTTCCCTCAGGCAGCGCCATCGACCCATTCTGGCACATCTTCCAGCAGCACAACACCAAGGAGGTGCTCACCCTGCTCGAAACGTTCCGCATTGGAAACCTCAAGGAAGAAGATGTGATTTCGACCAAGGACCAGGAAAACCCATGGGCCGCTGAACCGAAGCGGCACGCTATTCTTAAACCGGCCACCCAAAGGCCTTTCAATGCTGAACCGCCAGCGTCGGTTTTGGTCGACGCTTTCCTCACACCGAATGAGTTTTTCTACGTTCGGAACCACCTCCCCGTACCGGAGGTCGACATCAAGGAATATGAGTTGGAGGTCGATGTGGAACTGACTGACAAAACGAAAAGCAAGTCATTCAAATACGACGATTTAAGGAAGCTTCCAAAGCACACGGTCACCGCCACGATCATGTGTGGAGGAAACCGTCGAGGAGAAATGATGGAAGTCAAACCGATTAAAGGACTCCCCTGGGGTCCATCAGCCGTTGGAAATGCCCAATGGACCGGCGTGCGATTAGCAGATGTTCTGAAAGTCATGGGTGTCGAGTCGGATGAAACCAGCCACGTCCAATTTGAGGGATTAGATACAGATCCGACCTCCACACCATACGGGGCTTCAATTCCATTGTCCAAGGCCATAGATCCCCGAGGCGATGTGATCTTGGCGTATGAGATGAACGGTCAACCACTGAACCGCGATCACGGCTACCCGGTAAGAGTTATCGTTCCCGGTGTTGTTGGATCCCGAAATGTCAAATGGCTGGGTCGGATTGTCGTATCCAAGGACGAATCTGGTTCCCATTGGCAGCAGAATGATTACAAATCATTCAGTCCCAGCACTGACTGGGATACAGTTGATTTCAAGTCTGCTCCAGCCATACAACACATGCCAGTTACCTCGGCTATTTGTAGTCCTGCTAATGGAGATAAGCTTAAGGTGGAAGACGGGTTCATCACGGTAAAAGGATACGCTTGGTCCGGTGGCGGTCAGGAGGTGATTCGAGTTGATTTGACGGCCGACGGTGGAAAAACTTGGATTGTGGCAGATCTAGATCAGGTAGAAAAGAACACCGGCAGAGGAAGACACTGGTCGTGGTCTTTGTGGACAGCAAAGATTCCCGCTAAAGCCGGCCAGAAGGTGGAAATTTGGTCCCGAGCCGTTGACGATAGTTACAATTCACAGCCGGAGACGTTCAAAAATATTTGGAATTTACGAGGCGTGGTGGGTAATGCCTACAGTCGCATCAAGGTCGAGGTTAAGTGAGTTGAGACGGTTTTCTAAGTTTTTGTGTTATAAAGGTTCTTACTGTTGAGTTTCTACACATTGATGTTAAAATCTTTTAGAAAGAACTTTCCATGTTTCATAATTGGGTTTGTCTTTTCTGTTTTAGAATGTATCGATCACTATAGTTTTTGACACTTCCCCGTCGTAGGAACCGTATTCGGCATAGGAAAAGTTTTAATTTCGATTGTGTATGAGTTAGGGCCTGTTCATAAACCACGTAGTCTAATTTTTGAAAATCTCAGACGGGGGGTCTGAGGTCCCTCGTAGACTTTTCTCCACACATTCTAATTAAATTTTGTATGGAGCGTAGACTCTGGTCGGTCCCAAGCTTAATGATTCGCCCCTAATAACGTAACTCACACGAACACACCCGTAAAATATTTGTCAGAATAACACCGTGAGTCAAAACAAAAACAAATATTCTACACTCAAAAAATATTTCACTTAGCTACTACTGGAAACACATGTCGATATTTTCCAACACTAAAATAAGTGACTTTTACATGAATATCACATAGAAAAAGAAATTCTACTTGACTAATCATTTACAGTTCACTGGACACATAAGATTCACTTGATATTGCAAAGCATTTTCCACATCCTGAATCACATGAGAGTTAAGTGAATTTCTAGTGGATATTTTCCACTGATTATGTTATTTCCATTCTTCAGTGGCAAGCATCTCCGCTCGTTCTAGTGACTCACCGATCACCAACAATGATGTGTCGTCTGCAAATCCAACGATTTTAACGCTGTCGTTAGCTTCATCGTCATCACTCCGTCGTACATTGCGTTCCACAGCGTCCGACCCAGGATAGAGCCCTGTGTCACGCCCGCATTTATCCCAATCTTCTTTTGTCCTGCAGTAGTATAGTAGCTCAGGGTCTGATTGTTGAAATAGCTTCCTAGAATCCTGCCCAGATAGTCTGGAACCTTCATCTCGTGCAGCGCCGCAGCAATTGCTTCCCAGCTTGCGCTGTTAAATACATGGTTCACTCCGATCGTTACGACAGCACAGTAGCGGTTGCCCCGTCGTTTTTTTGTCCGCTGTTTAGATGGCATCTATCGTTGACTTACCTCTCCGAAATCCGAACTGTATTTCCGACAGTCCATGCTCTCTTTCTGTGGATCTAGGAAGCATATCGGCCGAAACGAACCTGGTTCACCGAGGGGCTTACCCGGTTTTGGTAGCAGTACCAGTTTTTGCTTTTTCCACGGACGGAAAATGTCCTTCATCTAAACATTTCTGCATTGACGTCCTGAACATATCCGGGTTGGCCTCTATAGCTGTTTTATAGCTGGACCGGGCGCTTTTTTGCATTCATTTTCTTGGCCGCTGCCATGAGCTTTTCAATGGTGACGTTTACTCTCTTAGGGAAGGTCCATTAATTATGTCATGCAGTAAAGGGGGAGGGGGGCTTGGAAAACGTGACAATCCATAAAAAAAATTTTGAAGGTCCATAACAAAAACGTGACTAGGGGGGGGGGGGGGTTGTTATAAAAAGTCACTTTTTTGCGTGACATAATTAATGGACATTCCCTTATCGCCTACCTGGCCGTACGGTGTCGGTGGCCAGACCATTGGCTCGTGTTGTGGGAACAATCCGTCGACGAGAATCTTCAACTTCTTCTGGGCACGTTTCGTTGGGTACTGCTAGGCCTCTGATTTTGGCCATCGCAACTCTTTATGCGTCTCCCCATGGATTTTCGTCAGCCTCGCGGCACAGCTCCTAGGAGCACGTCATCTTGCTCAGCTTGACTTCTCTCTTCAGGGTGGCTTTTGCTATCCGCATCGCTACTCTCCGTTCTTCTCTTTCACGTTCAGATTTGGACCTATGCATTCGTCTCCTGGCTATGAGGCATCTTTTACGGAGGATGCGAAGTTCCTCATTCCACCAGTATGCTGGACGACGTCTGTGATTCGGTTCGATCGTTTTTGGCATGGTGGTGTCGCATGCACGTACCAGCGCAGCTGTTAACTCATCTGAACTCAAATTCAGTACCGGATGTTCTTTTCTGAGGGCTTCAACAAAAAGCTCTTTGTTGAACTGCTTTGTTTTCCATTTTCGCTCAGCAGGTTGTCTTCGACTCTGAGTACTTTGCGTCCGTTTACCAATACAATACCGGACTTCTTGATGAACGCTTTGAGTATAGCCATCACAGACTCTCCTGTTCATGCTTTCCGCTAACCCGGGGCTACAGAAAGTGATGGCGATTATGAACTCCAACCATCTTACGGAGGTGCGGGTTCCTTGGTTAGCGAAGTGTGTTGGGGGGGTGGGCGCTGGGGGGGGGGGGCCCCCCCCGGTGGGCGGGAGGTGGGGGGGGGGTGCGTTGGGAAATTTTGTTGGGTGGGGGGGGGGGGGGGTGGGCCGGGTGGTAGGGGGGGGGGGTGGGGGAAAATTTTATGTAAGTGTTTAATACTTCATTGCATTGTGACGTCTCGTATCAATTTTGACAGGTGGTGGTCCTGTTGCTTACGTTTTCGACTTAGCAGATTTTTTTTCATCCGAAGGGAAATTTTTCAAGTCATTTGCAATGCCTTGGAAATGCTGTGTGTGGAAGTGCAAATCTACTGTAAAAAGCCCCGGAATCAAATTGTTCCGTATTCCTACAGTAGGAAAATGTTTGCAGCAGCTGGCCAGCGGAAGAATCGACGAGTGGAAAAGAGTTCTTGGGAACAGTCTTACGCCACTTAATAAACAAATCTTTAACATTCATTTCCGAAGCGGTAAGTGCGATAAAATATTTATTCAGAAATAAATAATATGTCTAATTACTGCAGAAGAACCTGCACGGCTCAAGTATACGCATAATCCGGATTGGGTGCCATCACTACGTTTTTCCAAATCAAGATCCAAACAACCTACACCGAAAGCTTGCAGTTCCGCGTTTGGTTCACGCAAATCGAATCGCTTGTCTCTAAACCGATCAAATTACCTTTCACCTGTTTGAAGAGGTAAAGTTGTACCTATTTGAAACAATTTGTATTGAATGATTCATAAATCATTTTACAGATGCCAGGAAAACTGCTGGGGACTCTTTTTCGGTTAAATCGGGGAACTTTATGTCTCCTAAGTCACCATCGACTACATCAGCGGTTTCCTAAGAAGGTTCCCGTGTTAGCCGAAACAGCACAGATTCGAACTGTGCCGGGAGTCCGCAGTTCTACTTCTGATTCATTTTATTCGCTTCTTTACTGTATCCGGCAATCCTTGTATCGCTAAGGATAGTTTTACAGATGAACTACTTGAAAACAGTTCCATTTTTACAAAGAAATCTAGATAAATCTTTTAACAACGAGCGAAACACCAACTTTCAGAGCAAGAGTCCGAAACGTAAACAGACAGGACCAGCACCTGTCAAATTTGTGAGGTTACACATTTCCTTCATCTAATCGTACAGAGCGTGATTATCTATTGAAGTTTGTTTTCATCGCTTTCCGAAAATGTCATTTTAGAGATGATGGGGGAATGTTTGGGGTGGGGGGGTGGTTGTTGTGGGTATTTTTAAGGGTTGGGTTTCGCTGTTTTGGGAAGGGAACAGTTTTTGTTTTTCTTTTTTGGTGTTGGAGGGGGGATCCAACGCAAAACTTCGTTTGAGCGGTTAAAATGCTAACACCTTATAAACAAGCTCCCTGAACTGTCAAAAAAGTTAGGCTAATACATTTCGTGCAATGATCTATAAGTACTTTGGAAGAAATGCCAAAACACTAAGCCAGATTTAGAGGTTATCGAGATCAGTGTTCAACAACTTTATTGCAAAATTGGATACGAGAACTTTGCAATCCCATTAATTTCATTAAAAATGGTTTAAGTCAGTGATGTTTCAGGGGTTCTTGCCAGTAGAAGAAGTAACAGGGGAACGCCAAACGCCATGTTTTTTTTTCTTCCCTGTTCGGGACATAAACCACTGCGACCAGTAATTTGATCTATTGTAGTTTATCCCGTATCCTTTATTTCGGGCATGTCGAGTTACTTCATCACTATTGAGAAATGATGAAGTATTCGGTGTTGTTACAGTTGTCATTGTTTGTTTTGTTGGCTATGAATCGAGTTTTTTTTTTTTTGAAAGTTTCCGCTATTTTAACCCTTTGTGAGTGAGAGCACTCTTCAAATGCACGCCCCTTTATCAGTCAAAACCGGATTCATTGCAAAAAAAAACAAACAAGACTCCGATACTGACCATGCATCAGAACCCTAGTCCTAACCAATTCAAACTGTAGAACATCAAATAAAAAATGAGAATTCACATAAATGAACAGCCTTATTCTGCGTGGCGTGTGAGTCGAGACGACTTGGGTGAGGTGACTCTCCATTTGATTTGCACTGAGAATCACCTCACACGAGGCGACAATTGTCACCTCGTATGTGAGAGCGAGTCGTCTCGACTCACACGCCTCGCAGAATAACCCTAACCATGTTTTCCATATTCCAAGCTCATTCTCGGTGGATCAATCCGAGTATTGCTGCTTTTCACAAGATATAAAATGTAATAAGGACTATTATATGTTCCTTTGACTACGAAAACAAATATGTTCCCTAGTTTGAATTAATTCGGACTAGGTTTTGGTGGTAGATCTGATACCCCGTACGCACTACGAAAAGCGTTACTGGTCAAGTTAAACAAACTACGAAATAAATCTCAAAGGACGACACGCCAGGCAGAGAAACGCCCCCTGAGCCGTTACTGCCTCGATTGGTTGTGAACTGATACAAAACCGCATTCACGAAAGAACAATTAAGATATTTCAACAAAAGGCTAGGATACACCCGTTACCTACAATCATCAGGAAACACGTCACGACCGTTTTTCACAGCATACCGATCAAGGACGTGATCAATCAGACGTATTTTGCGCGGTAAGTGATTTGAGACTCTGGACTACTGGAATATAGGGCCTTATTACGAGTGTCACTTCACGGGTGAAAACGAATCACGGTGAAAAAAAAAAACTCACGTGTAAATCAAATGGGAGTCACTCTCCTTATTACGGCTGTCACGGGGAAAGTGAGAACCGTAATAGGCCCCATATGCTTCAGCTGGAAACTAGCACATGAATTATGAATTCTAAATACTGATAAAAATATACCACAGCCGAACTCCAAAGAACCAAAAAAATAACGAGCGGCAGAAAAATAGCACATTGCAAACCCAAAGATCGGAACCCGGGCCCGGAAGTCAAATCAAATTTTGATTAAACAGCAAAACTAGAATAAATTCCCCGCGAACGCCTCTAGGTTCCTCAAAATCGGGTGATTGGTGCCCCACCGGGCTGATTGGATGCGGCCAAATTTGGTTGGCTGTCCTCTGGTTTGCCCTGCCTTACAGTGCAGAGCAGAATGGCGATTACCACGCCACCACAACAGAACTCAAAGGGGAGGGGGTTGAGCGTTAGAATTTTACTTCCCCTCTTCGTTTACAAAATCAGATACGTCTGTTTGAAAAAGTACTCGAGATTTGATGTTTGGGTTTAACAGTACATTAGTAGTAGTCTACCGCCCTATCATAAACATTGGTTCATTTAGATACCTAGTGCTTGAACAGAGAGACTTGTGGTTCCATACAACAGAGTGTAACTATTGGCGGATTAAGCAATAGTTTTTTTACACTTTGATTGTTGTTTGTTGTATTCTCCCAATACGCGGAGTAACGATCTATGACAAAATTTATCAGAAGCAGATAATTTCTCATCAACATGAGAGGCTCTAGGAGTGGACAGTAATTTATTGCTAGAACTAAGAGAAATGAATAGAAAGTATTGATAGTTCCGTTTAGCGTAACGGCAGGCTTTGAAAATTGAAAGATACAAGTTTAAAACGAGCGGAGGTCATATGAAGGTAGAATACGATCGGACGCATAATCTTTTACCAAGCTACCCCTAAATGCCTTGCCTACCTATCTATCTTTCACTTTTCAAAGCCCTGCTCCGTTACGCTAAACGAAACTATCAATAGTTTCTCTTCATTTCTCTTAGTTCTAGCAATGAATTACTATCCTCTCCTAAACTTCTCATGTTGATGAGAAATTATCTGCTTCTGATAAATTGCGTAGTAGTTTGTTGTCGAAACATGAACTTACTACTCTCCAGGCCCCTTATAATTGAAGAATTTCTCAACTTCCTATACCACATCAAAAACGATTCACATAATGGTATTCTTATTCATATTGCAGGTAGAAATCATTTCCATCGAGTGGCGATGTCATTCTTCGCGGGTATGCAGTTCAGTTTTATCTACAACAGCTTTTCAAACGAGTAAATTCGTTCAACATAATTATTAGGTTATCATTTGGTTTTCAGAGCCGAAACATAATGATCAACATTATTCGATAATTTCTCTTACCTACCAAGCCGCCAAAAAGAAGCCAGAGTACTCAGACACGCACACACGCGGAAGTATGCTATGATAAACCTACGTTTCTTTTACGCCAATATAACAGCCAACTGGGAAAAGAAATTCAAACCTCCGATAGCATTTTTATTTGTTTATTTTTTTGCTTGGAATTGCTGGTCTATTTCGTCCTCTTCTTTTGTACTCAATAACAATCGTAATAAAAAAAAAAAAAAAAAATACATGGACCCACTGGACGAGAGATACTAGGAAACACAGATTCTGGAGCACTCGCTGGCTATTTCAAGTGGGGGAGTACGTACAAACGTCCGCCTTAATGCAATTTCCGAGATGACATCTTGTGGCTGGTACGCACGAAAAAAAATGGCTTACTCGCTAAAGGCTTCCAAACAAACAGCTCTTCCTACCACAACTAGTTGAGTAACTCTAGTTCCTTAAATAAATTGTATGTGTGCTGTTCGGTTGTTTTGTTGAGTGTTACGGTTTGTTCCAATGTCCGGCGAAATTTTGCTAAACGTTATCATGTCTACAACTATATTTTACAGGATATTTCGTTTGGTTAGAGGTCAGGAAACAAGAGATGGAAAACGTTTAACACGTTTAGTTTTTGTTTTCCTTCTTCTCTGCGCTGTCGTCGCTACTGCTGCTGCTGCTTGAGCTGCTACCGCTGCTTTCCCGCTCGGAAGCCATCTGAGAAATAGTTAAATATTGAGGATTAGCAATTTGAATTCGGATAGTAATTAGAGATAGAACAAACCTTCTTGTAAGCCATCTCGAACAACTTCAGAGAGGACTGCTGCAGGGTGCTGACGGTTTTGCGGATTTCTTCTGGATCGGCTTCATCCTTGTTGGTCAGAATTTCACGCACCTTAGCGATTTCTTCGCGCAATTTGTCGCACTATAGGGAGAAGGTCAAATTGAAAATCGACACTAGATGTGACTGGGTAAAGGTTTAGTAAATTACCTCATCCTTAGGCAGCTGTTCCTTGAATTCTTCCATCTTGGATTCGGTGTCGTGCACAATACCTTCCGCCTGGTTGATTGCCTCGATGCGTTCCTTCTTCAGCTTGTCGGTCGCGGCGTATTGTTCGGCGTTCTTGACCATGTTTTCGATTTCGTCCTTGCTCAGACCACCGGACGATTGAATGACGACTGTTAAACAAAAATAGGGCATTATTATGAGGTAAGAACAAAAGTATTGACATTTGATACTTACTCTGTTGTTCCTTGCCAGTTCCCTTATCCCTGGCCGACACATGCACAATACCGTTGGCGTCGATATCGAACACGACCTCAATCTGTGGAACACCGCGTGGTGCTGGAGGAATACCAACCAACGTGAACGATCCGAGCATCTTGTTGTCGGAGGCCATTTCACGTTCTCCCTGGTGAACCTTGATTTCGACCTGAGTCTGGCCATCAGCGGCTGTTTTATAAAATATCCAAACATTATCTCATCATTCAATAACCATCGGTAGCAACTCACCTGTCGAGAAGACTTGCGACTTCTTCGTTGGAATTGTGGTATTACGAGTGATCAACCGGGTGAACACACCGCCGAGGGTTTCAATACCCAACGAAAGAGGAGTGACGTCCAGCAGCAGCACATCGGTAACGTCACCAGCGAGGACACCACCCTGCACAGCAGCTCCGACGGCGACAGCTTCATCTGGATTCACAGCACGAGACGGCTGGCGTCCGAAAATATCCTGTACGGTTTGCTGAACCTTTGGCATACGAGACATGCCTCCGACTAGAAGAACCTCGCCGATGTCCGACTTGGCCACTTCAGCATCCGAGAGAGCCTTCTGGCATGGACCAATTGTTCGCTTGATCAAATCTCCAACCAACTGTTCCAACTTGGCACGGGTAAACTTAAGGTTCAAATGCTTTGGTCCAGAGGCATCCATGGTGATATATGGAAGATTAATATCGGTCTGTACAGACGAAGATAACTCGCACTTGGCCTTTTCAGCAGCTTCCTTCAGGCGCTGCATGGCCATGGCATCCTTGGTGATGTCAACTCCTTGATCTTTCTTAAATTCCTGAACCAAGTAGTTAACGATATGATGATCGAAGTCCTCTCCTCCCAGCATAGTGTCACCATTGGTAGACTTGACCTCGAAAACGCCCTTTTGAATTTCAAGGATCGAAATATCAAAAGTACCGCCTCCTAAATCGTAGACAGCAATGATCTTGTCTTCGCTTTTATCCATACCATAGGCCAGTGCAGCGGCTGTCGGTTCGTTGATCACCCGCAACACATTCAGACCAGCAATCTGTCCAGCGTCCTTGGTTGCCTGACGCTGAGAGTCGTTGAAGTAAGCTGGCACCGTTACGACTGCATTCTTAACGTTAGTGTTCAGATACGCTTCGGCCGTTTCCTTCATCTTCATCAGCACGAAGGCACCAATCTGACTGGGCGAGTACACCTTACCGTCACCGCCCTGAACCCAAGCATCGCCATTGGAAGCCTTCACCACTTTGTAAGAAAGGTTTTTCATGTCCTTCTTGATCTCAGGATCCTCGAAGCGACGGCCGATCAAACGTTTGGTGGCGTAGAAGGTGTTTGCCGAGTTTGTGACAGCCTGACGTTTCGCTGGCATACCGACCAACCGTTCACCATCCTTGGTGAAGGCCACGTGAGATGGAGTTGTGCGGGCGCCTTCGGCATTCTCGATAACCTTGGCCTGCTTGCCCTCCATGACGGCCACACACGAGTTGGTCGTTCCCAAATCGATACCGATGACGGCACCCTTGACCGTGTCGGACCTGTTGCGGAGAAGAAGAAGAGAAAAACTTAGTTTCAGAACAGTTTTGTTACATAGATTTCGTGACTTGAGAATGGTGGATCATGACGGTTTATTCAAGTTCTAGCGTTTATAGTTATAAGGTGTTGGGAGTTCCGACGACATGGATCATAGTACACTGAGTTCATCATAGAAAGCAAAGAAATACACTGTCAAATAAACTTGTTCATTCTTCTTCAAGATACTGTTAAATACAGACCTAGGTACTTCTTGTTAACTGCGTATTATTACTATTACCAAGAGGTTGTGGATACGTGTGAAAATGGCGGGAGCGGAAATCCGTCGATTGAAAGACTCACTGACAAAGAGAACGGGACCACCTGCTGTCCAGAAATATCTCGAAGTCGAAGACTTATGGGAAGCGGTCAAGCCCAAGAAGAAGGCAGATAGGACTTGGGAAGCTGATGATCCGGTGAAGGGCAAGACGGCTAGAGGCAAAATCATCCTGTTCTAGCAGCCGGCCGAACTACCAGGTTCGCGACGCAACTACAGCTCGGCGCAGATGTTAACCAGAACTTTCGAGGATACGGGGACTCCTGTACAAGCTTATTAGAATCGACCTGGAATTTTGCGGATCAATGGAGAGGTACGCTAACCGAATGATATCTAGTTGTCACCAGCTAAAAGAAATAGAATTCAGGAATGAAGATTACCGAAGATTCTATGAGGACGATGCTTTTCGCCGAGTGAACAGCAAGCTTTCGTTCTCAACAGAAAAGGTGAAACATTCCAAGGACGTTACCAAGGTAATCAACAATCCAAGAAGCAATCGAACCAACCGAAAGGCTTTAAGTGCAGGAATGCAATAGGTTTGGTCATATTGCAAAGTTTTGCAAGAAAAGGAGGAATGGTAAGAAAGCCGACGCGTTCAGTACGGAATTGTCTACGATCGGCGTTTTCGATAACAAATGAAACCTGGACTCTGGGGGCAACTAAGCATTTAACATAGGACTTCGAGCTGCTGGAAGACATGCAACGTTCCACCGGTACGGTAGTGAAGGCAAACAAAGGTTCAATGGGGTTTGAAGCTTCTGGAACGGCCAAATTGTATCCTAAATGTCATCAAGACGGAGAACCGGTTGCAGTCCACGTGGTTTAGTACATTCCGGATCTTTGGACGAATCTGCTATTTGTTCGTCAACTTCATCTTGAAATAGGCTATACCCTTCTGTTCAAGCAAGGATCAAGTTCAATTCTTTGGTCATTGCTGAACACACGAATTACTAATAAAGAGGTGACTCGCACCGATTGCCTTAATTCACATAGGATGCTACCGACACATTTTTCTATACAGATCTCCGGCTTAATCAGTCAAAACAAAAAGAGGAGAGCAACACAAAACACAATAATCGTAAACATTCTAACGGAGTGACTGAATGTGTTCTTGCTAGCACCAAATTTTGGCTCTTCTGAACATTCAGTTTTGCACCGAATCGGTGAATGACGAGATGGATTTTGAATAAATTCACGGGATACTGCTTATTGAATTTGAATTTTTCGCACACTGATCGCAGCTCTCTCTTTATTCACAAAACCATTTCATTCTTTTCATTTTCTTACCGAAATTTGAGTCATTCGTCGTGGAAAGTATTCAGCGAGGAGAGCATTTAATTTTCTGTCAAAGGAATGAGAGCCGAATTATTCTTAATTCTACTCCCATTCATCAATCACGCGTGCGACTGTTCGGTAGTGTTTTTTGTTTCTGAAGTTTGTTTGTGCTTCTCGAAATGACTAGTAAAAAACGCGTGATTGGAGATGAAGGACGAGTTTTTCAAGAAAAGTGGACTGAATTGATTGCTTTTTTACTGTAATCAATCAAAAACCAGTGTGCTTAATCTGCAATTAATCAGTAGCGGTAATGAAAGAGTACAATTTAAAACGCCATTACGAGTCAAAGCATGCATCGAAAATGGACAAATTCTCAGGCAAATGTTCAGAGAAGGCAAGTGAATTGAAAGAAAAACTGCGATGTCAGCAAAACGTGTTTAATAATAGAAAAGTTGAAAATGAAATGTGCATTAAAGCCAGTTACATTGTTGCGGAAAAAATAACAAAACACTTGAAACCTTTTTCGGACGGTGATTTTGTCAAAGATTGTTTGAAGGCAGTGGTAGACGTGGTATGTCAGCCCAAAGTCGAGTTTTTCGCTGATTTCTCTGTCGCGAGCTACGATTACTCGTAGAAAAATTGGACTTTTGAAAACCGTGAGCAAGTGAAAAATTTTACTGATAGAAAATTCAAAGAAAATTCGGTTTCTATTAAGTGATAGTTAGTAAAGGAGAAGAATATTAACCTACGCGAAGAAAGTGGACTAGCGAAAAGACGCTAAAAATAAGTGAGGTTATGGCAGGGGGAGAAAAACCACCGGATACCGGTGGGAGAAAAGAAATGCAAATAAATGTTGCGAATAAAAAACATGAAATGTTCGAGTACACGATTAAGGACAGTGCTCTGTACCGCGTAATGTTTGTACCACGAGAGTGTTGCAAAGACCTTAAGATTAACAGATACTCATTCGGATCCGGGGAGCCACGTGGAATGGAAATAATGAAAAAAACATATTGTGGATATGAAGATGCCTGGACGAAACAGAGATCCTGAAGTGTTCCTCGGAACAAGCTACCAGCGAGCCAACCAGCTAGTCGAAAACATAAACAAAGAAGAAGCGAACATACACGGCGTTCATTCCAAAACACCTAGTGTGCATATCAGGAGTAATCGCTGGCATCCCAGTCGAAATTCCAATCGAACAGATTAAAGACGACCTGGAGAGTGACGTACCAATCATTGATGTTCACCGGCTGTTCCGGTATGAAGAAGGGAATCGAGTCCCGTCAACCAGAATCTCTGTAACATTCAGAGCAAGTCAGCTTCCGGAAAGTGTCCGACTTTTCTGCTGTGTGACGAAAGTAAAAACATTTGAGCAAAAGGTGGTCTACTGCACCAACTGTCTGCGTTTTAATCACAGAGGCGATAATTGCAAGGGAAGTCGAAGATGCGCACGCTGTACCGAACGACACGAAACCAATGAAGAATACGACGCATGTCAACGAACCGTGAAATGCATCCACTGCAAATCGAATACACACATCACAGGAAGCGAAGTCTGCGCGGCGAAGAAAAAAGAGCAACAGATCAAGGCGATCATGTCCCGAACAAACTACACCTATGTGGAAGCCAGGGAAATGGTGGCAACCCCGATTGCAAACTACTACGAACCTCTCAACAATCTTCAGGACTTTCCGACGGTAGCAGAAACAGTTGCTTCTAACAGCAACCTAAGTCAACAATGGCACAACACCAACACAGCACGAGTACCAATAACTGCTGCGGTGAAAACATATCCGGAAAAAAATACTAACAATCAGCCAAAGATACGGCGATCAAACCCAGCCGAGAGCAACCAACTAGCAACTCAATCACTTGATTCATTGACGGCTGACAAGACATTCACGCCTCGTGCTCATTCTAACACGCAACAAGTAAACGGAACAGGACTCAAGAACCCCTTCAAGGTGGAAGAAAAGGAAAGGTGGAACCGAATTATCGACGAAGCAAACAGGAAAGCGGAAATTAGTATTGGAAATAGATACCGAACAGCGGCAATGAGCTTCTATTCGGAGATCATGGGAGAAGTAAGCATGGATGAGCAGTTAGAAGGAAAATTGAAGCAATGTGCGATCAAATACTTTAATATGAAACAAGCAATAGTATAAAGTATAAAAAGAATCAATAGTGTAAAAAAAAAGGTAGGGAAGATTTGAGAAGTTAAAAATTTAAAATACAGGATGAGAAGAAAAAGAGCAACAAGTAAAAATAATCCAAAAAATAACTAGATTAAAAATGGCGGAAGGGATGAAAGTTTTACAGTGTAATATAGCAAAGTGTCAAAAAGCAAAAGGAAGAATTGCAGAGAGTTTTGATTGGAGAAGATTATTCGATCGCGTTGCTGTCCGAATCATGGACACAAGAAGACTATGAAGATAGTCGGAATTACAGGATATCAAAATACCATGCTGTTTTACACACGAGAGAAGATGGATATGGCGGAGCTGCAATTTATATTAAAAACTCATTGAACTTTGAGCGGATTAAATTACCTACCCTATCTAGAAACACGCAAGCGGTAGCAGTGCGCATACCTAGTATTAACATAGTTATGGTCTCTGTATACATCAATCCTGCATCCACTATCAAAGAATTCGAAGAAGACATCACTCACGTTTTTGAAAGCCTGAGACACCATAAAAGGGTCCTTGTAGGAGGAGACTGGAACGCACATCACGCCGGATGGGGGGATAAGCAAGATGATAAGAAAGGGTGTATTCTGATGGATTTGACGAACAGCTACAATCTCCTAATTCTCAATGACGGTACAAGTACTTACATTCCAATCCAATTGAATAGGAGAGCGAAAGCAATAGACATCTCTATGTGCTCACCCGAGTTATACGGGAATGTCGATTGGCACGTATTAAACTTTGGGATAGGAAGCCACCATTTGGGCATTCAGATGAAGTTGGAGATAGCATCGACGAAACAGGAACAACGTTGGATTTACAATAAAAAACAAATAAACGAACACTTAGCAAAACTGGAAGCGATGGAAGTCAAAAACTTGAGCGAGCTTAGCTCGCACGTCGAGAAAGCTTGTAGAGCTAGCAGGAAACGAGACAACCGTTCACCAAAATATTGGTGGACTGCTGTAGTAGAAGAAGCATGGGTAAGAAAACGTGAAGCACGAATGGAATTTAATAGAGCCTCTAGCATCGAAAACCTGATACGATTAAAAAAGGAGTCAGCGATTTTTCAGCGCCGTAAAAAAGAGGAAATGCAACATAAATTGAACGAGTTCATTGAGCAAATTAATCCCTCTGCAAGCTCGAAACAGCTGTGGGGATTGGTAGGAAGACTAACGGGGAAACGAATACATCGGAAGGCGAATAACATGCTGATAGACGATGCTGACATGGCCGAAAAGTTTTTGGACGCACATTTTGGACAGAACTACGAAAACAACGAGATAGCAACTGGAAGCTCATTTGCGAGTTATGACATCTTGGACAGGGCAAAATGTAATACGATTGTCGCTTCAAAGAAATCAGCCACCGCGCCAGGAGAGGACAGGATAAGCTATGAAATGCTTCGACAGCTAAATCCAGCCGTCATTGACAACATACTAGTTGACCTAAATAAGCAATGGCAACGAGGGTACCCTGAGGAACAACTCAAGCTCATTAAAGTGGTAGCAATCCCAAAACCAGGGAAAGATCAAACTAAGATCGAAGGAAAACGACCAATATCGTTGGTTCCAACATGCACAAAAGTGTTGAACACAGCTATTCTTGAGAGACTAAAAGCACATTTGCAGCAAAATAACATCTTCCCAGAGAAAACATTCGAATTCAGAACAGGACTGTCTACAAAAAAAAAAAAAAAAAAAAAAACACACTGAGGAAATTAGTAAGATGATGATAATGGGGGATGGAAGGAAAGGATAGCTAGGAAGGAAGGATACGATACGTTGGTTGTGCAGGTATAAAAGTGCGTGTAAATATACTTTGATGGGTGTTCGAGATTTGTTGTTGGTTGGGTGGGGAAAAATGTGGGTGGGGGGGGGGGGTGGGTAGAGAAGGGGGGAGAAGAGGGGGATGGGGGGAGTTGGGGGTAGAGGGAGGCTGGTAGTGATAGATTTGTAGGGTGTTTGTTCTTGTTTATGATTGGGGGGGGGGGGGGGGGGAGGGTGGGGGGAAGTTGGCTGTCGTGGATAGAATGGGGGGGTGTTGGGGGGGTGGGGGGAGTGGAGAAGTTAAAATTTTGGAATTTTTGTTTTAGGCGGGGGGGGGCAACGAAGGTAAGGGGTGGAAGGGGAGGTGGGGAAGGTGGAGAAAACAGTGGAAGAGGGGTGGGGAGGGGTGGGGGTTGGGAGGGGGTGGTGTATGGAGGGGGGGGGGGGAGTAGGAGGTAAGTGATTTGGGGTGGGGTATGGTGTGGTTACGTGTGTCTCATACGTTGTGAATAAGGTGAAAAGGAACAAAAGGGAAGGAAATGTGACAGCAGCTATCTTTATTGATTTAAGTAATGCCTTCTGTAATGTGCATGTACCTGTGTTAGAAAACATAATGAGAGATAAGAATATACCACCTGAAATCATTTCCTGGGTGGGAGCATTTCTAAGGAATCGTAAAATAATCTTTCATAAGAACGACAGAATCTTGAGTAGGACCATAAGTACTGGATTACCACAGGGTGACGTAATGTCACCGACTCTTTTTAACATTTACACCTTGGGATTACACGAAATACAATACGACGGTGTAGAGCTCGTTCAGTTTGCCGACGACTTTGGAATTATCGTGACGGGTAACAATATACAGGAACTCAACGAAAAAGGACAAGAATATCTAGACAACTTTACGAATAAGGCAGAAGATCTAGGGCTGAAAGTAAATTCCAGTAAAACGAAATCACTGCTCTTTTAGTTAAGCAATAGGTCTCTAGGATATACAATTGAAGGAACAACAATCGAAACTGTGAAATCGCACAAATATCTCGGGGTAGTACTGGACAGAAGTCTCTCATTCAGCGGACACATCAAGGAATTGAGAGAAAAACTGAATGATCGGCTAAACATGGTCAAAGTTATAAGTGGACTGAAACGAGGGGGACACCCACAAACAATGCTGAACATACATAAGGCACTAATTCGAAGCACTGTGGAGTACGGATCAACGATTCATGGTAATGCGGCTCAAACAAATAAAAATGTATTGGCTGTTATGAACAACCAAAGCTTACGAAAGGCAACAGGGTGCACCAAAACAACACCACCCAATACATTAATGGCTATGGCTGCACTGGAACCATTATCAATAAGACAGGAATTCATCACTGGAAAGGAGATAGCACGGAACGTTGCTCAACAAACAGCGGTGGGAAGACAGTTAATAGAAGCTAACTTTAGCAATGACACGGAAGATTCTAAGCTTTCATACATGCAAAGGGTTTTCCGGAATCACTACCAACTATTTGACAACATCATGCCAGTATTAAAAAATTGCAAAACGGGGCTTCATGTGAATATCAGATCTTCGCTAGATGGATTAGCGACATCCAAGCCAAATGTGCCCAACGTTCAATTGAAACAGCTTATTCTATTCGCAAAAAACAACACATACAAAGGCAGAGGAATTGTATATAAAGATGCATCAAAAAAAGGCTGTAGCTGTGGAATAGGTATATATGTGGCCAGTACAGGAAGAAGATTCTTCTTCCACCTCCTCAATGAAGTAAGCATAACTGGAGCGGAACTAATAGCCAAAAAGGCAGCGTTAGATGTGATACATGAGGAACAATTAGAGAGACATGTCATCTTCACTGATTCCAAGTCAACATGCGAAATATTGGACAAAGCCAAGGAACAACCGGATAGAGAGGAAATAGTTAACGACATCTTGGAGATAGCGGCACACTGGAAGGTGTCCATACAGTGGATACCAAGCCATGTGGGAGAAAAAGGAAATGAGTTAGCAGATGACTTGGCTAAGCTAGGATTAAACAGAGAAAACTGTGAAGAAATCGAAAATTGGATTTCACACAACGATGTCTACTGGATCCTGAAAAAACAAAAACTCTTCAAAACAAACAATTGGTACCGAGAATACGCGACAAAAGGAAAATCTTTCTTTCAAATACAGAGTGAATTTATGGAGAAGCCTTGGTTCACTGACCTGGATCTAAATGGACAGCAGGTTCGATTATTAAATCGACTCATGGCGGGACATGACTGGTCAAAATTCTGGCTCGCCAAAATGAAACGAACGGACAACCCGAATTGTGAGGAATGTGGCGACACAGAAACAGCGGAACATCTGATTTTGCATTGTAGAAAATTTAACAACGTCAGAAACAAATATTCATTCGCCAAAGAACACTCTAATCTAGTAGATCTGTTTAAATCAGAAAATCTAAAACAATACAAGGAAGTATGCAACTTTGTAAAGGAAAACAAACTTGACCTGTGACCTAGTTGTAGCGCTGAAACCAGAGAATCAAAAGTGACTCAGGGCATATAGTCATAGCAACTGGCCCTTCACACCCGAGCTGACAGTGACGGCTTCAGCTCGGACCCAGAAAGAAGAAGATGAATCCCGTTGGCGGTTGTACGAGAACGCTCGCTATCGATTAAGCAGAAATTGATGGACCAGGACAATACCATACACGAAGTGGACATGGAGTTTGACGTCTTGAACGACGATGATATTGTGAACATCGTTTTGCACCCGAACACATCATTCTACGATGGCGAAAATTCAGTTGCAATTGTTGAAAAATCAAGTGCTTCACCAGTTTTGGAACCACACGTACGTTGTGGATGACGTTTCTGATCTGAATTGTATTTCAAATGAAGCAGCTTTATCGGGAATCGATCAAGTAATTGCTTGGGCAGAGGAAAACGGACTTCCATTAGCAAGACAACTCCTGCTACTAGAAGTACGTGAAAATGTTCTAGAGAAAATAATTGGTTAACAGAGAGTTTGATTTTTTTTCTCGTGCGTTGTTACTGAATGCATGAATTTGTTTTTATCCTTAAATAATCAATAAGTTACCTGGTAAACTTTACTAGTTTTATTAACCACGAATGTCATTACAAAGGTTCTGCTATGACAATGTAGCAAATGAGGATATCAACAAGATCACGTTGAAACACTTCCTACAACCGATATCCCGAGCCCTCCTCTTTATTGCTACGATCATGTTTGTTCAAATGATCATAAATATTGAAATACATATCTTATCAATTTATAGTTTTGACCGTATACAACTAATAATCAAGACTAAATATATTCAGCCCCTCCTATTCCTACCCAACAAACATCAGTGTTGAATTAGAGCTTGTTCAAACAAATTTGGAGAAGCTATTCAGCTATTCTAGAAGAAACAGCTGAATAGCTTCTCCAAATTTGCTTGAGCAAGCTCTAATTCAGCACCGATGTTTGTTGGGTAGCTACGTTCATGCTTCTTCAAATTATCATATTTTGAATGGAAATTAAATAAATATACTCATTGGAATTAATGAATTTTACATACACTACAGTATATCAAGTTTTATCATACGAAACAAGCCTTCCACCCTCTCCCTCCAAGACGGCCAAGTGTGAAATATTTGTTTATTTTTTTTTTTTAAAATTGTTTGTTATTTTTTTTTTTTTTAATTTTTAAGCCCTGCCGCTCTAAAGTTATTGCGAATTTTATTAAAAGGAAATTTTGTCGTAACAATATTTTCAGCCATTTTCAAATGTTAGTCGCGATGTCCACAAAAAATGTATGTTACATGATAGATTATTGAATTAAAACCAAATCTTTCTCAGACATGGCGGCTGTCAGCCTTACCCGTTTCGGTTTAGACGCAACGGAAGCGATGCAAACTGATGCTATCTGAAGTAAATGATCAAACACAAAAGTTTTTTTTTTTGCAAAAACGGTTAATATATCGGGATTTTTTAAGCCTCTCGTTGAGAAGACAGCAGTCAGGTAAATTTTTATTTATACCCGTGTCTGGAACAAATTTCTTAAAGGTACATTTCAATACAATGGAGTCTGCCATACATTTGAAATGAAGATAGGTACAAAGTCAACAAAGTGCTATATATTGGGAAGTTCTTCACTTTATCAATTTAGTTTATCTGTCAATGCTGCTCAAGTTAAACAAGCAAGTTTATTTTCAAACATGGATAATACTTTCAAGTGTTGTAAACCTCTACCCAAATCGAAGAAGTGTGGTTTGGACACTGCAATTTATGTCTTTCCTATCTTTATCTCCCAAACCTAAACTCGAGAGGTGGGGGGGTGTGGCCCTGGTGTGCGGTGGGCGAGACGTGTGCATGTGGTGAGAAAAATAAAAATAAATATCATACCATCCGTTCCTCCCTCTAGCTTCATCGACTTCAGCGGAGTCTATTGTTTATAAAATCAGTTTGTCATATAACATCGAGCAATTCAACAATGGCATCAAGGGAATTCATGTATCGCCAATTTCAACGAAGAAAATGAGAAGTGCTTCATACCCCCAGCAAAAAACCAAGGAAATTGTGGATGGAGTTAAGCGTCATATATTTGACGTTTTGGAAGATGAGGACCAAACAAATCTCAACGCCAAGGCTAAGGACTACGAGGTAATAATGAACCAGTTAAAGGAAAAATTTGCCGATCCTGAATGTACTCGCGATCAACAATTTCAAATTTTGTCCATATTGTCAAAGTCTTGGACTGCGCAAAGAATCGTGGATGAATTCAAAGTCAGCAGATACACTGCAACATAGGTACGGTTTATGAACATCTTTGAATATTACTTCTTGTCATGTTTGAAAGAAATAATCAGAAAACTAATTTTTTTTTTACTTGGATTTAGTCGCCGAAGATGGAATATTATGTAAACCCCGTTCCAAATTAGGACATGGACTCAATGGTGATTTAGTACGTAAAGTTGTTCAATTCTACGAAGATGGCGATGTCAACAGAGTTATGCCGGGTCAAACAGATTATGTCTCTGTAGTGACGAGTGGTGTACGCCAGATAACACAAAAACGTCTCTTGACGATGTCACTCAAAGAGTCATACTTGCATTTTAATGAAACCCATAAAGATGTTGAACTAAGCTTTAGCTCATTTTCAGCCTTATGGCCAAAACATTGTAAACTTCTTAGTAAATCAGGATCCCATAACGTTTGTGTTTGACGGATTCACGAAAATGTAAATCTTATGCTCAACAGCTTAAAAATAAATCGCATTTTATGTGATCGCACTATCTATATGGAACAAATTCTGTGCCATGCACAATTTAGAGCAGACTTTTGCCATCTTCGCGCGTGCATGAATTGTTACGAAACGTCAGCATCAGAAACATCAATTTTAGAAAAATTGGAAGAGAATGAAATTAAAGAAACGTCATTTGAACAGTGGATTACGACTGATAGGTGTAATATTGAATGAAAGACTTTACTATCAGAAGAGTTTTCTTTTTTTTTTAAAAAAAAATAAAAATTTATTTTTTCTTGTTTTTTAAAAAAAAAAAAAGGAAAATTTTTTAAAAAAAAAAAAGGAAACAATAGAGAATTGGGAGGTATTATTTTTTTGTGTTTTTTGTGAAATACATATGTTTTTTTTCAAAGTGTGTGTAAAGTTATCATTGGAATAATGCTCAATATCCATTTGTAGCATATTACAAAGAAAACGGCTAAAACACATAAGTTTTGTGATCATTTCTGATGCTTTAAAGCATGACACAGTAGCAGTTCAGTTGTTTATCTCAAAATTATTGGAATATTTAAAATCACAAATTACAATTAAAAAGATTATTATTATGTCAGACGGAGCAGCGTCGCAATATAAAAATAAAAAAAAAATTGCTAGCCTCTGTGGATTTAAAGATAGACATAGTATTGAAATTGAATGGCATTTTTTTTGGCAACTTCACACGGGAAGAGTCCTTGGGGGGGGGCGGGGGGATTTTTAAAAAAAAGGGAAATAGAGGAAGTTAGGTAAGCAACGCACATCCTATAACGAATGCTAGACAACTTTATGACTGGGCAAATAATCGCAAAGAGGATCATGAAACAAAAATGACATTTTGCTATGTTTCCACGGATGAATACAAAGAGGCCGAAAAGGAATTCGATCCGATTTTTAACAAAGCAAAACCAATTCCTGGAACTCAAAAATATCATTCTTACATTCCAGTTTCAAATAACCAAATTGCAGTTAAGGTATTTTCTAATTCTAATAATGAACCCAAAATATTTAATGTATTCAAATGATCTGAAATGTAATAAATTTAATGAAAATTGAAAAAAAAAAAACAACATTGTATGAAATACTGCTTCTTCTCTCCCTAAACAAAACTATCCGAAACACACACATATCCAAAAGCATCAACTTGATTCTTTTCCATCGCGTCCAAACAGAAAAGGGTAAGTCTGACTGCCACCGTGTCTGAGAAAAAAAATTGCCTGTTTTTCAATAATCTATTATGAAAAATACATTTTGTTGTGGACATCACGACTAACAATCAAAAAGGGCCAAAAAAATTGCAAAAACATAAATTTCTGATATTAAAATTCGCAATAACTTGAGAACGGCTAGGCTTACGAAAAAAGTTTTTGGATGCTTTTTAATTGAAAATAATGCATAAAATCTATTTTCGGTATATTTTAATAAAAAAATTATCATTTTCAACATTTTCAAAAAATTTATAAATATTTAAAAAAAAAAATTTAAAAAAATTAAAGAAGTGACCATCTTGAACTCTTCACCAGCTTTAAGGACATAACTTCAGCTTTTTTTAAAAAAAAAAAATTAGGAGGATCGAAGGGGGGTCCTTTGAGAAAATCAACGTTTTATGTTTTTTAAGCATGAATTTACGAATTTTTTAGTTTCAGTGTATTTTTTTCTTGAAGAACATTTCATTACCTACAACTTTTTCTAAGACAACATTTTGATCAGATGAGTCGTTTGCGAAAAAATAAAATTTGAAAAAATAAAATCCACATTTTAAATACGCCCTTACAGAAAATTAGTCCAGGATAATTTTGGATTTTTTTATGGAAAACGTAATTTTGGGTAGAAACCAACATATGGACAAAATTTCATTCAGATCGGAGAGAGTAGGGTCCAACCGGTTTGCTATTCTGGCTGGAAATGCTCTATATATGCACAGTTGAAGACATTGTTTATAAATAATTGTCCAAAACTATGCTTATATTTTGTGGGAAATTCAGTAATATTTAAAAAAAGGGGTTTTTTTGGGGGGGGGGGGGGGGGGGGGTTTTTTTGGGGGGGGCACCGTTAGATTCAAAAACTCATTCGCTTCAAGGACATTATCAGCAATGACCATTTAAATTCATCTGGTTTCTGTAAATTTGGGTTTTCGGGGCTGTGTTCCGGTACGGAGACACAATTTCGGAACATCTATTGAATTTCCAGGAATGGATGTCAAAATCGTTGGAAAAATGCCTAGAAACTATTTCTATTCTATTGTGGGCCGTACGCCGACTTGTTCCTGCAACGGCCATTCTGTAACAGGTTCCCATGGGGACTAGAGTAGCCATGAACATATTTAGAAGGAAACCCTGGCAATATGGGTATCAAAATTCATGAAATTTCGCCAGTAGGATATTTCTCAATGTTTAGTGGCCATCTGATGATTTGTCCTCGGACCTGTCTTTCCGGAGGCCTCACAGGAACCTGTTCCGAGATGAGCGTTCCGATGGCAAATTATTAGATGGCCATAAAACGTTGAGAAATATCTTTCTGGTTTAATTTCATAAATTTTGAAACCGATATTGCCAAAGTTTCCTTCTGAATATGTTAATGGCTACCAAACGGGAACTTGTTCAGGATTTCCTTATAAACATTAAAATGGCCAGATGAGCGAAACCGGAAATCTATTCCAGAAAGACAGGCCCGAGGGTAAATCATAAAATGGCCACTTAACGTTAAGAAATATCCTAATGGACAAATTTCATGAATTTTGATACCCATATTGCCAGGGTTTTCTACTGAATTTGTTCATGGCCACCCGACGCCCCACGGGAACCTTTTCCGAAACGACCGGTCCAAGGACAAATCATCAGATGGCTACTAAACATTGAGAAATATCCTACTGGCGAAATTCTCATGAATTTCGATACCCATATTGCCAGGGTTTTCTACTGAAAATGTTCATGGGCACTCGAGGCACCCCACGGGAACCTGTTCCGAAAAGACAGGTCCGAGGACAAATCATCAGATGGCCACTAAACATTGAGAAATATACTACTGGCGAAATTTCATGAACTTTGATACACATATTGCCAAGGTTTCCTTTTAAATTATTCATGGCCACTCTAAGCCCCACGAGAACCTGTTACAGAATGGCCGTTGCAGGAACAAGTCGGCGTACGGCCCACAATAGAAAAGAAATAGTTCCTAGGAATTATTCCAAAGATTTTTACATCCATTCCCGGAAATTCAATAGATGTTTCCAAATAGTGTCTCCTTACCGGACCACTGCCCCGGAAACCCGGATTTACGGGAATCAAATGAATTTAAATGGTCACTGCTGATAAGGTCCCTGAAGCGAATGAGTTTTTGAATCTTAAGGTGCCAACAGAATTAAAATCGGCCAGAGTTATAATCATTTGAATTTGGTGGGTACCCGGGTCCCTGTCGATCTCTTAAAGGTGTTTTTTGTTGTCGAACACATAATTGTTAATGATCTGATCGTCTCCGAAAATTTATTAAGCTCAGTTGGATTTTGACAACTGACAAACGTAAACAATGGTTTTTTCGTTAAATTTATCGAGCTTGGAAACTTGCCTCATTAATCTACCACAGCCATTTTGAAGAACAAGAGGCCTTCTATTCGATAGAATTGTAAGCTTACATTGGTAGATCTTGAATTATGAGAAATTTATGGAAGAAGCCATTGTTTAAGTTTGTCAATAAGGACCTAATGAAAAATATTCGTCAATTTGAACTAAGCGTATGAATTCCGGACCAGATCTGATGCTAATCTTCAAAAAATTCACGTAATAAACCTGTATACACTTCAAAGGGTATTGATCTGTAACTAGAAATAAACTACCATGAATACAGAGTACCTAACGTGTCTTGACGTGAGGGACCCCGAATATATTTTTTGTCAATAATCTGGGAATAATCCATTGATTGAGCAACCTTGAAACCGACGATACACAAACGTGAAAGCGACCGACTCCCGGTTAACCCTTTCTCTCCCTGAACAAACTTCGAACTAAGCTGCGTTATCATAAGTGCCTGAAAAATGTTACAAACATCGGCACAGATCGAATCGAACTAACAATTTTTATCAGAAGCCATTTATTTTGCCTCAGGACTGGTGTCGCATAATGCGTAGATTATTGCGACTTATTGTAGCAAAAGAAAGTGTAGAAAATATGTTCAATATCGTTCATCACAAAAAGAAAAAAATACCGAGCATTGCCATCAACAAAATCGCATCATGATTAGAATATCGTTAATTACGTAACTGCGAACATTCTACTAGATACTAGAACACATACTTTGTGTCCTTGAGTTCAAATATTTCACAGCCGGACACTATCAATTCACGAATATTTAGTTCTTTAGCAAACGATTTCTCTACTAGATCCTTTTCCGGCAGTATCCAATTCAACCGGCATATACCGATGTCAGCTTCATACAGCTAAATTTCACAACTAATCATCATCCACCTACCCTGCCATCCATGGTTCGATAAAATAATACTTACTTGAACCGAGCCTGCATGCTGTTCCCGAGGATTCCTCCCTACGTAAGAGAGATAAGAGAGTAAAGCATTGATTAGTCGATTCGATTTTCCCCGATCAAGTTCAAAGTTCACGCACAAATAGTCGCCCTACTTGGAAACATGGATGCACTTTTGATTTTCACATGAAAAGACATTTCGATTCTGGTGCTTAGCATTCAAGTGAACATCTTTCCCACTAGAACGCAGAAGATTACACAAGCACCCTAACCTAACTCTTGTGCTCGTTCCATGTTCACCCAGCGAGCCCAGCCTGTTTTCCACAAGCTGATCACAGAAAAGCCTAGAAACTTTCCTATTTCTACTTACATTCTGTAACAGGGAACGGTTCTCCGTCAGGGTGCGGGTAACGAATTTGGCTGCCTTCAACATTTTCTTCTGCAATACACTGTTATTCGGTGAAAATAAAGCACGACTCACGAAAATCACGTTTCTGGAAACTATGATGCAATTATTTGGAGAATCGCCTTTCAGCAAGCTTTTTTGACAGCTTCTCTGCTTAGAAAACGCACACACGTCTGACTGTGTACTCGGTTAAAAAAAGGGTTTTTTGGTGTTGTGGGGGGGGGAGGAAATTGTTTTGGGGGAGGGGGGGGGGGGGGGGGGGGTGGGGGGGGGGGGGTGGGGGGTAAATTGGGGATGTGGTGGTTGTTTTTAAAATTATTAGGAGGGAAAAAGGGGAGGTTTTTTTAAATGAACACTCAGCCAAATAATCTTAAGAATTTCATAAGGTTCAACTTATGAACGATGCTTTAAATTTCATAAGGTTGACTTATGAATGGATTTTGTTTTACACGACGTTGTTCTTGTTCACCTTTAAGCTTTCCTATTTACAATTGTTGATATATACTAGAGATCAAGTCACTGGACCCATAACCTCAACGTTCAAGGTTCGAATCCAGGTTGCTCCATACTTTTATTTTTTCAACATCATTATATTTCATAAGGTAAATTGATGAAATTCATAACGATTTCTTATAGCAAATAATCATAATGCAATCTTATGAATATCGAAAGTTTATTTCGCTGAGTGAATGACAATGAAAAATATCATTGTGCGGTTTGAATCCAAACACCTGGATCCTGGATCAACAATAGTAAGGGGCTTTTAAAAATTTTTAACAAACACTTCTTGGCCCTTTTTCTCGCCGGCCGTTGGGTATACACACAAACTTACAGAATAGTCGTGTGATGGAAACTTTCCCCTACGTGTTGGGGGTGTTGGTTTGGGTGGGGGGGGTGGGCTGTGGGGGGGGAAGGGGTTTGTGTGTTTTTGTGTGTTTGTTGGTTGTTTTTTTTTTTTTTTTAATATGTAAAAATGGTCAAGGAGTGGTAAAAAAAAGTTGGTGCAATAATCTATTACTAGCGTTTGACCTACACTCAGCAAAATAAACTTTCGATATTCATCAGATTGCATTATGATCAATTGCTATAAGAAATCAGTACGAATTTCATAAATTTAATTTATGAAATATAATGATGTTAGAAAAATAAAAACATGGAGCAACCTGGATTCGAACCTTGAACGTTGAGGATATGGGTCCATTGACTTGCGTATAGTATATATCAACACTTGTAAATACAAGCATTATATTATTGCACTTATTCAACCCAAAATCAACATCATTAATGCGGGATCGCATTTATTCGACATCATTAATGCGGGATCGCATTAATTCAACAGTTGTCAAGTAATAAAGCGTTAGATTAGATTTAAGAATGTAGTGATGCATTACCAATGCAATAATGCTACTTTAGCAATGTCTTATGGCATTACAAAATATATAGCATTAGTTCGATCTTAGTGGGGCCCTTTTCAGCATTATTCCAACATCAATGATGCACTAGACGTAATGCATATGCCCTATATATGCATGCTATTATAGCCTCGTGGTTACTTGGGTAGGATAGCTTAAAGGCGAGCAAGAACAACGTCATGTAAAACAAAATCCATTCATAAGTCAGCCTTATGAAATTCGAAGCATCGTTCATAAGTTGAACCTTATAAAATTCTTAAGATTATTTGGCTGAGTGAATGACGTCTATATACGGTTTGGCCCAGTAGTCACAACAATGTTGGTAAAATGAACAAAATTCGCTAATGACACTAATGCCACCGCGCTCCTTCCGCACGCTACATAAGAGCTTGGAAAGTACTGCGTCATACTATTTTTTTTATGCGTTCGCTCCATGATTGTTTATCGTGTGTGCTATAAAATTTAATTTTTCAACCGATTCCGGTCTATCGATGACGGAAAATTGGCTCTATATTGCTACTCGATTGTCAAGTCCCAGCGCTTGAAGGTTTATGTTGCAAAAATTCAATTAACTCAGTTAAACTCACTATAAATGACCCATGTAATCGGAAAAAAATACTTCTGCTTGCTCAATAAATGGCATTTGTAGCATTTCCACAATTCAGTATTTTAAATGAACGTTTAAACCAAGGGGTGGATTGCTCAGCACACTTTTCTCCTGTGCTATTTTTTTTAGTGTGCCTACCAGCGTTGCCTTGTTCTGGGTTTTCCTGCAATGTGCCGAGGGTGCCGATGTGTTGACAGCCCAAATTGTTATTTTCTAGTGAGCCTGGCAACCAGGCAATGCGTATTGGCAAGGTTGTTGGTTTCTTATTTCTTTTAGCTCAACTGTCAAAAGTGTGCCACACATGTGGTATGGACTGAAAATCGAAGTGCCGCAGTTTTGAAACATATTCGTCTAGTGTGTAAGACATCGTGGATGGCACACTGTTCTAAGTAACTTACCCTTGGTTTAAACCGATTTTTTATCTGAATCTATGCACACCCATATAAAGTTGAATAGTGCTACGACATCAGTCTTCGGCTCAGCAATGTTTACATTATTTTTGCTTCCAATACAAGCAAGTAGTGCGTTGGGCCAAGCCTTATATAGACGTCATTGGCGCTGAAGCATGCAACATATCTACACGCAAAAAAAAACCACAGTAGAAACTACCATTTCGAGGGTTCAATTAAGCGCAAACACCAACAATTTTCAGCTGACTATAAATGCGTTTGATTTTACCATGCCTGCGATTAGATCAACCATGGTGCGGTTGGTATCAATATGAGGTCGGCCAAATATACCACAAATGCTGAAGGTTTTACCACAAACGTAGTAAATTTGACTGAAATTTCATGGTAGTTTTGAAGATAGGCATAGTCGGGTAAAATGGTAGTTTCTACTACAAGATTTTTTTCTGTGTAGGGACTTTTTTTTATTAGACCGATATTAAAATTGGGGGCTTTTTTTTTTTTTTTTTTTCTTTCATTTATATTTCAAACACTTTTTTGTTTTTCATTTAATTTTGGGAGGGTATGCTAGCCGGCTGTGTTGTGTTTTGGTGTGTTAAAAAACAGTGAAATTTTTTTTTTTTTTTTTTTTTGCTTTCACAATGAGCTTATTGCTTGCCCGCAACTTAGTGTTCTAGATGCACTTCCACAATTGAGAGCTTTCGATGCCAAGTAGCATTTTTGCATTAGTATGATTGTGTGGCAAGTTCTATGCCCAGAGAGTCGAGAAATTTTCCTTAACGAAAAATTCCTTGACCAGACCGGGAATCGAACCCAGCCACCTCCAGCATGGTTTTGCTTTATAGCTGCACCTTTACCGACTGAGCTAAGGGAGGACCCAGTTCTATAATGGCACTGTAATAAATGAAAGAGAGCGAGACAGGAGACGATCTCTCATTGTTGATTCGCCCTATTGAAAAAAGTTCCTAGATATCACGGACCTTATTTTACAGGTCTCTGATCCCAACCAATGCATCGGGGGCCTGGCAACCCTACACTCAGGCAAATAAACTTAAGAATTTCATAAGTTACAACTTATGAACGATGCTTTTGAGTTTCATAAGCGTGACTTTTGAATTTGATAAGTGGATTTTGTATTGGACGTTGTTCTCGTTCGCCTTTTTTAGCCTTTCCTATTTACAAGCGTTGATAGGCTGTTCTTTATGCCACTGGATCCGCAACCTCAACGTTCAAGGTTCGATTGTAGGTTGCTCCATATATTTATTTTTTCAACTATTGTGTATGATTGTCTCAAATCGGTCAAAAGTATGACTACTCAAAAGTGAGTAACGGTTGGTCGTAGTGGTAAGATGACACACAGTCAACATCGGCTTGAATCCGATCGATACCCAAGTAACCACAAGCATTATATGATTGCTCTTATTCAACACAAAATCAACATCATTAATGCGGAATCGCATCAATTCAACAGTTGTCAAGTAATGAAGCGTTAGATTAGTTTTAAGAATGTAATGATGCATTACCAATGCAATAATGAAACTTTAGCAATGTCTTATGGCATTACAAAAGATATAGCATTAGTTTGAACTTAGTGGGGCCCTTTTCAGCTTTAATCCAACTTCAATGATGCACTAGACGTAATGCATATGCCCTATTTGCCTGGGACACGGGTATATGAAACAAAATTATTTTCGTTCCCTATTGATTTTTGGGAGCCTTTTGGTTCCTATAATAACTGTGCAAAATTTCAACTAGATCGGTGAAACTATATTTTAGCGCTCGCAGTTTTAATTTTCCATAGTATTTTATATGGGAAAACTTACCTTTTCAAAGAAATATCTGGCGAGGTGACCCGTTGTCCTCTAAAAATAAATGAATCCCTTAACTTACTGGGAAATTTTTCAAAGAAACTTTTCTTAGAAGACCGCAAAGCGATCCGACGCTTGTGGAAAAAGTTATTAAGCCGAAACTGATTGCTATCCAATCGAACGGCTCATTGGACTGTTTTTTCTAGCAGCACAGTTCCTCCATGCTGAGTGAACATAAACAAACACAGTGGTTGCTTCGCGCAGCCAGCAGCAGGTT